>WEIT01028904.1:357449-568365 GCA_013389985.1 Dryoscopus gambensis
GGGCGGGCCGGCGGCAGGTGAGGCGCGGCGGGCGGGGGCAGCCCCGGGGGGGTGCCCGGAGCTGATGGCGGAGAGCGGGACCTGTGCCTGGGGCCCGGCTGACGGGTCTCAGCCCGGCCTGGGCCCGGCTTTCCCCTCCAGCCGATCTCCAGCGGGTCTCTAGGCCCAGCCCGGGCGCCCAGGCCCTGCAGGGGATCCATCACTGACAGCCGGGCCCAGCCGGGGTGACCAGGCCCAGGCGGCTCCATCAGTCCTGTGGAGGGCTGGGGGTGGCTTTTGGCCCAGGTGGGCAGGAATATCTCACTTACGAGGAGATACGGTGGGAACTGGGCCTGTTCAGCCTGGAGAAGAGAAGACTGAGAGGGGATCTCATCAATGCATATAAAGGTTTAAAGGCGGGTGCAGGAGGATGGTGCCAGGCCCCTTTTGGTGGTGCCCAGTGACTGGACGAGGAACAATGGCCATAAACTAAAACATAAGAAGTTCCACCTGAACATGAGGAAGAACTTCTTTCCATTGAGGGTAGCAGAGCACTGAACAGGCTGCCCAGGGATGCCTTAGTGTCTCCTTCCCTGGAGACATTCAAAACCCGCCCGGATGTGTTCCTGTGTCGCCTGCTCCAGGTGACCCTGGCCTTGGCAGGGGGTTGGACCCAGAGGTCCTTTCCAACCCTAACAATTCTGCCATTCTGTGTGGTGAATTTGAGGTGCTGCAGATACTGTGGAGAGGGAACAAGCAATGGGGCTTGTGCCTTAGTTATGGATGCTTGGGCAGGGAGTGCTTGTGCTGCCCTGTGTGCAGTCAGTCCCGGCGAGAGAGGCCTGGCTTTGAGGTGGTTTTGCTGGGGCTTGACTATGCAAGCCAATGTGCTTATTTTGAACAAGCCTATTCATAAAAGAGAAAGCAGAGAGGAAATCATCATAAGGATGAGCGTATCTGAAGAAAACATGACATAAACACTTGGAGTGGTCTAACACAGCAGCCACAGGCAGACCCAGCTGTAGCCAGACCTGGCCTCGCGTCCCTTCCCCCTGTGGCACTGACACACACCCTGGCACAGTGGGCCTGCTGTCCCCGGCCCTGGCTGTGGCTGGCGCCTGGGCTTGCAGCAGCCCATCACTGTGTGTGCGTGTGGGAGGCAGGAGGACGTGTCTGGTTCCTCTGGCAGCATTTTCATGGTTGCTCTTTGCCCCGTGTGTCTGATGGAGATGCTGTCCAGGCAGGATCTGGTCTATGCTCTTGGAGAACTGCCTCCTGCGGTCTGAGTGAGGTGTAGATAGTATATGTCTAGACAGTGGCAGATTTTGGGATCCAGCTCTGACTCTCGTCATGCTACAGTGGTATTTTGCATGTTACTCTTGCTCTGCCTTAATTTCCCCATCTGTGAAATGGGGAGTGGCCTCTGACAGAATGACTGAGAAAACAAATTGGCAGAAACCAGCACACACTTGCAAGATTTAATCATAAATCTTGACAAGCGAATGCCTGGCACTTGATGTTCCCTGTTCCCTCATGGTTCACCCTCAGTGCATCTCTAATCTTACCACCAAGAACGTAGTGTTAATGCATTTTCAGCTCGTTGCTGGGGCATGAGAATGTTTTATGGGAGGGCAAAGTTTGTTGGCCACTTCAGTTTTGCCCTTTGTTTTCTCAGGCACAGTGAAGCTTATGAAGGCTGAGCAAAGAGCTGGATGGTATTTTGTGTGAGCAGAGACAAGTGGCATCCAGACGTGGGGAACTGCAGACACAGGTAACAAGGGAGCCTGATGCCTTTGAAAAAGACAGGGGAGGAAATGGGACTGGTTCTTGCACTGCTACAGCCACTACCTTAATTTCAGCTGTGTTTTGTTTTCATCACTGGACTGATTAAATAATGATAGAAATAATGAGAGAGAAGCTGTTTTAACTTTGTAGAGGCTTGTAATTAAGATTTGTAGGGGTGACCAGAGTAAATGACTGCCAAATATCTCTGAGAAAACAGCTTCTATTTCTCTGGAAACTGAAGACAATTTTTATTGTAAAATTTGTGGAGGATATTTTGAAAGCCATTTTGTATAATGTGGGGGTCATCCAAAATAGAAGTCCTCCTTAATATGGGTTTTGTTGCTAATCTACCTTAGTTGTGTTTTTCATATTGCAAGCAAATCTTTCAACAGTGAGAGTACTTTTTAAATGACATTTTTTTTTTGTCCTTGAGAGACTCTTGTTTTGCTAAGAAAACCATGGCTTGTGAGCAAGGAGCTTTATTAAAAGGCAAAGCCTTGTCATGCCTTGCCTGTTTATATGAGACTTTTAGACTCATATAAAGAGACAAAGCACAGGCCAAGAAAGGAAGCTGTGTCCTTATGAGTTTGTAGAAAGAGATTCTTTTCTGCTGGCCAGTCGCTATATTGTTGCTCTCTCTCCTTTGTGTTTCACTCTATCTGAACACAAATCAGCAGCAATGTTATAGAGTGTTACAGCAGCTCTCTGTGGAGGACAAACAGGAACAATCACAGTATTATAAAGTTCAGTGTAGCTTGCAAACACTGTATAAAACAATGAAATTTGTCCTGGAAATAAATCTGAGGTGTAATCCCCAGTAAAGGGACAAGATACCAATTTGAGGGTATAGTGTATGGTGCCTTTTGAGCTTGATTTGCTTATTGTGGTCTGGGTTTTAAAGACAGTGTACCTGCGGGCAGGGTTAGTCTCACAAAAGTCTGGTATGCTTTAAACTTCCTGTGATGAGATGTGAATGGTGGTCTTGGGTTTTTTACACCTGAATGCATCAGATCTTGGTTCAGTTCCTGACTTGGTCACAGTGCTGCTGTATGACCTTGGTCAAATCGTATCTTGTGAAAGGGAGCAGCTTTTCTGCCTTCCTGTTTAGATGGCAAATATCACAGGGCAGGGACTGTGCCTTACTGTCTTTTGCCATAAGACCGTAATGTCATCTGGGACTCCTGGTAGCTACTGAGGTGTAAATGGAATAAGTGCCTGGATAAGCAAAAAAATGTTTGAGACTTGCATGCTGTTTGCTTCTCCCATCTATGACCTGTTTGTAGACATGGCTGTGAAATGAGCTGTGAAATTAACTGGTCAGAATAAAGTACTTCATACCATGGCCTTCAAGCAGCACATAATCTACCCACCTTGCCCTGGAAAGTGACAGCATTGAAGTTATAAGAGTTCTTAAAAATGTGAAAGGAGTGGGGAGAAAATCGGGAAGGGGATTATCCCACTTTGGGCATGCTTTGGAGATGTGAGTGAAGAAAAAAGATGGAGAACCTCTGAAAAGGTTCAGGCTTCTTGATTTTCATAGTTTTTCTGGCCAGGCATCCTCTGCAGCCAGCGTGTGCCTCCCACTGCAGCTTGCCTCTTGTGCCAGCACGGCAGCAGGGCCTGGTGCATCGCTGTGCCGGGTGCTCACAGCGGCGCTGGCTGGTGAGGATTTTGGGGAAACACATTGAGAGGCTGGCGCTCACTGCAATGCCAAAGACACATCCGTTGCAAAAACACAGCAAACACGCAGGGAGGGTGACTGGCCTGTGCCCTTGTTTTCCCCTCTGATCTGCTTTGTGCTATCCAGGCCGTGCCCCACCCCTGCCTGACATCAGCTGAGATCTGCAGAGCATTTGCCAAAGGTCTTTAGAGAACATTCCCTCAGTTGTCCTCTGGCAGTGACTTGTGAGAGCTCAATGGGCTGTTCCTCCTGTTACAGTTGTGTTCTTCCTAGGTGAACTAACATGCAGCCCTGAGGTGAATGTGGCCAGTGAATGCATCCCTCTGAATGTCCTTGGGAGCAGATTTCTTTTGTCTGAGTTAATTCAGTCACCAGTTCACCATGAAACTCTGGGCTACAGTAAAACTTCTAAAAATTCCATTTGTAATTGGTCCATTTCTGAGTTCCTGATGTGCATGTCTTCCTCTCCCAGCAGCCCATGCTCCTGTGGTGTATAAGCCACAGCGTCTGCGGCCCTAGAGTGAAAGACTGAAGGTTTCTCTCAGTGCACTTCACAGGTGGGGCTGGTTCTGATCTGTGGGTGCTTGGGACCATCCATATCCCATTCCAAGACCTTTCCTGGCTGTCATAGGGCATGTCTGAGGTGCTTTGGTTCCTGGTACTGTCCACATGCAAGAAGGGGTTGATCACTGCATTAAGCTTATGTGTATCACCGCAGGGCAGGCCATCCATCATCAGGTGGGAAAGATCCTTTCCAGGACAGGGCAGCTTTGACTCTCTGGCCTTAGCCTGATTTCTTGTTCTCAAGGAACATGAGTGAAGGGACAAGATGGGTGAAATTCTGGTCTGACAGGGATGATGTTAGCACAGTTGTTCTCAAGAGGAGATTGCAATGGGGATAGCCTCTTCCAGCCTGTGCATGTGGGTGACCTGGGATGGCTGGAGAAACTCTGAAGTTTCATGCTTTGTTTTAGTTGCAGGTAGGAAGATGAGTCCGAAAATTACAACAGAGCTGCTGAAGCAACTGCGGCAGGTGATGAAGAATCCCAAGTTTGTCCAGGAGCCTGTCCAAGCCTACATAGTGCCCTCTGGAGATGCCCACCAGGTATGGATGGATGCATTATGGGAATGGTCACACTCTCCTTCCCTGCAAAAAATAAAAGCCAGGTATAACTAAAATCATCCTTCGTTCACTCACTTTAATGGTTCTAGCATAAAAGTCTGGGTAACCTGAGAAATAACACGTTGGAAAATGTTTCTGGGGTCTGCTCAGGAGACTGAGGTTTTTATGTTCTTGTAACAAATCAGAGTGGATGTTCCACCAACAGCTTTTCATCAGATTGTCTTCAGGGAGCTAAGACTGCAGAAAAGGGAGCTGGCCAGGGCACTTGCTGTGCCCATCCTGGCTGTTGGGAAGAATGGGTTTACTGGGGGAGGAACAGGCCTTATCTGGGCTTTGCTTTCCCCAGTAGCACCTCCTGATCAATGCATACTCTCAAGCAAGGTGGCAAAGGTTTAGTTGCAGAGTTTTCTTTTTGCTAGATCCATTTCTTGGTGGAATTTTTTGCCTTACGCTAAAGCCCTTCAGATCGCACAAGGAGAGGCCTTTGGAGAGGCAGGGAAGGAACAGGCCACAGTGATACTTCCCTTTCCGTGCTGCTCTGCATCCTGTTCTGTGCACTAAAGACAAGAGGGAGTCTGGGCCCAGGGTGGTAACCCATGGCAGTAATTTTGTGTAGCTTCCACTGTCAAGAATTTTGTAGTCCGTGACACAAATTTTAAATTGTTGAACTGCCCTTTACCTCCCCTGCTTGCCCATGTGCAATTTTCATTCTTCTATCCCCTCTGCTAGGAGACCCAAGAACTGCTGAGAGTTTTTCCCTCTTCAGCCATTTTCAGGAAACAAAAGACCTGTAGCTTTACTGGCTCACATCCAAAGCTCCCTTTTACCCCAGGGTGCACGAGAGCAAAATGCAACTGAATCAGAACCTTTGCCCTTGACTTGGCACTGGGGTGAGCCAGGTCTGGACTTGCCTGTGCCCTGGGACCATATGTGCAGCATCGTGTTTCCTCATAGGGAGGTCCAAACTTGGGCAGGTAGGGGGAAGGCGTTTTCTGCAGCTGCTATTGTCTGCTGCATTCCTGCCTCAAGCTGCCTCTGTCCATATATAACTCTGGTTTCATTTCACTAGACATTAAATGCTGTCATGTGAGTTGAAGAATGTGACCCTCAGGACTTCTGGGTTTTTCTGTTGCTTTCTTTTCCTTGACAGAGTGCAGTTAAGCAGAGAACCCCATGTTGCTATTTCCTGCCGGGCGAGTTGGTCAGGTTTCTCTGCAGAGGGAATCTATCTGAATGGAAACGATTACTAAAAACTGCTGATTCTGGTGCCTCCTGAATAGCTGGTGCAGGTTTTTTTTCTGTGAGGGTTGGGAATTGGTGCAGTTTTTGCCAATGACAGAAACCTGTTGATCCCAGAACAGCCTTACTGATTCCAGGTAAATTGTGATGACCTGTGATTTGAAACTTCTCCATGTTCCAAGCACGAGTTTGTTTCCTGTGTGCAAACAAGAACTTTACAGCCCTGCAGTCAGATTTTGCCCTTAGGCAGCTCCCTTCATGACTCAGAATACTGTGGTTTAATGATACTCAAGCGTTTGGTGGCCTAAGCCATTTCCTCCCCACAGCCTAAACAAGCTATGTATTGCTGTCCTCGCCTCTCCCAGCTATTCCTGAAGCTGTCCTGGCATCCACATCACAGAACTTGCCAACAAATAGGGCTTTCCCTCCTGTGGTGTTGCCACAGGGTTTAGATTGGGGGAAACTTTATTCCCTTCTGGGTTGCAAAGGAACCCCTGGATTGGACTGATGCTGATACACCCTGATGCTGCAACTTGCTGACTAATTTCTCTTTGTAACACTGAGAATGCTGATGAGCTCTGAGTTCTGTGATGCTTTTAATATTGGCTTTCCTGCAAGGCTAGGAGTCTTAGATTATCATGCTGCCAGGAGTCTTGCTACTAGCTGTATCCTTTACTTTCCATGTTTAGTTGTAAGTAACTGAAAGACTTGCAGAGCTTCTCAAACACAGCTGGCTCTGACTCAGGCTTAACCAATGCTGCCTTGGATTTGTGGCTCTTGCACTTAGCCCTGGATGTTGGCTGGCTACTTTAGATTTTGAAAAATTTTATGCTGGTGATAAGAAGTCAGACAAACAGACTCTTCCCTTGGGGACCTGGGTGGTCCAGAGGCTGATGAGAAAGGAGGACAGTCCCAGCCAAAAGTGGAATGAAGCCCAAAGAGTCCCACTTCTTTTCATGCATGCTGTGTGGCTACAGGTGCCCAAGGATCATGAAGGGATGAAAAGCCATGTTTTTGGGAATGAGGCACCTAAGCGCTTTGTGGTTTGGTTAAAAATGTCTGTCAGAGCTTTTGGGATGTTGCAGTGGTAAGAGCAGGATCCATTTTTATGTTGAGTCAATGTGTGTTTACATTGAATCTGGAGTTTGCCCATATGGGACTATTCAGAGATTGGAAGAGCTGCTTCTTAATGGGAGGGAATGATGTTTGGATTAGAGCTTGGGTTTGGAGCCAGTCACAGCTTAACTGCGGCTGGCTTCGCCCTCCAGGCCTTGACTCAAAACAAATTTGGTCAGATTTGGCTGGTCGTCCACATGAAGGAAGCACCTGCCCAGCTCAGGGCCTCGTGTTTGGGTTGGCAGAGGTGCTGTCTTCTCTTCAGGGCTGGCTCCTCTGACACACACTTGTGCTGAGCTGAGGAATCAGCCGAGTTA
Organism: Dryoscopus gambensis; assembly: GCA_013389985.1. Lineage (NCBI taxonomy): Eukaryota > Metazoa > Chordata > Aves > Passeriformes > Malaconotidae > Dryoscopus > Dryoscopus gambensis. The sequence continues at coordinate 364,690 of WEIT01028904.1, forward strand.
TAAAGCAAGAGATGGCTTGTGCACAGGTTGCTCTGACCTGTTCCAGACCTTACCAATGCAGTTAGGTTTTTGGCAGTGAATACCTCCCTCTCCCCAGGTACACAACAGTGTTTAATGACCCCAGTGTTGTGCCTCTAAGGGTAGCCAGATGCACTTTGCATTGCATTGCTGATCTTGGTTAGAATTAGGCTAGAATGAGCTTCAACATGTTTACAGCAGAAGCATGCAGGCTCTAGAGATGAGCAGCACTGATTTTTTGGGCGTTCTTCCTGGCTTAGCTGAGGGGTTTTTGTGATGTAGCCCCCAGTTTTGTCTGTGTGACTGACAGGTGTGGTGAGAAGCAGATGTGAAAGGACCGAGGAAGGCCATGTTGAGGGCCATCAGAGCTGCCAGACAAGCCCCAGGGAAATACCTTGTTCTCACTGTGCTGTGGTCTGTGCTTTGTGTGGCATACACAGGTGTTCCCCATGTAATTTTAGCTTGTGCAAAGCATGGGGTCATCTCTGCACAGTGGGGGTTACTGCATGGAACAGAACAGGTGGGTGTGCAAGAATTCAGACTGACACATGAATGAACAGTCTTTCCCTCCAGATCCCTGATACTCCCTTTTAAAGCCCTTCTACCTCATTGTAAACTCTTAAAACACCCCCTGGATTTGTCTGTGAATGGGACAGCGTGAGGTATGTTCATGCAGTCAAGGTCTTTGCTAATATGGGTCAGCTTTTATCAGATCTAAAACTGATACACTTCTTTTCCTTTTGTATTTTTAAAAAATTGTTTTCATCCATTTCATTGCTCTCTGGTGTTAACCCATGCTATGAATGTGAGGTTGCTTCTCTGCACAAGCAAACTAGCCTGTAGTCTCTGCTGTGTTGGTCAAGAGAAATGGAAAAGAAATCACTGGTCTGATTTGGGATGCACTTAAGTGATGTAATCCATGGTGGGAAATTTCCAGTATCTCCTTTAGGCACTGGACCCTGGGGGATGGTGTCCCACCTTTGAGCTGGGAAGTGTAGGAGAGGGGAGTCATAGCGGTCTAGGAAATGTTGGAATGAGGAGTCCTCAGGTCCAGCATTGCTCTGCCTTTGTGTTCTCTCCTGCTGCTCTGAGACAGGCGTGGGGAAACAGACACTTGATTCTGTTCCCTCAACAACCTTTTCCTCTCTGTCTGCTGATGCCTTTGTCACTACTGGTGATAGTGTGCTGTGTGGGGCTGAGGGATCCACCCTATCAGCTAGAGCGGTGCTGAGGGCAGTCATCCCTTCCCAAGGTGGGTGTCCCAACCTCCCTCCTCCCCACAGCTGCTGAGCATGTCACAGCCCTGTGGGGCTAGGCAGGAAAAGGCACAGGAAACTAACTGGGTCAGAGTGGAGGGCACGCATGGTCTCCATACCCGCCTCCTTTCTGCCAACTTTCACTAGTGTTTGGATAAAATGGAGGATTTCTTTGGAGCATATACCAGAAATCTTCCCTGGCAATTGGGAGCAAAAGCCATTCAATGAGATCCTCTTTTGGGCCATGAGATTTGCTGTCTCAAGGTTCAGTTTCAGAATGTTAGTGATGAATGGTTGATTGGCTTCTCCCAGGAGGGGAGAGACATGGCTGTTGTGGGAGGGGTTTGATCGTGGCATGATTTGGAGCAGAAATTAAAGAGTTGGTCCCAGGTGCTCTAATTTGTGCTGCTCCCTTGCTCACTCCCGTGCTTTGAACCCTCTGTCTTCTTTAGAACAGTGAAGAGTAACAGATTTGAAGGGAGTGTTTTTTAACAATCAGGTGATTCTATCACAGTAGGGACTAAAGCCAGCTGAGAATTGGGCTGTGATTTCTTAGCTCAGTTCCAAAGAAGTTTCTTCTGCCCCAGCACAGCTGGGTGCAGAGCAACTTTATGGGCAGAGAAACAGACTTGGATTTCAGACCATTTGTAAGGTACAAATCCAGGGGTTTTGCAGCTCAAACATCAGTGCTGTCAGCCTGGATTAAGCTGATTTGCTGATTTGCACTAGTTTGTTAACAGGCCTACTCAGCAGTTCTGACCTACAAACTTGCCAGAATGGAATCCCATAAAAAAGACATGTGGGCCATGTGAAGGTACAGTTCTTTTAATTTTGGCAGTTCCTGTTAATATCAGGTGTCTGTGCATTCTGAGGCTCTTCTACAACATTCTGAAAATCTGTGTCCAGAAACACGGGTTGTGACAGGTTTGGGATGAAGATGGACTAACAGCCTTTGATTCCCTCTCATCCATCAAACCATGGTCTGGTGGTTTTGGCTGTAGTCTGATTTTGAGTAGACAAGAAAGAAGTGAGAGGATCAGTATCTATTTATGAAAGGTCCCGAGGGTTAAATTTTTTACAGTCTTACCACCTTGATGATTTTCTTTCAATGTCACTATTGCAGAAAAAGAAGTCTTAAAGGAATTCTTATAAATGCCAGTGAGGGGACTTCACTGGAGATAGTGAATTTTACAGATTTTGTCTGCTGATAACTCCGGTCTGTGAGATCAAGGGATGCTTCTGGTTTCCCTTCCCTTCCCATTGCATCTTCAAAGGCATAATTTGTTTGTTGCCCAAAGGAGAGGCTGAGTGTGAAATAAACGTCTGTGAACTCTGAAGCACTTCAGTGTTTACAGATGTTTGTGGGAGAAAAAGTGCTGCAGCTTAAAAAAACCCACCAGTTGAACATAAATACAGTATAATCACAGTGGAGTAGAGCCCAGGAATTTTTAACTCATTTTGTTCTCTCTGTGGTGTCCTTTAGGAGAAAAAGCTTATCAAAGTATTTGTCATCAGCTGATTGGTTTTTTTTCCCCTGCTGCTATAAATAATTGCTGCCTCTTTTGTTTTCTAGAGTGAGTACATTGCACCCTGTGATTGCAGAAGGGCATTCATCTCTGGATTTGATGGCTCTGCAGGTACCTTTCCAGAACTTGGGTTCTTGCATAATTCTCCTCTAAAGAAATAGTTCCATTCATGGCATAGAGGCAGGATGGAAAAGAAAATGTATCCAGCTTGTTTGGACTGTTTTACTCCCATTTCAGCATCTGCAGAATTATGTCTTGGCTACCCGCTGGAATTATGTAATATCAGCGGAATAACAAGTTTTCAGAAAATGTTTGACCCCTAAATGAACCTCTCATAAAGTAAAATCCTGTTAACTCTTTAATGTGGTGCTGGTAACCTGCGGTCATTTCTTTTGATGTGCAGCCAGTATGAACAGATTTTCACGTTGCCCGTTTGGGCTGGGTGAATAGTGGATGGACTTTAGCTGGCCTTTCTGTTTAAACAGAGCCAGGGCCAGAAACTCTGCATTTGGAAACTGAGCACTGTGGAAAAGTTTGCTTATCTTGCCGAGACAGGATGTTTTCTTGGCTGTAGGATAGGTCTGTATTTCAAGAGACCTAGTTTTTACCCTAGCTGTACCCTAAGCTGTGCAGATTACTCTGCTCCATGGCTTTTGGAAAGTCACTTTAGTCTACTGAAGTTTTTTTCCCCTCAATTGTACATCAGTTTAATAAATACTGGTACTTATGTTTGGAGGGTCTATTCATCAGTTCCTGCAAGCTCTGGGACCTCATTTGGAAGGTGATAAATCCAGGGCTGTGGGCTGCTGTAAATGACTCACATGAATCCTGTATTAATTTTGCCCCTTCTGCATGACCTCTTCATAACCTTCCTCTCTAATTTGTGCCCTTGTTATGTACTTGGAAGGTCTGTTCCCAGACTAATGCTCAGCAAATCGGTGAAGTTTCACACAGGGGCTCACCTTGCATTTCTTGCTTCATCTTTGCAGACTGAAGCAACTTAAAATGGCGTTTGTGTTGGGAGAATTTGGCAGAAGACAATGAGTTAATAACTGGAAACTGCTCTGCTAATCTGGGCATCAGTTTCTGGTGACAGAGAGTATGGTCAAGATGCAGACTCCAAAGACTTGGATTCAGTTTCAGTTTGTGCCATGGTTTGTTTTGTGTTACATTGTCAAGGGCAAGGCAGCTCGAATGCCTTGCTGGGATGTCACTGACTCTCAGCTGTCTGTTTGCATCCCTCCATCTGGAGTCAGTGGAATGGGACAGACAATGAAACCAACAGAAGTTTATGTTCATGTTTCCTGTTCAGCCATCTCTGCTAGAGCTGTAACATTTGGGAAAGGGGTGCAGCTGAGAGCTGGCAGTGATACCCATGTCTGCAGGCCTGGTATCAGCTGTTTCTTGTGGGTGGCCAGATTCCAGGCTTCCTCCCCAAAAGAGGATGGGATGGAGTTCAGGGATGTACAGGATGTGTTACTGTGACAAGAGCCAAGTGGAGACCACAGTCTCTGTTACAGAAGGTTTAGAAAGCCTGATTTACCCAGTTCCACTGGCTGGCTGAGATTTGCTTAAGTTGAGTTCATCTGAGGCAATTCATTAAGGTGCATCTTTGTGTATACTGTCTCCAACAGGATTTGCAAGGTCACAGTGCAGGGGCAACAGGAATAATTTTTGAACAGTGGTCAGAGGTGCCTTTTAGGGAATCAGGGTGAATTTCAAGCACTATCCCTGCTGTCTGTCTCTGTGTGGTTGCAGCCCACCCTGAATCACCCCTCCTTCCTGCCTCCCTGCCCAGGTACCGCCATAGTCACTGAGCAGCACGCGGCCATATGGACTGACGGACGCTACTTCCTGCAAGCTGCACATCAAATGGATAACAACTGGACACTCATGAAAATGGGTATGCAGGAGCCTGGGATACTGCTCCACTGATCAATGGAAAACAGTCACTTCACACATGTACAGCTTGAGCTGTAGGGGCATCCCATCATGGAGGGATTTAGGGACATCTTGGATACACTGCTTCTGCTCTAGTGTCCTGTGACAACTCTTGCCTGTGGGTCTAGACATTCATTAGTAGACATATCTGGTGCATTAGCTTGGACTTTTTGCATAGTGTGGGAATGTTTCAATGTGACTGCTTCTTTGAACTTTTTTTTTTACTCCTTGAAGGTCTGAAAGATACACCAACTCAGGAGGATTGGCTAGTGAGTGTCCTCCCAGAAGGCTCGAAGGTGGGAGTGGACCCTTTCATTATTCCAGCCGGTTGGTTTTACTTTGTGTTTATAACTCTGGGTTGGGCAACTAGATTTTGCTTCCTTGCCTCTCTGGCTGAGCTGTTGTGTGATGGTGTGCAGCTAACCACGTTTCAGGTGTAGTGGTGGTTAAACTGTTATGCAAAACAGGTTGGATTTTGGTTTGGCAGTGTATCACAAGAGTTCCACAGCAGTGCATTAGCTCCAAAACACAAGGTATGAAAACTGCTTTCTAGGCTTGCAGTGACCTTACCTGAAAAGCAGAATCCTGATCACAAGTTTTGTCTGTGCTTTTCCTTGTCATGGGCACTTCAGTTGAAAGGTGCTGCATGCCTTGGCTAGCATGTGAGCAAGAACACCCAGGCAAAATTCATGCTGCTACTCCTGCTTGGTGGTCTTGGGATCTCTGCAGCTTTCCCTGTAGGAAGCACAGGGAGAGGTATCATTTATATCAGAGTATCATCTATTCATGGCTCAAAACATGAGGCCCACTGCAAAGGTCACTGGAGGCAAGGGGAAATACTTGCTTGTTCAGGTGGACTAAGGACCTGTCTTGTGGCTGTGTGGAAGCAACTCTCATCTTGTCTAGCTTAGATCTAACATGGTTCTGCACTGGGGGAGAGGACACTCTTAGGGCAGCTTCTGCCATGGCTTCTTCCAGACACTTCTGTCTCCCAGCTGGAGCAGTTCTTCTTCAGCTCAAGCATGAGGCTGCATGAGGTTCTGTACCTGCCACTGGCTATCGTGGTGTGTTTGTGGAACTGTAACTGCAGTAGTTTTTGCTGTCTTTTTTAAGGGAATGGGAGGAAAGGGAGGCTGGCAGGAAAGGAGAAGACTGATTCTTGAGTTTGACCTTTGTGAACGGGACTGTTGTTGAACATGTGTGTGTTCCTTAAAGCCACCACTCTTGACTTTCTTCCCTTTGGCAGACCAGTGGAAGAGAATGTCCAAAGCCCTGAGAAGTGCTGGCCATGACCTTGTGCCTGTCAAAGAAAACCTGATTGATACAATCTGGACAGATTGTCCTCAACGGCCCTGCAAGCCTCTCATCACGCTTGACCTGAGTTACACAGGTGAGAAGCTTAACTCCCAGCAGACATGGGTTGTTCCTATTGCCCTATCCCCCTTTTGCTTTTCTCTTACAAAGGAGGGAGAAAAAACAGTACTGCAGCACAATGTGGTCACTGTGGATAGGTCAAGAAGGTGATCAAACCATAGCTGATGACCCTTCTGTCGCCAGAACTTCAAATAACCATTTGCTGGAAGTTAGGTGACTTCAAAACAAATCCATGGGCATCTAGAGGGCAGCTCCTTGGAGACAGTTCATATCAGTTATTAGAAAGGAGCAAGGAGCTCAAGCACAGTATGTTGGTCTGTATTTACTTCATCATCCCCAGCAAAGTTAGGGACTGTGGCTTTTCCTATTGTGTTTTGCAGGGGTCAGCTGGAGAGACAAAATTGTAGCCCTCCGTTCAAAAATGGCTGAGAGGAAAGTAATGTGGTTTGTGGTAACGGCCTTGGATGAAGTAGCATGTAAGTCTTTGCATTGCCTTTCTCAGTTCTTTCTACAAAATAAATGTTCTTCTTGCCTTGGAAAGGAAGAACCATGCCAGGGTGAGAGGCACTTATGACAGCATGTTTGTTAGACATCAGTTAACTTCTTATCAAGTGCAGTGGTGGTAACAGATCACAAACAGCAAGCCTGTATTTCTGCACAGTGCCTCATTACACCAGTGCAGCTCCTGAGTACATTTTTGGCCCAGGAAATGCAGCAAATCACCACCTTTGAAAAACAGCCCAGGCAAAGGGAGAGGAAGGTCACATATAAAGCCTGAGGCTGCGTGATGGAAAAAAAGGAGACCTGTGAGATTTTCTGGCTGTAAAATATCCTGATACTGCCTCACCCATTGGAAAGATGGAGACTGTTTTCTGCTGTGGAGTCTGGGCTATAAACAAAGCAGTGCAACATGTGGCTTTGTATACATAAGGCAAGGGTGGGGTACACCGCATTCACAGTAATCTTCCTAATTGTCACAACTTCTTAAGTCAGTCTCTACCTCTCCAGTGTTCAGCTAATGCTTTGGTTAAAACAAGTATGTCAGGGCTCAACGTGTTTTTCCAGATCATTTCAACACAGGGTCTCACTAGAGTCCCCTCTGTGTTTGGGGCCCCAGGATGGCTGGGTCTTCACACCCTGGCTCCCAGCCCAGTGTGTAGGAAGGGAGAATGGCCAGAAACAGCAGTGGTTTCCCCAGGACTGCTGTTCCTAGTACTGTGTGTCCTTTTTGCAGAAATCACCAGTGCACAGACTGGCGTAGGGGGAGTGTAACACTGGCAGGGTCTGAGTGCTGCTCATGCCTGTGCCCTGTGTCTGACCTGGAAAGGTGGAAATGGAGGTGCTGTTTTCCTCGCTCCAGCACTGCCAGCACAATGTCCCTGGCACTGGGTGAAGCCAGCTTGATGAGGTCTGTGGGCTCTCCTGGATCTGGGACACTGAGCAAAGAGCTTGTTTTGTGAAAGAAGGACTTCTGAGAGTGGTGAATATGACTCCTCCCTGGGGAGGTCTGCATGAGCAGAGATTGTATGTCTCACCTTTTCAGGCGCATCTCCAATTAAATTAATGATAAATTGGTGCCCTGAGGTGGTTTCAGATTAAATGTCTCCAGCAAAGTGGAGCTTGGTTATGAATCAAGAGTGTTAAGATGAACCAGGGAAGGTCGTGAGAGAAGCTCATTTTCGGGTGCCTGGTTGATTTCTTATCCTAAAGGGGGAAGGGGAGAAGTTGTGTTTTAATTTTAGGGGGAAGGGGAGAAGTTGTGTTTTAATTTTATCTAATTCAGTTCACTGTATTAAACTCCAGACAAGTTTCTGGGGACAGAAAAAGAGCCACAAAGGAGATTGTTGCCTTCTTACTGCACTGGGAGTTGGCTGAGCGAGGAAGTTTGTACCCATGCAGTAAAAAGTTCTTTGTGGATCTTTCCTGCATTCAAGTGACCTACTCATTCCCTGGAGAGAATTAAGCTCTATTTTTACTTTCATGGCAGAATTTGCACAGTTCAATGAATACAGTGCTGGGTTGTAATTTAGGACATGTGGGTTCTTTTCCCAGCTGTCCTGCTGGCTGGCCTTGTTGGCTTGAGTAACTCATTTCAGCTAATTGGATACCCTGGAGGTTTTTTTTTTTTGACCCTAAAATCAGGATTTTAGAGATAATGAACATCTACTTCCCCTCTTGACTTTGTCTGGAGTTGTGTGGGATAAAATCTTTGTGAAAAATAGCTAAGACTGTACAGTTTGAATCTGAGATACTGGAGGGGCCCAAATGAGAGGCCTTTTTGGGGTATTTTAGTATTGCCTATTGTGTCTGCCTCTTACCTCAAACGTCAAAAGGATTGAAATGAAATGATTGTTTGTAACTTTGAAGGTTTCTAGCTGTTAAGAAGTAAGCTTTTATTGCATTGTGCAGACCAGAAAGGGCAGACCCTTCTTTTTGTACACGTGTCCTTGTCCTTCCTTGCCTGTACCTGCTTTTTTCCAAGCCAGCCCTCCTTTAAAAGTTAAACACCAGGGAGTGTTCCTACTGTGGTTCTGGTGCCATCTCCTGGCAAAAACTTAGGATTGCCGGGAATGCAGCAGGCTGTGGGACAGGGGGCTGGGAGCTGGACCCACGGCCTGCACCCATAACGTCTCAAAGCTTGCCTGTGTTTTTGTGAGATTATTTTTGGCTTTCTCCAATGTTGCAGAAGATGAATCAGGACTGTGATTCTTGGTGTTCTTATTTTTCAGGGCTTTTCAACCTTCGAGGCTCTGATGTTGAGTACAATCCTGTGTTTTTTGCATACGCCGTCATAGGAATGAACACAATCAGGTGCTTGTATTCCCTTCTTCCATTCCCCAAGACGCATTTTTCTGGAGGAGAGCTGTTCTAGCAAAGTATTTGTCTTTTCAAAAACGCCTGCACTTGGGTACTTTAGTGTCCTTTCTGAGCACTTTTGTCCTCAACATTAGTTACTCTCCTTCCCTGATCAGAGCTAGAGAGGCAGCCAAGAGCTCTGCTGTGCTCCTCAGCACCTTGGCTGGCTTGCTGGGTGACCTTGGGCATGATGGCTGAGCCCTCTGTCTGTCTCCCTGAGATAATGTGTAGGGCCCATGGAGCTCTGGGTGAAATGTGGCTAAGAGCCAAGGCTGGCCTGGACATTACAAACTTTAGGGAAGAGTTTAATCGGTGAGTTACTTCAAAACTGCAGGGACTGTGCAGGAAAGTTTCAGGGCTGGCTTATGACACAAGGCTTCTTTCCTCTGACTGCCCCATATATTAAGCCTCAGCAAGCACAGTTCTTTTAGAGGCATCTGTAAGCTGCTACCTAGATCCATCTAAGGTAAAACCTGGCTGGGTGAGCAAGTACAGGTTGTGTGTGAAGGCTGAGCTGAACTTTTCAACTCAGTGAAAGTGAGAGCAATGTGGTACTTAGAACTACAGTAGCTTTTCTATTTCCAGATGTTGCCCTTAAAAATTAGAGAGTGGCTGTTATTTGCCTCTGTTCCTTTCCTGTTTCAAGCACAGTGATGGGATGGAGCCATTTTGAATGTGTCATACAAATAGAAATGCTATCAGCTCCTTCCTCTCTGCGGTGGCACATCTTAATGTCATTTAAGCTGTGTGAAAGCCAGTGGTTAAAATGACATAGGACAAAGTAGAGTGTGTAATTAATGATCTCCTTTCTCCCTGAAAGGTTACCAGAATGGTTTTTCCTTCCCTCCTTTACTCCACCCACTTTCAGATGTGGTCTCACCTATTTGTTCTCTCCAATTTGTTTCTCAGGCTCTTCATTGATGGTGACCGGATGATGGACCCACCTGTGAGGGAGCACTTACAGCTTGACTCCACCCTGGAGCCTGAGTTCAAAATCCAGGTGATGCCCTACGGATCTATCCTGTCGGAGCTGCAGGCTGTTGGTGCAGGCCTCTCACCCAAGGAGAAAGTGTGGCTCAGTGACAAAGCCAGCTATGCTCTGACTGAGGCCATTCCCAAGGTCAGTGGCCCTAGCAAGGGAAAATACTTTTCTCTGCTCATTGTTGTTAGGAAGGGTGTTAATGATGGCAGCTGGCCTCAGTTTCCCCTCTGCAAAGCCCGATGCAGGCTGGAGCTTGTGCAGAAGGGATCCAGCCATGCTGAGGTATTGAGGGATTGTTAATCCTGGGGTTGCTTCTGCTGGAGCTGCCCTTCCAGCTCGCTAAGCTGATTTATCCAAAGAATTGTCAGCTTAAGATAAAACAAGTACAGTGAGAGAGGGGAGGGAAGAGGCAGCAGGGTGAACTCAGGTCATTCTGCCCACGGGTGGAACATCAACTTCATGTGGACAAGCAGCAAGAACTGGAAACTTGCAGAAATTGAATCAGGAAAGTTGAGCAGGACTTCTGGGAGGGTGCATTTGGCTTGATCTGAGTGTCTGAAGGTGGTTGCCCTTATTTAGTTCAGTGGCTTGAGGATATCAGGCAATACGTGATGTTTTTTACTGAAGGCTGGAGGGACAAGATGACAAGAGTTTTTGTAGCAAGGAACCTTGTGAGGATGCAGATAACCTGCAGGCACTGGTTGTCCGTGCACTTAGTACACCTGCCGAGGGACAGATGTAGCATCAGAATAATTTCTGTACAGCCATACGTGCTATATCCTGCTACCCTTCTGAACTTGGCTGTCTGGGACTCCCACTGTCCACCTAATATTCTAATAGCCATGAAGGAGGTACTTGGGGAAGGACACAGCAACTGTGGACAAATAAGCTGGTTTCCATACATCTTAGGTACGTCTCTTGTTTCCTAGAGATCACATTCTCTGGAATACCATCCAGTTTACAGTGATGTCTAGTAACTAACAGATACTGTGAGTAAATATACAGTTTTTTGTCCCTTTCCAGTGTTAAATCTTCAGACACCATCAATTCATCTCTAGGCCTCCTAGTACAGAATACTGACAGCATAGTTTCTATGGAGCATTCAGGATAAATTGTTGCTCTTTTGACTTCAGAGTAGGAAGCCCATTGCTGTGGTTGTAGTCAATGGTCTATCCCAGTTTGGTTAAGTTGCTGTAGTTGATTTATGTAGAGTATCCATATGCAGAAGTACAGAAGGTCTGACCTAGATAAAGGAGTAAAATGAGTTGGAGTGACATTATTTACCCCGTGAGCACTGGAAGTTTTGGCTGATCCTGAGTCATTACTGTGCTGTGTGCCCTCTGTATGCAGTGGGGAGAGTCACTGCCTCGAGGAGCTCTGTGCAAGAGAAAGCAGGCAAGGAGGACTGAAATGTCTTGATTAAAAGCCACTTAGAGAGTCACTGAAAGAGCCAGAGTTTTCCTAGTTCCTCTCTGGCTCTCCACCACTTCAAAGCACTGCAGGCCAGTTGCTCAGCTGGTGTGAAGAACACCAGTGCTGGAAGTCCATTTATTGTCTGTCTCCATCAGAGCCAAATATTGACACTGGCAAAAATCCATTCCATTATTAAACACAGATCTGCAAACGCTTTATAGATTTGTTTACAGCTGCATGTAAATATACTTTTCACAGAAGATTAATAGTACATACCAGTATCTATAAAAGGCAAGCCTAAGAATCTGACTATTTATCCTGACTGATAAAAGGACTTTTCTGACTTGCTTGTGCCTTCTTCTGTAATTTAGTTTCTTCCTTATGTAGTATAATTATTTTGCTGTTTTTAAGAATTTGGAAATTGTAAGCCTGTAGGATTTATGTGAAATTAATCTTTGCAGAGAGTCTACCGGGCCTTTCCTTGAATTTGAGTGATATTTATTTGTATACTGATGCATTTAAAGTAGGAAACAACATGTTGCTTGGGCTGTGCTTCTGTAGGTGCTCATCCCATCTCCTGATACATAATGGGTAGAGCAGAGAACTGTGGGGCAAAGGGCTTGATTCTTCTTCCTTCTGATGCCAAGTGTGATGAGATTTGGGCAAATCACCTCAGCTGGTGAATTTCTGAAGATGTGCTGAAACAAGCCAAGCATTCCTGCTAATCTAAGGACAGCTGGTGTTTGAGGAAGTGAGCAGTGGTAAGGGATCAGTTACTAGTTCTTAATGCAGGGTCACCCCATCCAAGCACAGGAAAGCTTTGTCTCAAACCACCGATGTAAGCTCCTTTCAGAACTGGCAGCATGTAAAGCTGAGCTTTGCAAAGGCCCTTCATGTTTCTTGGGGCCTCGATGTGTTTGTCAGAGCTGCTGGTCATTAACAGTGGTGATGCTCAGTGCTTGGTACCTGGGCTGGGTACACTTTGGTCCCTGCTACTGAGGGTCACTGTCAGGTAGCAAGTCAAGGTGGCTTTTAGGTCCGTTTCCACAGCCCAAGTTCCACCATAGCATCTGGGATTAGTGTTTCTTACTGGCCTCTGGGCCTTCAGTGTCCATCAGCAACAGGAAACCCGTGGCTCAGGCATTGATACAGATCTGTGGTCTTTAGGATATCCAGTTCTTCACCCTGCTTCATGAAAAGCTGTTGTTTAGTTCTTTGGATTTCCCTATGGCTGTTCTTCCTTCAGTCAGGGACTGTTTTTGCTCTCTATTCCCCAGTGCACTTAGTTGACTATTGGCAACCAGCATCTCACAGTGCTGAAGGTTGAGAGAGGCTGCCAAAGTACAAATTGTGGCCAGGCTGAGTTACTAAATCTGTAGGATTATGTAGTTTGACTAATCCACAAGTAATCCCTGTCCTTCTGCTGCAGGCTTACCGATACCTCACCCCATATACCCCCATCTGCATTGCAAAAGCTGTGAAGAACGCAGCGGAAACAGAAGGCATGAGAAGAGCACATGTAAGTGAAGCCTTGAGTGTCTCCTTGCACATGGCAACAGGTTTGCTTTACCTTTAGGGAAAGAAATAACATTTTCCTTTCAGTTTTAATGTTTTGGATAAAAAGCAAATAAGAATTTGGATGGCAGGCTAAAAAAGGTTTTCTGTCAGACATCCACTGCTGTTGAAGCAGGTTTTTTGCTTGTTTTGCATTCCCTTGAAGAACAACATTTGCAATAGTGTGAGGAAACAGCCTTGCTCTGTGGGAAGATGGTGCAGACTTGGAGTGTTGTTTGGAGTGTGGGCCCTTAAAGGCATATTCTTTCCCCTTTGCTAGTTCTGTTGTCTTTGTCAGGGGTGTCTTCAAATTGTTATCACTTGAATAAACACAGCCTAAAGAACACAGAGAAATTCTTCGACACATGGTGCAAAACGCAGGCCAAGATGTTGAGAAGCAGCCAGTGTCCTCAAAGCACTCTTCTAGTCTCAGCATCGTGACACTGGAAATGAGGCTAGTTTCCCAGGAAGCTTCATATTTTCAAGCAAAGAAGCTGTCTGTGAAACAGGTTCATGGTGGGGCTGAACTTTTCTCTTGTTTATTTCCAGTTAGTTTTCAAGCAGCAGTTTTCACAATAAGAGAAATGTGCCATTTGAAGCAGAGCTGGCAGTTTTGGGCTTGTCCCATATTTGCTGCAGCTTCTTGGGAACCAGTACTTTCTATTTTAATGCTTTTCTCTCCCTGTTAGTTAGGGGGAAGTAAAAATAGTTGTACTGAGAAGAAGCACTTTGTCACCTGCCACCTGAGGACACAATTGTGCCTTGCTCTTGTACACATCTCCTGCTTCTTGCCCCTGCATGCTGCAAGCATGTAGGAAAAAAAAGGAACAAAAATGGGTGTCAGAAGGCAAGAGAGCCAGAAGCTGTGTGACAGAGACTGTGTGGTGGCTGTGTGCCCAAAGGACATGTTCCCCTGTCACATCACCGGATGAGTCGTGTGGTTGCTTTCTGCAATCTGAGATGCAAGATCTTGGTTGTTAAAGCAAAATAGTCTTGAAAGTCATGTGTGGCGTAAAGCCAGTACTTCACACAGTGAGATATGTCCCAGCAGTAATTATTAACATTCATTTAACTCTCCAGATACATTTTCAGTGTTTATAATAATTACAGTGTGCAAAACCTGAAAAAAACCTCTTGGATCATCTCTTAGTTTGTGTTTCTGAAACTTACAGGTTGAATTGTTTTGCATCAAAACCTGTTTATACTGAGGCTTGGTAAACCTTTCTTCTCCTCAATTCCGTTTTCTTGTGTCTATTTTAACATAGATTAAAGATGCTGTTGCCCTCTGTGAGCTCTTTACCTGGCTGGAAAAGGAGGTATTGTATAATTTTTTTTAACTTTGAGGTACTTTTGCTGTGTAAAATTCTTAATTGGCATAAATTTTTGCTAGTGTTTATAGTGCCTTTGCTTAAAGTGGGGAAACAGTTGGGGGTTTATCTGGTGGTTTGGGTTTTTTTGTGAGGATTTCAATCATGCTTTCATCCAAGGCTGAATTAATTTTTTTGAAAACATACTCCCATTCATTTTACACAGACCAAAGCTCGAACAAGTGAGAAATGACCTGAGCAGGCTTTGTGTAGTGTTAATGCTGTCTTGTGCTGGTTTGGTAGTGTAAATACTGAAATAATATTCAGTTTCGTACAGTACTTTGGAGTTATTCTCATGATAATCAGCGTTGTCTGCCAGTGTGAACAAATTTGGCATTTATGAGTGGGAGGTGCAGTGAAAATGGGATAAAAACAAATTACTTGTGTATTCACTGCGTTAGAAGTACACAGCGGATGTGCAGAGTGCCAAGTGTTACACAGCACCTTACTAAGCTGTGCTACTTCATGTCTGAGTCTATTGACTTTATTTATGGAGAAGGCCTGATGACTTCCAGAAGGTGCCTTTTTACATGTCTGAGTACCTCAAGAAGTCAGCCTCAGGGGTTATGAAACCTAACTCTTGCCCTGCTTTGTCTATTTTCCAGTCCAGGGGAAGTTGTGTAACAGGTTTGAATTCATAAAATGCCTAAAGTAAAGTTTAACACACTTTATTTTTTCTGCAACTGCTTCCATTCCTGATTTAAAAGCATAACATTTCTAATAGCATTGGGCTGTTGAAGAGAACTATTTAAGCTTAGTGTAACCTGACTGCGAAGAGGAGTTGCCTTGTGAGATGTTACCTCTGCACACCCCAGTGAAGTTAGTACTGCACTAACTGCTCCCTAGTCAGGGTTCAGCAATCCTTCTGGGACAATCTCCACTTCCTTCTCAAATGCCCTGCACAATATTGCTGGGTTTGTGTTTGTCATCGCTGAGGAATGAGGACAGAAACCTGGAAAGAAGCCACTTCCAGACTGGGTTTCATAATGCACAGACAAGGCCCGGTACTTGAGCATATAGCATTTTCTTTGCTCGTTGCTGCACTAACCCAACCCGCATCTTTGTCCCCCAGGTTCCGAAGGGAACAGTGACAGAAATAATTGCTGCAGACAAAGCAGAGGAGTTCCGCAGGTAAAAAGTAAATCTACTCTGAGGAAGTTTTCTGGGTGGCATTTTTTATCCGTTATGTTTATTTTATTCTTTAGAAATGCATCTCACGTGCAGATATATTTTACCTGAGGACAAACCTTTACTAATGGATTTCTTTGAAAACTTGAAAGAGTTGGAAAGAATTGGGTCTCTTGGGAGATACAAGTCCTGGCCCACTGGATCCTGCCCACTTTCCTTTTGAGATAGCAATGAGGAGTGCTGCAGGTTAGGACACTTAGATACAAGACAGTTTTTTACCACAGAGAAATTTATGTAAAAGCTAGATTTCCTCCTCTTCTGATAGAGAAGTACACCATTCGTTTTGAGAGTGACTCCCATGTGTACATCAGCAGGACCTCTAAAATGCCTTTGAGTAAATAAGTAACAAGGAGAAGTTGTTTGGCACATCTCTTCCTGGGTGGTGAATTTTCTGCTTCTATGGGAAGAGTAGATTTGGAAAACGGGTTTCCACGTGGTGGGGAGAAGAAGGTTTCAAATTGTACATTTCTTCTACCCTAATTTGCTTGCCCAGATGCTTTCAAGACCAAGGGGAAGGCTGAGGTGATGTGAAATTGAGGATGGGGCACTCCAGGTGCCCTAGGTGCCTGGTGTGCTCCTCTCACTTGTGCTGTAGTGATCACAATCTTTTCTTTCAGTCAGCAGAAAGACTTTGTTGAATTGAGTTTTGCTACCATATCAAGCACAGGTCCAAATGGAGCCATCATTCACTACAAGTAAGAGAAACACAGCTTCTTCTTTCATCCTTCAGCAAACATAGTTGGAATGAGCTGTCCCTCTTCTTCATGGAGTCACAACAGAGTACTCCAGGGAGGTGTTGCTTGCTATCTTTCTGTACTCCACACTTGCTAAATAAAGATCTTTCCCTGCTGGCAGCATGCATTTATTATGATGCTGATCTGCTCAGGGCCATAGAAAAGGGCTTTTTCGAGGCTAGAAGTCTGGGAAGGATGAGTATGAACACATACTGTTTCCACAACTGTTGTGAAATACATCCAGAAACAGATGTTGAGGGGTTTGCTGGAAGCAGCAAAGCTCTGTACTGTAGTGCTATTTGCTGTATACAAATCCCCTCCTCAGTATGATCCCTGGCTCAGCATGTGTGGGATTTCCATCACTGCCACAAGAAATCAGAGCCAACAAATCCAAGCTTGCACTTAATATGGTTTCTGGACTGTGGATGTGGGCTGGAGACCTTAAAACTGTGAAACAAAAACCTTTGTGTTTAACTGAACAGGCCCGTTCCTGAGACCAACAGAACACTGTCTGTGAATGAGATCTACCTCCTGGACTCAGGAGCACAGTACAAGTGAGTGGATGCATGCTGCTGAACTGCCATGTTTTCTTTTCCCCGTGACCCCTGCAGGGTCAGCTCACAGCTGCCTTGGCAAGCAAGGCAGTGTGGAGTTTTGAGTAGACTGCAGATCAGGGCTGCTGGCAGGCCTTGCTGGGGTTGGGGACAAGATGTCGAAGTGCAGTTCCCCTCTGAGTCCTGTCCATGCCCAGTGTGATGGGAGCTGTGCTTTAGCTGGTGGTGCATGTTTGTCTGCTGCAGCACTGCACACCTGGCACATTGGTATAAAGTTGCAGGAACAGGGAGCAGGCCTGACTGCCCTGGCTCAGCCTTGGGCTGCCTGCTCAGCAGCCTGCACAGCTGGGTGAGGCACCCACCCTGCCAGGATCTGCCCTGTGGGCAGATTTGACTGATACTGAGGTAAGAACAAGGTGGGGTGAAGAAGCAGGACATCACTGCCCTGTGGTGCTCTGCCTTTTCAGAGACTCAGAGTCAGGGTTCCTCATCCCAGTGGCCCCTTGGGTCTTGGGTATGATTTTGGGAAGGCATCATGTCTGAATACTCACTCAGTGCTGTTTAGACAGTGCCATTCAGTGGCCTCAGTTCCTTTACTGTGGAACTCTTGACTCCATGGAAAATGAAAGAAGTGATGTTTTTAACCAGTGTAAATAGATGAGAAGTGGCTTGTTCAGGAAGACGCAGGACAAGCCTGGCTGCTCCTTTGAGATGAGCTTTGTCTTTAGACCTATGCCTTTTTGTTATGTCAGTCAGGAAGAGCTTTGAAAAAGAACCATACAGACATCCTTTGATAAGATTTTTACAAGGAGATCTTTTTTCCTCCCTTCTGATGGCCTAATTAACGATTTCCTTAGTGCCACTATGAAAAGCAGCCCTTTGGATACAATGTAAGCTGGACATCAATGGCACTTACAACAGCATTGTGACAGGGATGCTTTGCTTGTCCCTGCTGAGAAGTTAAACCGTGAGTTCTTTGTGACCATGGCCTGCGTGTGCTGGGGAAGAGCACAGGGACAGGAGTGAGCGTTTCAAAGGGAACTCGTTATTTCAAGAGCCATTATGTTTTTGACAGCAGGCTCAAAATGCTATTTGTAGAAGGAACTTAGAGCCACTTTCTGACGTATTGGATTAACCCCATCCAAATGCAGGATAATTTATAGAAATCTTAGCACAAGACATCCTGAGGATGAAAGGGATACTATCCCCCCTTTCCTGAGCTGGTAGCTGTCATTTGAGCATAAGTATATGTTGTAAAGCTGCTAATGAATCACCTTCCATACAAATAGGCTAAATTTGGTCTGTTCTCAGTGGACAGGTACCAGTTACTAAACCTCAAATTAGCATTGTTTTTATGAGAAGTTTAGATTCTAATTTGTGAAGAGCTTTGGGATGCTTATGGTTGAAAGACAACAGTTTGTATTGTAAATCATTATTGCTACATCTGGGGCATTGTGTTCAGGAATTTTTGAGATTAGGAGCAGTTGCATCATCAGTCTTGTGTGGCACAGAGCAGATGACTTTATCCATTTATGAGCTGGGTTGGGTTGCTGCAGTGTGACTGGGTTTTCTGTGCATTCTCACTTTGATCTTTCTTTTTCTCCCATCCATTTGGTTCCTGCATCTTTGTTTGCCTCTGAAGAGATGGTACAACAGATGTGACCAGGACAATGCATTTTGGCACACCATCAGCCTATGAAAAGGTAAGTTGGGATCACACTGTGGTTTGTGATCTGACCCTTATTATTAGAGATACTTAAATTAGTAATGTTCCCTATTACTATGTAGTCAAAGTTCTCTATTGAGTTACCATTTATTTACCAATATGTGGCAGCATTTGGATAAGGACTGAAAAGGAGACTGTCATACTTCAGACTTCCGAAAAATAAACTGTTTTAGAGAATTGACACCTTTCTATCTCAAAATGCACAGCTCTCATCTGCAAAATGACATGTTTCCTCTAAGAAATAAGAAAATCAGCAGACTGGGGATAAACATTACTGGTTTGTCCATAAGGGAGTCAGGGGCGTGTAATTTAGTGTGAAGCTCACTGTTTGATGAAAGGTTTCAGTCAGAATGGGCCTAGTGTACCATATGAAAAATCAGTCTCAGAGTTACCTGAAAAGGTCTTTGTTGGAAATTCAGCAATGTAATTTTGTTTATTTTAAACTACTTCTTTAACTTTTTATTGGTCTTAACTAAAACTAATTTCATTATTATAGTTCACTTAGTGACAAAAATATGCTATAGGGTATGCCAAGGAAGTGAAAGTACAGCCACAAAGAAAATCAGTTATGTAGATCAGGTGAATGCTGCTGCTAAACCTGCAGTCTGAGTTTGTGATGCTCTCTCTCTAGTTACTGGAGAGGGATCTTCAGAGTGATTTAAACTCCTTCTGCACATGGTTTGCTTTGGCATTACCAGCCACAGGAGACCACGAGCAAGTTTTTCCATATCCTTCACAATTTGCTGCAAGATGCAGCCTTTCTTTCCCGTCTTGGGGAATAAAAAGCTTTTTCTTTCCCTCTTTACTCACTGCACACATTTCTTTGACAGGAATGCTTCACGTATGTCCTGAAGGGACATATAGCTGTGAGTGCAGCCATCTTCCCAAATGGAACCAAAGGTGGGTTGGTGAGTTGGAGTGTTTTGACCTCTGAAGAACCATTAAGGGGTCTGAGAACAACGTTGTGATTGACAGGTCTAGGCAGATGTTGATGTAACTGTCTGTTTCCATCACAACAGTTTGGATTCTGGATTACTGATACTTTTTCTCTCAGCATCAACCAGTGCTGAAAATTCTCAAGGAGGGGAGTCTGAAGGATATTGGAAGTGCTCTGGCTCTAGGGTGATAGTGACTTTCATCAGTCAGTGGCACTCTAACAGATCTGTGACCTTTCTGTGCCTGGAGGTTGTCTTTATTCTTTACTAATGGCCCTGTCAAAGCAAGAGGTCACTTTCCAGCTTCATAAGGACTGGCTAATTCTCTTCCAGTTACTGTGGAATCTCTTGTGTTGGTGGGAAGATACATGGGTAAATGACACACAAAGGAACTGTTTTGATTTTGTGCAGGAGAAGCTGTGACATACATCTACCTCTGGTGAATTTATTTTCTCCCTGGTCACACGTTATACAAAACCACCTCTTTTTAGAGATTTCTTCAGTTTGCATTCTTGAGTAGGCAAGTTAAAAGCAGGTGCACGGTGCTATGAGAAACCCAAACTGAAACTGAATGGTGTCTGAACTTGGATACAAGGGTGTTCACATGCAGGCAACAGAAATTCTGTGCCCTCTGGTTGAAACTGTGTGAAATGAGTGGCCCTCCAGGCAAGAAGCCTGGCTGATTAGTCCACCAAATACAATTAGCAGGTGTCCTATTTTCAGTTCAATTAGTGCAGCTCCTTTTAAGACAGGTACTGAGTTGTCTGTAGGACCTTTAACCACTTGATTATTTTCTGAAAATGCCAGTAGCACAAGCGGCAGTGCAATGTTTCTGTTACAGACCATCTTCTGAAGAACTGTGCAGTGGAAGAGAGAAGGGCTTTTTAGCTGAAAAAGGGCTTGAATGTCAGAATTGCCAAATCTGCCCTGTAACTTCTAACCATCCAATGACTTGCTTGCTTTGTTGGTGGTGAGGCTTTTTGAGGGGGTGGTGGTAGGGTCTTTTTTGTTGGGGGTTTTTTTTGCATGTTTTCCAGGTTTGAACCTTCAGTGTGATTATCACTGTCTCTGAGGGAGCCTGACTTGATTGAATTCTCTCTCCTTGTCTGTCTACAGGTCACCTTCTAGACTCCTTTGCCCGCTCTGCCTTGTGGGACTGTGGCTTGGATTACCTGCACGGGACAGGACATGGAGTTGGCTCTTTCCTAAATGTACATGAGGGTCCTTGCGGCATTAGCTACAAAACCTTTGCAGATGAGCCCTTGGAGGCTGGCATGATTGTCTCTGATGGTATTTAGCACTGGTGATTCTCTCTGGTCACTGGGGGGGGACCAAGCTCTTTAAGATGCAGAGGGAATAAATACGACACTGATGTAAAGGAAAGTTTGGATCAAAAGCTCTGGGCTTGCCTCCTCAGCTTGTTGTTTTAGTTGTCATTTAAGCTGTCTAGGTAAAGACCCTCACTTTAGCTTTTCACCTTCCATGAAGCACCTTTGCAGAGGGGTGCTGCAGGACTGCTTCCTGCTCTCCACAGCACAGGCCTCAGAAGAGCTCTGCTGACCAGCTGGCTCTGGCATACTGTGGAAGAACTGGCTGTAGTATGAGGTGGACACCAAGCTTTCAGGAGTTAATCCTGTCTTTGCTATGGGCTATTTGAGGCAGCTGTTAAATCTTTGCATGCGGTATTCTTCCAGTAGTAAATTAACAGCCTGCTGGGGTTTGCTGAGAGACTTACATTCCTTCAGGGCTGCAAAGTCCTCTCAGGAAGTCAGGGGAACAGTCTCTGAGTGAGTGTTTTGAGGAAGGGGTTACCTACCTGCCTTTCATGAAGACATTAATATTTTCAGAGTTTCTGGTATTTGAACACAAGTATTCTGTGCTCTCTCTTGAACTCCAAGGAGCTTCTGAAGCTTGAGGGCTGTCTGTCTTGTTTCTTCTCTCTTTGAGAACTTCTGCTGTCACCTTGCTCGGGGCTTCTGTGCAGATTTAGTAGCGTCAGAAATTTGTTCGCCTCTGTTGTTGCCTGATGTCAAGATTGCTTAGTGACTTCAGTGGACTAAAGACATAGAGGGGAAGTTTGGCCATAGGGAATAAGTACTTGCAGAGTGCAGCAATGTGGCTTAGTTAATTACTGTCTGTTTCTGCAGAGCCTGGCTATTATGAAGATGGGTCCTTTGGGATCCGAATAGAAAACGTCGTCCTCGTGATCCCTGCTGAAACCAAGGTGAATGGCCTGTTCAAGATGCACCTTTCTCCATGACTTGCTGGTTATAAAACTTAAAGTACTGGAACTTGAGGTGGGACCATGCTGCAGACAGTTGAATCCTACTCAAGATCCCTGGTCTCCAAAACCCCTCATTGGTGAACACTGGTTCTAAGTCTGCCTTGCTAATGGGGGCACAGAAGACAGTTTTGCTTCTGCAGAGTTTCCATGGGTTGAAATGTGTGTGTGAGAGTTGTTTTAAATTGTTTTCTGTCTGTGTGTTGAAGCATCTTTTCAGCCCCTTGGAGTCATTGCTGTGGAACTGGTTGATCTCAAGTTGGGATTTTCCTCTCTGGTAGAGAGACCTCTGCAGCAGTAGAAACAAAACTACAGACAGATCTTGACGCTACAGTTGCCAGTCTGGCTGGGTTATGCCTTAAGAAATACCAGACTGAAAATGATCATATAGTCATCAAGCTGAAGTCCTGTACAGTTTTGACCTTTAGAAAAGGACTGTTTAAAGAAATAACTAAGGTTTATATTGAGATTCTTTGCTTGAGCTGTAAGAAAAATGTTACTGTAAGTTGTTACCCTCTCATCTGAATGTTACCCAGGTTGTTCTGTAGTGATGACATAACCAAGGAGTAAGTGTGATCCAGGTGGAGCTGTTTCTAAAACTGTACAATCCCTTTGTCTTTCTGCTGCAGTACAATTTCAAAAACAGAGGGAGCCTGACTTTTGAACCCTTAACCCTGGTTCCAATCCAGACGAAAATGATTGATGTTAATTTGCTGACAGAAAAGGAGGTAAGTAAAACAGGTTTGCATTGCCGCCTTTGCACTATAACCAACTTGTTCTGTTCTGTTTGCAAGAACCACTGGCCTTTGTTCCATTTCATAGATCCAGAGAGCAATCCTGGGCACTCTGACTTATTTTTAAGCTTGATCCACTTTGAAGTGAGGGGGTGAACTAAACAAGCTTTCCAGAGGTCCTTCCTATCTAAGTTATATGATGAAGGCAGTGAGGATCCCACCAATTACATTGTTTTGGTAGTTCCCTTAATATGATACTTGCTGCTATCATCTCTTTTCCTACTCCTGCCTTATTTGCTTCTGGCAAATGTCTTATCATGCTGTCTCCCCAAGGACTACAGTGATGACTGTCCCATCTTGTTATCTGTATCTGCTTGTGACCAGTCCCATTCAGGCGCACCCTGTATTGTTCAGTACATAGGAACTCTGAGCAGACTTCTCTGATACCTGCTCAGCCGTATTTATTTCCTGAACAGCTTCATACTCTCAAGCTTTCTTTTTAAGTCTGCCACTACCTTCTCGATGGCGTATTTCATCCTGTTTTTCTACCATACTCTTTATTTTACTTCAGCACATCTTTTTTGGAATGATAACCCTGTTTTGCATTTCCATTTGCTGAATAGGGTTGTGAAGGTTACCAAGATCTGCCCTAGGGTTCCCGGTTCAGATCAATAGGGCAGCTTGTGCCTCAGGAGTCCATTGTCCAGTTACAATTTTGCAAAGCTATTTATTACACTGTGCCAAGGTAGCTATTCAGACTTGCTGGAGGCAGTGATTTGCAGAGACTTTACTTGTCAGCTGAATTGACCCTTGGCTTGTCTGAAAACCCAGGACGAATTGCTTCAGTTCCTACCCTCATCAAATTTACAAGTCACTTCCATATAATAGAGATCTGTCTCTTCAGGACAGGGTTCCAGCCCAGCCTAACAGTTCAGACCCAAAGAGCACAAGGGCCTACAAATGTTTTTGGCTGTACATAACTTGTAAGGTCACGAACTCTCTTCTGTGTTTGCACTGACTGTCCTACCCCTCCCTTTCTCCAGTGTAACTGGGTGAACGAGTACCATCAGAAGTGCAGGGAGGTCGTTGGAGCAGAGCTGGAGAGGCAAGGCCGGCATGAAGCTCTTCGGTGGCTGCTCCGGGAGACGGAGCCTCTGGCCAGAGTTCAGTAGCACCACTGTTGTCTGCGGCGTGTAGAACGTCAGGACAGCTCCGTGTTCTGATCACCTGCGTCTTCCTGGACCTTGGCACCACTGGGAGGACGTTCTTCAATAATCATTTGGAAATCAGGAAGGGATTTCGTGTAGCGTTTCTTGCCCCACAACACATGCGGGTAATGTGGGGCTGAGGAGGGTTACTGTCTGAACAAGTGTTTTGGGGGGAGGGATTGAGCATAGAAAACAAATCAGCACATTGCCTTTGAAACAGGGGTCTTATTTCAATAATGGTTCTAAGAGGCAATACTGGAATATTTTATACTGTCTGGTTTTTCACTGTGAAAACTCAGTATTTTTGCATACTTGGGTTCCAGTTGCTAAGTTGTTACCCACACAGCAGGACTGATTATTGAATAAAAGATTCCAATCCGCTGTTTGCTCCGTCTTCTCTTGCAGTCAATGATGTGTTGGGTTTGGCAGCTTGAAGGAGGACAGGAACCTCATCTTTCCACCCTTACATGTGCATCCAGCTCAGACAGGGAAGAAATATGTACAGGACTGCCTGGTGCCAGGCACTGGGCAGAGGTTATGGAGAGGGCTGGCAGGAGCAGTCAGTTCTGCTTTGTGACAGGTCCTGGAAGGAGATGGAGACACTCGGCAGAGGTTTGCGTGTGCAGAGTGCCCGGGCCAGTACTTCTGTCTATTGTTATGTCTTACTGAGTGCTTGTTCAGCCCATGGCAGTGCAGGATGCGTGGGCAGTATCACGGAATTGCAGCTCTTCCTGGACACAAAGCAATTAGTAAGTTAAAATAAATAAATATGCCCACAATGGACAAAGGCTGAACTCCGCGGCGGGGTCAGTCAGCGCGGCCGGGCCGGGCAGGGCGCAGGGACACCCGGTGGCCGAGCCAGGTAGTGCGGGCCGAACGCTTTCCTCAGGCACGGACGCTTTCATTTCAAGTGTTCGATCAAAACTCAGCTTCAATATCAGGTATTAAAAGAGCAATCAGGTAACAGCAACTTAAATTCCTGATATTTCAAATAAATTTTCAGAGCAAATGGAAATGTTTGTGTACGTAGTTTTCTTTCCCTGTCTGCCCAAGAATTTCTGAGGGAAAAACTAATCTCTGTTAAATGGCATGAAATTAGTATTTCCCTCGAGTCCTGGAAACCAGAAGCAGTATCATGCAGTCAAATGAAAAAGGACTAGGAAGAGGAACAAAGTTGCTGGCCTCCTAGCTGTTTTTTCCAAGGAGGTGATAAAGGTGCAATAAGTGCTTTAAAAGGTCATTTTCACCCCCCAGCCTCTGCAGACAGGTACATGTATTTAAATATCCAAATGGTTTCCCACCGCCTGCTGGAAGCATCAGCTTTCAGCTCAGCTGTGTCTGTGGAAACCCAGCTCACACCTTAACCACTCCAAAGTGCCTCATGAGTATGCGCTGTTGCCTAAAACAGATCGGGCCAAAGCTTTCTGCCGAAGGAGCCTGGTGCCCCTGTGGGTACAGGATCAAAGAACAGGTGAGGGATCTCTACACAGGCTCTGCTGTGACAAGGTGAGTCTTTCCCAGGAAAATCCATGTGTGCTCAGTGAGGCTCAACTCGGGCGCTGGCAGCCCAGTGCTGCGGCCTCCCCCGGCCCTGTGGAGCTGCAAGGAGGTTCTGGGGGCCCCAGCAGACCCCGCTGCTTGCTGCAGGCCTGGGGGGGGATGGTGCTGCTCACCCAGGTGTTCCCAAGAACGACATCCCAGATCTCCTGGCAAAGACCCAGCCTGGATAGGCCTCTTCAAACGTAAGGGCAGGTGTTTCCCACAGAAAGGCAGAAGAGGAGGATTTCTGCCAATCAGAGAAACACAGAAGCCAGGGAAGCTTTTGTCCCTGTAGCCTAAAGCCAATGTGGCTGGCTTGGACACTGTAGTGTGAAGGGGGAGCACAACACCAAAAGCAATTTTCCAGGTTTGAATAGCATTATAAGACTTTTTCCCCACCTCAGTTCCCTCCTTACAGCCAGATGCCACCCTGGGACCAGTCTCACACCAATCACAGAAATTCAGGGCCCGTTCTGATCCCAAAGTCTCCTCCAACTCACACAGCCAGAGGTGGGACAATCCATACTTGTCTTCTCCTCTAGGCACCAGCCCTGGGAGTCTCAGCAGCTCTCTCCCACCATTCACTCCCCAGCTCATCTCCCCATGCCACACAACCCTATGGGCTTTTGTTGCAGGGAATCTGATGCCAGTGCTTGGTCACAGCTTGGAGATCTTTGCCCCTTTCTCGGATTTGGCACCTCGGCCGAGGGACATGGCGTTCTGCAGGTCAGGGCTGCTGACACACATTCCTGTCTCTTTCCCTATTTACTCCTTGAAAACACAACTATGTTTTGTATCCTGTCCTGTCTGAGATGTAGGTTTCCAACGGAAATTAAACTTGAATTCTTTTTCCCCCTTTTTTCAGGTTTTGATTTATTCCATTAGTACCTGCTTTCCCTGAGTGGTCTCTCCCTTCCCCTCTCCTGGCAGAAGGAAAAAGTTAAGGAAGAGTGGAGCAAGGAAAAAATTGGATGAAACCAAATTCCTGCCAGGTTTAGGTTTTATTTTTGTATGAACCATCCACAGAAATAGCCACAAAATGATACTCTTCAAGTGAAAAATGTAATTTTATTTGATTTTGAAAAAAAAAAAATCTGTAGAGGCTTTTATTGTTATTATGGGAAAGCAGGAAGGAAGGAAGGAAGGAAGGGGCATTTTCAATAACAACCTACTTAATGATCTATTTTCAAAACATTTTGTTTTCCAGCACTTTTAACCTAGTGGGCACCTTGTAGCTTTAGATCATGCTGCAAAGCACATTTCTGTGCTGTGAGACAACATCTCTTACTGGAGTGCTTGTGGGGTCAGCTCATCCAGTCCTATCCCTGCACCAACCCAGATGCTTGGTGGCTGTACCTCACCACCACCATCTGCTCCTGTTTCTACCCACGGGACAGGACTTCAGCAAATTCAAACCATACTCAAGGCCCATGTGGCCACCCTGCTTTATGTCACCAGAACACTCCCTCTCTGTCCCTTTCCCAGCTCTTAATGTTTGTGCTAGAAATCTCCAACTGCACTATTGCTGTGTTTAGGTGCTCTGGAATTCTTTGTTCCCTTGGACTAAAAATGTTACAGCAGGAGACAGACTTTATTTTCCAGTGAAGGAAAAGTCACTTCAGCTTCACGATTCCATCATGAATCATGATGCACGCACTGGCAATGTGCCTGTTGGTGTACAAGGTTTCGAGGCAAATAAACCATTTCTCCTTGAGCAGAGGGATTCATATTCATTCATCAGCCATACGTGCTCCTTCCCTCCATAAGCCAGGTGACTACTTGGCTTCTCCAGTCACCCCTCCTTCCTCAATCTGTGTGTATTACCTTAACCATACCTGGTAGCAATAAAGTTCAGTTGTTTTTTAACTTAAATGGCTCATAACTCACCTAAAATGGAAACCCCACTATTGTCTGCATGACTGTTAAATGGGTTGCTTCCCACAACAGCTGTTGGAACAAGTTTTGATTTACCCCAGCCCAGCATTAGAAGAAAACTTCTGAGAACACAGTCACTGAGGGCCTCCTCAGCAAACCCATCAAACCAGCCTGACGTGCAGGGGGAACACAGGGAAATAGTTGCCCGGAAACACTGAAGGGCTGGGGTGTGTTGTGGGGTCCTGGTGCTTGTTCCTGTGTTTCCTTCAGCAGAAGGTCACAGTGAGAGCCAGGTGGTGGGAGCAGCCAAATATCAAAGCTCTCCTGGGGATCCTGAGATGCCATCTTCTTTCCTTTGCCACTTCTCTTCCTCAGGGCTCTCCTTGGGGTGGGGTGAGGCAGAGGACAGCATGGAGCATTTTGGAAGATCCTCATGGTAGGCTGAATAAGGCTCCTTGGTCATGCGGGCAATAGATAAAAGCTGCTCATTGTCACCTGATGGCTGCAGAGGACCTGTCTTTGCCCAACACCATCTCCTTTTGGCACTCAGTGGGCTGAGTTGGCTGCTGCTGCTAAGGATTGTTGACATTTATTTTTGTTGACTTGTAGCAATTCACACCTCGTTCCTGGAGTCCTCTGGCTGGTTTTTGGGGAAGAAGCTTCAGGCCTGGACATCTGGCAATGGTGTCTGGAGATCAGGAGTTAAATAACTTGCATGGTGTCACTGCCCTCAGCTTGTTTTACATGATTAGGACAAAACTCCCCATGGCTTTGGATGTAATAAGAAAAAAAAATGAAACAAGAGCCTCTGGAGAGTAGAAATATGAACTGTGTTAGTGCTTAATTAAGTTGCCTATTAACAGTTGTGTAGTGGCCTGGAAGAATTTTAATGTACCAATTAAAGCAAGGAGCTATCTCCTCGGCTTTCCACCACCTCTGGGGACACTGTCAAGAGCGGGGAGCTCGCAGATCAAGTGTTGTTTATTTTGTTGCTTCCAGCTTGTTAAAAATCATTCTAAATTTGGGAAGTGGCAGATTCTGCGAGGCAGTGGGGCGATGTCTGTCTGGTGGGGATTCACATGGTAAAGCAGCAGGGCTGTAATGCTGTCTGACCCCATAAACCCCCTCCTGTTTCATGGGGTTCCTTTGTGTTGCTGCAGGAGGGGGAAGGGGCTGGTGGCCTTGGGGCAGCTCCATGCTGACCGTGGAGTGTTCTAGTTTGGCACATCCAACCTGGACATCTGGGTGTGCCAAGTTATCCTGCCAGTTCTCTGGTTGTCCCAAGCTATCCTGCCTGTTCCCTGGCTGTCCCATCATCGTGTCACAGCGTCTTTCAGGAGTTTCCCCCTGATTTAAGGCGTAAGGATGGGAGCTCCCCTCTCCAGATGGACCTTGTGTGAGGTGGTCAGAGGGTGTGGCTGCTCAAATGCCTGAGATCCCTCTGACTTACAGCCAGAACGTATTTAAGCCTATTTTAGTGCCAGCAGACATCAGCCTAAGACATATCAACAGACAGAGAGAAATGCCTTTTTTTTAAAAAAAAAAAAATGAAATTGCTTATATTTTACTGGCCTGAGGGCTTGTGAAGGTTGCAGGGGAATTGATTCATCAGGGCTGCCAACTGCCATGGGCTGCTGGAGAACAGTGTTGCCCTGCTCCCGCAAGACACCATGTGCACAGCAACCCCCGTGCTCAGATGGCATTCGAATTAAAAAAATCCATTTCCATCAATTTTTCGTGTCCCTGCCGATGGATGGCTCGCTCTGGTGCCTGGTGTCAGGGCAGGGTTTGCCCACGGAGCCTGAAGGTGGGTGGCCTCCCATGTGCGTGCTTGGCTATGAGCCCTTTCTTGCAGCACTCAGAGCCTGTGACTGCCACGCACAAAGCTGCATTGGGCTGATCCTGTTTAGAAACCAGGCTGGGGCCAGCACGTTGTAAACATCTTGCAAAGCAGCACGTTACCCAGCTGAAGGGTGTCTACTGTGTGCCTTTGGTATCCCCCCATCACCCCAGCATCCTGTCAGGCCCCCCTGGCTGGGCATCTCTGTAGCTGGAGGAAGTCCCCACTCGCTGCAGCCTGTCCCTCTGTGCATCCTCTCTCCTGCACCACATGCTGCCCTCCTCTCTGTGGGAACAGACAGTGTCCTTTGCTTCCATCTGCTTTTGGAACACATCTTCCAAGTAAACACTACCACATTCCTCTTGAGGTCTGAATACAAAATGAGCAGGGGAATTTCAGACAAAGGTAGCATTAGTTTGGAGCACCATGGTCTTCCAGGAGGGGATTTAAGGAGCTTAGAGTGGTTGTGAGAATATCTCTGCTTCAAATCCAAACAGGCAGCTCAGTAAGTGCAAAGTTGAGGAATGTGTCCTCTTCTCCTTGTATTCTATTAATATTTAGGGCTGGGCTTCAATTATTCATTCCTTCAGGGTGTGCTTTTATCATCTCAGCGCTACAGAATTAGCTTGTGTGCTGTCTCTGGGCACTCAGAAAAGACCTTTTCATAAAATTTGTGAAATTTCATATCTGAGAGGCCTTTTGCAAGCAAAATGTATGCCATGCCATTAGTCATGAAAAAGCAAATCTTCCCCATCCCCACCCAGGGCTTCTTTAAGCCCGCACAGAGCTCAGCCTCAGTAGATACGCAGGAGCTGGCCTTGGCTGGGGATGGGCTAATCCAGCACTTCTTGGTTAGAGATTATTTCCTTTTTTACACAAGAACAAGGATTTATGTAATGATATTAGAGAGACCCAGAGCAGTTCCATGCACACCCACGACCCTTGGCGCAGGCAGCTTGTTTGTCTGAGCTGAGGACAAATTGAAGTGTGCTGTGATTAAATACTCCAAATTGTTGACATCTGTGCTGTAAATACCTGACTTGTTAACAGCCCATCTTCCTGCTGGGGCACAAAGACCTGACAGTCAGTTTGCTCAAATGAGGATAATCAGATGACATGTTTCTGAGTGCAGCTTGATCAGGGAAGGGTCTGGGAAGAATTCTGACTTATTTGCACAATGCTTGGGCAAGAATAGTTTTATTTCATTAGGTAAAGCCAACCATGAAATTAGCATTCCCTTTCTCCCTTCAGGAGGCTGAGTGCCTATGGGAACTCAACACTGCAGCAATTTCAGAGCTGGTCAAAACAAGGGACAAACAGAAAATCTTGCTTTTTTTCTGCCTTTTGAAAACATTTTGTAGAGTTGTTCTGTTCCGGGATGAGATGATAAGATCATGAAAAGTTTTGCTCACAAAAAAGTATGGAAAAATTGCTGAGCTGAAAGAGTCACATCCATCAAACTTTTTAATTTTTATTATTATAAAGAAGTTTTGTAAATATTGGCTGTTCTAACTAAACTGAAAATATTGGATTAGTTTTTAAAGCAAACGAAAAAATATTAGCCAGAGATTTTCCATTTAGAACTTGTTGGAACAAGATACTCTGATTTTGTTGAAACGGTGTTAAAATGTTTTTTGACATAAACCTGATGAAACCTGGCCCTAAACTCCTGTGCGGGCTGAATTTTGAAGAACTTGAACTTTTCAGGTAAGAAACACAAAAGCATTAAAAAAATCCCCTGACCTAAAACATCTTGCTGAAAAACTGCTGCAGTGATTGCACTGCTGCTGAGAAAGAGGAGTATGAGCTGAGAGACATCCAAATGTGGGTTCATCCTATCAAACGGGGCTCAGACCTCGTGTTTGCATGAGGCACAGCCTACCTGGTGAGCAGCTGGCTGCACCATGCTTGTGGCCAGCAGCGGTTTGGGCATCCCTGCTGGTGCTGAGACCTGCTGTGGTATCTGTGGGCAGCCAGCACCCTGTGCCAGCACAGGCCCTTGAGCAAACTGCATCCCACCTGCACGGCCCACAGCTGAGCTATGGCAGCATGTGTTTTGGCTAACCTCTTGCCTAGATTATGGCAAGGCAGTTTAAAAGGGCTCCCCGCCTGGGGCAGAGGCAGCAGGTGCTGTTACTGTCTTTGGGTTTCTCACGGGGGAATAAGGCCAAATGTTTCTGCTTGGCAATGCAAATAACCCTGGGCGCTGATGCTTCTGCATTTCCCTTTCTGAAGGCCGTGGGTACCTGCACACCTCGTGGTGCAGGGGGTGGGATGGAGATGTCTCATGCAGTTTGCCTTGCTTCTGCTGCAGAGTGGAGGTGACAGGAGGCAGGTGTCTGGGCCATTGCTTACAAAATATCCCCTCTTCACAAGTGCACTGTTTGAAGAAAAGTGCACTGGTTTTACTATTACCACAGGAGCAAAGTTGTGTGTTTCCATAACAGCGTAAGGTGAACTTGTTTTTGCCCCACGATAAACAGTAAGTCAGCAATACAAGCCTCTTCCTGGGCAGGAAGCAACAAGTAAGACTGTGGCTATTTTGGGGAAACCAGCCCCTTATGTAGCTGGGCTGAGATATAACATCTCCTGCATAAAGCTCCTCTGAAAGCATTGCGATAACGTGAGCAGCCTGATGGAGAGATACCCAGCTCCCTTGCCTTTCCTCACAGGGTCTTTCCACCAAAAGCTGCAAACCCGTTTTATATTAAAGGTTCTCCATAGCTACAAGGAGGCTCAGTGGGACTCAATTTTTCTTTGTGAAATATCAGTAGAGACAGGTTTTTTGCATGCTCTCTCTTGCTCCTGCAGCAATGGCTATAATTCCTTATCAGCTCTGGATTCTGCAAGCAGCCCCAGCTGAGCATCAGAGAGGTGCAAGCATTAAAGAGGGGGCAGTGTGGACACCAGGATGGAGAGCAGGAATGGTAACTGGCAGTAAAAGCTGACAACAATAAATTAATGTTGCTGTTAAGTATCAGCTCTCAGTAAAAATAAACTTTGAATTCTACCAGGCATAGCTGTAAAATTGCAGGGATCTTGCTTTTATCACCAGCTGAGCTCCCTGTGCTCTCTGCTGCTGTCTCGGGGAGGATGGCACAGTGCCTGTCCGTCTTGTTTAACAAAAAGTAGAGATAATGTGAATTCAACACTCTAGGAAAGGGTGTTGGCACTGTCCAAATGTGGCCTGTCCCCAGGGAACAGCCTCGTCCAGGAGCACTCCCAGTTGTATCAATGTGCTCTGCTATGTTCTGCCACTCCTGTTCTGGGATGGAAGATGAGCTCCAGGGCAGGGCTCACCCATCCTCCCCTGCCTGAGTTCTTCCTCCTGAGCTGTGCAAACCATCTTAAGAACAGTTGGGACGCCCATCTTTTCCTTGAGCCTGAAGATATGAATTTATCTTGCAACGTTTGTGATCACAGGCTGTTGTGGTAGATCTGGATAAACGGGAAAGCTCCTGAAAAAGTAGGAGGCTTTTCTGCAAGAGAATAGTACAAATACTAGGACAGAGGAGGCTGTCTAGAAGGTGTTCCAGCTCCATTTATCCAGTTCCCTGTGTGCAGAGGGACATCACTCGATCACAGCTCAGATAGTCTTTGTAGGGTGACATATCAGGGACACAGACTTGCAGCAGGAGAAAAGAGTTCCCAGCGTGGGGTGGAAAAACTGTAAAAATTCAGAAAAGTTCCAGCTGCTGAATCAAGAGGAGACATGCAGTGGCACCAGAGAATCAGCAGAGCCACAACCTACCTGGTAATGACCCTGAATAGAGCAGGTTCCCATGACCTTTAAAGAAAAAAGCAAGGGAGCATTCTCCTGTCACAGCTAAGCACTTAAAAGTGCATTTCATAAACATAGGATTTTTAATACAAGCCATCCCACCATTAATGGCAGTCTGCCAGCATCACAAATTGCGTGGCAGATACATGGTTTTGCCAGTTTTGAAACATCAGCTAATTTAGTTTTAATCTGCTGTAGAGCTGGAAATAGTCCCTGTAAGGATGACAGTGTTTTGCATTCAGTGCATTCTTTGAGATGAGAAAACCAGCAAGCATTGATTTAAAGTGATTAATTCAGTAACATGCAAATGTGAAGGCGGTGTGGAAGCAACAAATCACGAGCTGCAGAACCAGAGTTCGGTTCCTTGCTTCCCCTGGGTTCACCACCCCAGAGCAAACCTCCTGCCCGCAGGGAGAGAGAACACAGTCTGAAGAAAAAGTGTTGATACCAAGCGGGGATCCAGGATGGGGTTTGGGTTGGCACTCAGCTGCCTGGGTGGCAGAAACCCATCAAGGAGCGTGCTGGGCAGTGAGTTGGACATAAGCCTGGCCAGGTGGGACACTGTGGTCCAGAGATGTCAGGCACTAGAGGCCTGAAACGAATCCTACGCAAAGAGAGTGCAGGGGATCTCCGTGCAGGAGGAAGGCAGTGTGACATAGCCCTGCTGTGTATATTGCTTATGGAACACGACTCTCAGCTATCTGTGACATTTTCACAGGACTTGACATTGCCAAAGTGCTCTTAAAGGAGAGGAAACAGCCCAAGGAGAGGAGCCTTTCCATAGCCCTCATAATTTGCTGGAGAATGGTCCAGGGACCTCTGTGAGCTCTGCCCTGGTGAATGCGGCAGCAGCAGATTCAAGCCCAGCACAAATTCTCTCAGTCACCGCTTGTTCCTCAGGCTCAGGATGACTTTTGGGAAGATGACAGCATAAGTCCCCTCCATCCCACTGGGGAGCGCCCCCACCCCAGCTGCAATGAAGAAACCACTGTAGTGATTTGCCCTCCACTTCTGAGGATGAAACCTTGGCTTGGTCTGTAACACACATTCCAGCTGGCAAAGACAAACTGGATCATTAGGAAAATAAAACCAGCCGACACATAGACAAACAAGAAAAAATGACCCTGGGATGCATTCACATTTTATGCATTTGCTGGGCTAAAACCTTGAGTCTATAATATTAAATCAGAATGTCAAAGAGATAGCTTATGCTAATTTAATTAAAGGCAGCATCCTGGTGCACATGGGTAAGGAGCTGAATTAATATTGTGCACCACCCAATAATTTTGCCTGCCATGGCTGTGCTTAAGCTGGGCTGTCCTGTTGTGCTCTTGGCTTTGTTTGTTTTTTCAGGACAGGATGAGTGTATCCCTGCACACACACAGTCTACCACAATCAGGCAGGGTCATATTTAACACTTTTAAGCCCCAAAGCTCACAAAATCTGTGATAGTTGCACCTCTAGGCACCTGGGCACTAATTTAACCACCTGTGATAGAGAAGTGGGAGTCCTTGCCTGCCTTTGCTTCCTGTCAGGGGAAAAAGAGAAAGGTTTCTCAAGGAAGCCCAAAGTTAAATGCTGTGAACTGCTACCCCCCATCCCTTTCCCTAACTATGAAACAGAATTGAACTCTTCTGGAAAACAAATCAACTTGTTAATAGAATTTGAGATATCATAAAGGTACCATAAACCTTCAGCTTCACATTTCACATGCCTATATCCTAATTTTGCTTTGAGCATATTCTCTTCCTTCACGTGTGGGAAAATCATCCTTCAAGAGCCACAGTAGGGCATGATTTTGGAAAGTTTGACCTTTACTTAAGTGCTAAAATGAGGCTTAATTAGCTGGCTGGTGGGGCCAGGGGATGGTGGGCTCTGTCTGCCACTTGGGTGGAGAGACGCATCCAGCCACTGCTCTCCTCCCTTCCAGCCGTGTCCTCCCACTCCTGGCAGTTAGAAACTACAGGCCTGGATGTCCCTGTTATTTATACAGCAGACTCATCTTAAATCCTCAAAGCAGAAACAAATACCTCACGCCCTTATATGCTGGATCTTGGCAAAAGCTAGATGACTCTTTAGGAAATTGTCCCTGGATGCAACTCAAACCTCAGCCAAGCTAATGGGAAAGTTTTGGTGAATCTCAAAGGGATATGGATCAAAAGGATTCTTGTCCCAGGGCTGGATGCAGAAAAGAGCTTATGGCTTCTTTGTGCAATACACCGCAGTGTGCTGAACTTGCAGAATGTGTAGAAATCCCTCAAAGTTTCTTGGTAGCACCAAAGCTGCCAGATAGCTTCTGAAATTCCAGATTTTTTCTGGAACCTGTTTCAGACCTGTTTTTCTTTCCCAGCTGGGGTTGTGAAAAGGCACAACAGGCAATTAAAACATTGTTGGGTAAAACCTGGTGTCAATCCATAATACTGATTTCACGTTTAGATCTTCAAATCTTGCAAGGAGCTCGTTGAATGCTTTTGCCCTCTGCAAATCAGGCAATGAGCTTGATCTCTTTGATCATTGCAGATGGAGCTACTTGGGGCTGAGCCTATAGCCTGATTTGAGCCCATCAGAATCAGAGGCAGTGCGTTTGTCAGCTCCCTTTAGTGGGGCCCAGGCACTCCTTCAAAGTGCTTGGTGGTTAAGGGTGCCAAGAAAGTGGAGTTTCATTACTAACTGTGAGAATTGTGGAGGAAAGCACATCTCTGAGGGTGTGAGGATTGCCTTGCTGGGGAATAAGACTGTCATTATAAGCTGGACTGGGAGCAGTTTTGATGAGAAGAAAGTAAAATAGGAATAAATTGCAGTATAAAGTTTCCTCTTAGTGCTCTTTCTCCAGGCAGAGGAAGCACTAAGCATGAGTGCACTGTAAGACTGAAGAAATACCTTCTGCTGATAAGTAATAAGAAGAGCAAAGTATTCTCAGGATGGCACCTGTAACTCCTCACTGTTAGGCTAAAAATGGCTTAGGGATGTGTAAGTGCCTTTGCAAAGAAAACTGCTTGTGTGCAGAGATGTCTGTGTTCTGCAGCAGGCTTTGTCACAAGGCCAGTTCTGCCCATTAGCTGTGAACACGCTGAAAAGAGTTACCATGGAGCAAAGTATCCAGTCCCACATGAGGGGCTAAGACTGAGCTCTTAGATAGTCCAGGTGTCAGTTGGAATGGGGGGTCATTGCCACCATCAGGGATATTAAGATGGGACCTTGGTGGAGCGTGTCACTGCTGGAATACAGCAGCTCTGTTTGTGTGGTCTGTAGAAGAGATACTTCAGAATTTTATGAGCTGCCATCCTCCCTGGTTTGTAGAACACCTTGCTGCTGCCTCACAGCACTGGCAGAAAGCTGGCACTCTGCCCCTAGAAAAGGTGCAGCTACAAACATCTGTATTCAGCAAGCATGAGGACTTCTATCCTTCCATAAAAGCTGAGCTCCTCAGCTGATAAACACCTACTCAAGAGAGTTGGAAAAACCTAATATGCCAAACCAGGAATGATATTGGAAATACTTGGGGCTTGGATTTACACTTAGTTCTGTTTCCCACTAAAGGGTGTGAATGAAGCAACTTAATAACTTACTTGTCTGAGGAGTGTGTAATGTCAGACCCCCCAGAGGAGTTGGAAGGACTCCTCTCACCCCTCGAAATTTCCTGCTGGCTACCAGGTATTCTTTTATCATCACACTTTAAAGTGAAAACACTCTACATTATTCTCTATGAACTGTATTGCAGTACACGACTTGCGAATGACCTGAATAGGAAGGTCTGACAGATTGCTTTTTCTAAAGGCTCTTCAGGGAAAAAAGCAGACATGACCCTCTGCTAAATTATACCGGTGTTAAAGCAGTGCATTGCCACTGCTACTGACAGCTTTGCACCTGGCTAAATGAGTGTGAAAGAAGGATTGGGACCAGCATCACATTATTTTCCACTTAGCAAAATTGCTATGGTCTCTGGTAAGCCCAGGGGAGTTTAGGAAAACCTCCTTGGTTCTGACCTCCTTCCCCCAGGTTTGACAGGTCATTAGAGATGGTGAATCATCCATATCTGCAGTACAGTGATTTGGGGCACTTTGAATGTAAATAGTGTTCTAAATAAGATTTCATTTTTTTGGACTACATCAGTGGGAATGTGCTGTAGATGAGAGAAAAGTATTTGAAGAGAATTTGTTGGGTATGAGCTGCTGAACTCAGGAGAATTGCTGTTGGTCCATCCTCTGCCCACTGCACTAAGATAATCCATCCCTTCCCCATTCGGTATGCCTTTTCTTCCTGTGTGTGAGTTTGGGATTTG
Source organism: Dryoscopus gambensis (assembly GCA_013389985.1). Classification (NCBI taxonomy): domain Eukaryota; kingdom Metazoa; phylum Chordata; class Aves; order Passeriformes; family Malaconotidae; genus Dryoscopus; species Dryoscopus gambensis. Next base: position 401,654 of record WEIT01028904.1, read on the forward strand.
TGTCTGTGTCCCTGTTGAGAGGAGGACTTATAGATTCAATTCCTTAAGGCTGGGGAGGAATAGTATTTCCCATTCGTGAAAGTTCAGGTTACTTGGCAGCCTGAAAACCTGAGTGCAGGCAGTGCCTTGTTTTGTGTTTGGGTTGTGACCCGCTGATCCCCTCCCTGCTCTGAGGTGGAGGACAGGATTCTGTGGGGCCACACTGCCACCTGCACTAGTACAGGAGCAAGCAATCCTATGGCCCTGGACATGGGGGTTATCAGCGCTGTCCTGGCGCTTTGCTGCCTGCCCCCGTGGGCTGTGCACCACCATGGGATCAGATCCCATGCAGCCACAGACAAAAACCCCATCTTAAAATCACAGAATTGTAAAATTGTTTAGGTTGGAGAAGACCTCTAAGATCATTGGGTCCAACCATTAACCCATCACTGCCAAGACCACCACTAAACCATGTCCCTAATCACCACATCTACACTTCTTTTCAATACCTCCAGGGACGGTCACTCCACCACGTCCCTGGGTGCCCATTCCAATGCCTCACCACCCTTTCAGTGGAGAAATTTTTCCTAATATCCAAACTAAAACTTGTCTGGTGCAGCTTGAGGCTGTTTCCTCTAATCCTGTTGCCTTGTTACCTGGGAGAAGAGGCTGACCTTCACCTACACCATCCTTTCAGGGAGTTGCAGAGATCCATCTCCCCTGAGCCTCCTTTTCTCCAGGCTAAGCACCCCCAGCTCCCTCAGCTGCTCCTCATATGATGTGTTTTCTAGACCCTTCGCCAGCTTCACTGTCCTCTGGACACAGTCCAGCACCTCTGTCGTTCTTCTAGTACTGAAAACAAGTGCAAAACCGAAAGTACAAAACTGAGTCCAGCGTTGCTGCGCCGGGCCGGCAGTGCAGGGGCAGCCCGGGCAGGCTGCGGGGTACCCAGGGCTGTCCGGGAGCCAGCGCATCCCGGGCCGGCCGGGNACCGGCAGAGGGACCCCTCGGACCGGCCATGGTCCCACGGTGCTGCTCTGCGGGAGCTGCGGCCGGGGACAGCACCGTGCCCTGCAGGACGGAGCCGGTGTGGGAAACGCCGGCGAGCGAAGGAAAAACAGATGAGGGGGAAAGGAAACGGCGGATAATCCAGTTTTCCAAGTCACCTGCTTTTTGTTCAGCGGTTTTTGTTGACAAAGTAGTTGAAATTATGAAGGTAGAGGGCTCTTGATAAAACTAAGGCCTGTTGCTGCCAAGCTTGTTCCGTAAATCTTATTCATGATTTTGTGGGCCCTAAGACACAAATAGGGAGTGATTACATGTGGGTTTAGGTGGATGCAGGGTGCAGGTCTCTTTGCCTGGAGAACAACATATTACCCTACTATGCTGGTGCCTTGGTGGGTGTCATCCCTGTCTCCATCCTCTCCCTCCAAAAAAAGGAAGAAATGTCCCATCAGTGTCCTGGGAGTAATAAATAGAGTCATAGAATCATTAAGGCTGGAAAGGATCTCTAAGATCATCTAGTCCAACCATTATCCTAAATTAGCAATAGGAAAAAATGCAGAGCAATCAAAGGGCATCTGCTGCGTCCTAAGAAACTGCTGGGCTTCACTATGCTAAAAGCTGCAATTATTAATGTAACAGATAATGGGGTTGATTTGAAACCTTTAGTGAAGTTGGCTGTAGCATTTCTTTTCACCCCATCAAGGCTAAAATATGAATTATGGACTTGCAAAAAGCAGTTTTCCTTAGAGGGAGTGCAGCTCCTGGTTTTGACGGAGAACACAAACTCCCCAGCTCCAGCTCGCTCTGAGAATGGCCCTTTGGAGAGGAGTTTGCTGTGCAGCCTGAGGGCCGTGTGCTCGGGCTGCTCCAAGAGCTCCCTGGGTACCCCTATGACTTCTGCATCTGAAAATGCTTCAGAAAGTTCTTGCCTTTCCACTGTCCTTCAGAAACTGCCAGTTGGAGGGGAAAGAATTTTAAGTGCATTGATCAAGATCTTTTCAGGAAGCCAAACACTTTTTTCAGTTTGTCACTCTCTCTTTTTGTGAAGGATTTCCTTTCTTTCATGGTTACCAGCTGCAGTGTTGCAGGTGTGCCTCAGAGATACCAAATACAGGTAGACAGACCTGAAGCCTGAAGCTTTACACCCAGCTGAAGTGGAAGGACAGGTCCCTGCCCCGGCTGCTTGAGTCATCTGTATTCTTCTGTGCTACAATAATCCTTCCTGCACAGCCAGCCATGTGCCTTCGGTACAGCTGCGTGACTAATCCTTAAGTAATCGTTTATTTGGGGAATGTCACCTCTGGGTGTGCAATTTATTGGTCCATAACAGTACATTTTGAAGGGAGCAGGTTGAAATAATATAATTAGCATTTCCTGAATGGGGATAGGACCCCTTCCCCTTCTCTCCTTGTCCCCAGCAGAGTACAAGGAGTACATGCTGTGCGTGTGAAGAGATGGGAATCTGAGTTTCAAGGAGATGAGGAGTGTCTGAAGGCTCATTGCAGTGTGAAGGACAGGCTTGGGAGGAAACATAGGGAAACAATGTGAGAAAAGCTACTTTGCCTGGCTGCTGGAGCTGCCAGCTATACAGGAGTGGAGTCCCAGAGTGCTTTTTGAAGATGTGGTGGGAGCCATAACACTGTGCCTTGCTGTGGGATGCTCTGTGGCTGAAGAACAACTGGGCTTCTGTGTCTGAAGCCACATCATGGCCACGCTGCGCTGCGTGAGTTGTATGCAGCACAGACGTTTCAAGCACTCCTGAAATGTCCAGGTCATGACCCTCCAGGTGGAGAGTTCTCTAGTGCTGGTCCATCAAGAGCTTTGTGGGGCTGGAGGAGTGTAGATGGGTCTGGATGTGTCTCTCCTGTTACAAGCTGGTATCTTGGGAAGGTCACAGCACAGCCAGCCAGTCTTTAAGGGTGCTAGAAGTCTGACAGCTAGAGAGGATGTTGTACCTGGAGCCAAATCCCATCCCAGTAACTCCCATGGAGTGAAGAACTTGCCTTCTCAAAGGCTGGATCCTGAACATGATGCTTCAGCTTTCATGTACTGCTGAACACCAGTGGAAAGAACATTTTCAGTCCAAATTCTTCCTGTTTTTTACTTCATGTCTTTTTTTCTCCTCTTATAAGACAACTTAGGAACTCATCAGCTTGAAGAGCAGGGTGCCGGCAGTCCCTGGGGTTTGTTCCTTGCTCTGGCTTGCATCCCAAGATGTGATTTGAGTTGCTGATAGAACTCAGGGAAAATCCAGCCCAGTGCAGGACTGGTTGCTATGACATTTTGTAGGTCGCCATGTCAGGAGCTATTGGTGCAAGAGTAACCTACATTCTGCTTTGTGTCTGATAAAGCCTTTTTGACAGGAACTCTATGTGTTTGACATGAATATGGATGATTTGAGCTTCAAAAACCAGAAAAATCTCTATTTGCCCAGTGGTGGTAAGGCATGACTCCTGTGGGACAGCTTTGGGGTCCTTATGCCTTTTAAAGGATGAGTTAAAAATAAAGCTATTATTTATTCATCTGTTGCTTCCTTTGGTAATAATAGTCATTGCTTGTATTTTGCCAGAGTGGGGAAGAATTTCTAGGTGAGGATTTGATTTGAGGAAATGCTTCTGAAAACCTGATTCCCACAAAACAAAGAGTGGGCTGGTTTTTTCCTCTAGTGTAAGATAAAGAGATCAAAACTAGGCATTTCCAGACAAGGCTGAAAGTATGTTCCTGTCCTGCTCACTAAAAGCTGGAGATGGTCAATGGGTCATTGGTCAGTTGTCCCAGGGGCATTATATGTAAGACCACTTTGCTGACTTTCAGTCAACCTCCTTAACACTGCTGGGGTGAAGGAAAAAATAGCTGGTTCAAATGAGGACCAAAATCTGGATGTCTGGTTCCAAGAGGACTTTTAAGGCAATGCAAATGTTTCTTAAGGCTATTTTTTTGCATTCTAGTTCAAACTGCTGTCTAATCCTGTCTAGCATCTGGTGCTTCAGAGAAAGGAAGGGAAGAATGAAATGAAACCTCCCTGTAGACCCAGAGCATTCAACTAAACTGCAGTTTTTCTTGTTTTAAAACAAGATTAGCAATCATTAAAAAGACAACGGACAGAAGAAGATTGCGGGGGTGTGGTCATTTCCATGAAGTTATCAATGCGTCCCTAGGCATGAAATCTTCATTTTCAGTGCCTCCCATTAAAAAACAGCTCAGTGGGGTCACCACAAGGTCGCTGACATTACGTGCATTGGTTACTTTTCCCAGCTGATGCTATTACCTATTTTGACTTTGCCCTTTGGCTTGCCTTTGGCATTTGAACTGTAGTAACCAGTGGCGGTATGAATCAGTGCTCAGGACTGACAGTCTCACAGCCATTCAGGCGAGCTGGAGATGTGCCAAATAAATAATCAAAGCTACTAATGAGGCTGCATAATGCTAGGGGCTTGCAGGAACTTTCTTGCAATGTGGTTGTGTCACAGTTATTTGAGAAGAAGAGGAGAAACCTGATGTTTGTTAAAGCAGAGAGAAAATCCAACTGGAATATTTTAGGTCAAGAGATGAGCTGCTATGGTGTTGTTTAGATTTTCTTGCCACATGGCTTATGATGTTCATTATTTATGATAGCACTGTTGGAGCTGCAGTGGTATGAAGAGAAGAGCAGAATGATTTTTAGAAGTAAAAGCTTTTAGTTGTAACAGAAACCATTGCCTCTATCTAACCCACCTCTTTTCATTGTTTTCACATAGGTGTCCACATCTGCAGAGTGATTGTGCAGACTGCAACCAGATCATCTGCTTTTTCTGGCTAGAAGGAGTCCTCGCTATAGCATTTGAAAGGCATATAGGCTTGTCTCCTCCAGGAATTTCCATGTATTAAAACATCAATTATCAGCTGGAACTTGTGGCAGCCTATTGACTACCAGGTCCACTAAGGAAAATGCTGCTTCTGCACTTCAGACTTACCAGGAGAATGGAAAGAAAGGAGATGCAGAGCTCACATGCAGCACTGGGAACCAGCTGTCGCAATCCTCAGTAATCTTCACTACTGGAACCTGCTTGTCTGTTTTGTGGAGGGCAAACATGGTCATGTCTTGCTATAACAAACTACTCCTGAGCACATCTTTCTTCATCTGGCCAGCCAGCTAATCCCTGCCTGTCCTCAGTTTTGTGCAATCTTGCTGTAGATCATGGCCAGGGAAGGAGGAGAGAGTAGGAAGCTTGTCCTTTTCTGCCCGGTGTTGTAACATGTGTTTTCAGCCTCTTGGTCTCTCTCCCCACCCAGAAATAAAGGAGAGGGGGAAAATCCGATTTCATAGAGGTAACTGGAACAGTTTGCCAGGTAAAAACCTGTGGGACAGCAGGCACACTTCACCAGTTCTCTGCAGGAAGTTCTCATCATGTTTTGAGTATTTCTGAGAATCCTCTCCTCTTTCCCCATCTTTCTAAATGCTGAGTTTGGAATTTTCCAGCTCCCCTTCCAAAAAACCCTGAATATTCATGTGTGCTATATAGTCCCTTCTCTCAGCCCCTTTAATTTTGCAAAATATTGCTTCAGTCACAAGGACCATGGTCCCTCCTCACCCACCCTGCTGGGAGCCTGCCAGTGCTGTGACTGCTAAGTCCACCTTGGTGCCTCCACGTGTTGGGAGGGATGGAGGACATAGCACGTGGGACAACCTTTGTCCTTCCCAGCCCTGGTCTCAAAGGACCTGGATACCATTTTGCCTGGCTGATCCAGGGCATGTTGCCTTTGGGAACAGCTTGCACAGCCTAGGCAAGTGAGGCAGAGCTACCAATCACTTTAAAATCCTTAGGCACCTTATCCAGAAGTCAATTCATTATGCCCTGGCCTCAAAAGCATTAGTCAGCAGTGGCCATTTTTTTTCAATTACAGGGTTTAAGGGATTACTGTGAGTCATTACCCTGAGGTATTAATAGCTGCATTGCTTCTGAAACGACTCAGGTAAGGAGGTGGTGCGGCAGCTGCACCCAGGGCAGCAGGCAGCTGGGAGCACACCCCTTTCTTTTAGTCTCTAGAGCAGAACTGAAAGGAAAACATGCCCTTATGTTAAAAATTCAACTCATTCCACAAGCTTTTCACTTTGTCTCTCGAGGGGTCAATTAAAGCTTCACGGTCCTTCCTGCCACACTGGCAAAAAAATATCTTCATCTCCCCTTCCTTTGATTAACTATGTTGTTATAAACAGACGATGCAGCACAAGCAAAGGAAACTAATATGCTTTCCCCCCAGCCAAGGTCCTTGTAAATGAATCCATTAATTTGAACGGGGGCACCCCTGTGCTTGAAAAGGTGCAAAGCTGGCACACAGCTAAAATCCTGCTGAAGTCTGGGTGTTGTGGTGGCAAGTGGCCTCAGATCTGGGAAGCCACCCCTGCACACACAGACTTCACACATGCGCCTGGGCATGGGCTTGGTGAAGTGGTTTGCTGCAGATCCTTCCCCCAGTTTGGCCTCTTAGTTCCACAAAAAAAAGATGCTCAGAGCAGGCATTTAAATTTTTATGAAGTGCTTGCTTTATTATCTTAATAAATCCTTGTTTGGTTTGCAGAATGCATCCCCATTGAAGTTAAGAGTTTATATGAAAATTAAAACGGCACTATATCTTCTTAATTAGACAAATGTAAAGATAAAAAGAAACAAATATCAGCTGGCAGTGGAATTTAGCTTTGCTGGGAGGGCTATTTTATATTTCTCTCTCAAGATGCTTGCAGAGGTTAATGATGGTGCTGCAGGCATTCAAAGGGATAGCAAAACTGTCCCTTATCAGTAGGCAAAACACAGGCACAGTCCGTTCTTCTGTGTTGTGCATCGCATCTATGCTGAATTATTTACTTCCAAAAATAAGTTACATAATTGTTATCACATAAAAATATAAGCATATTTAGTTTTTCACAGGTGGACAGCCAAGGCTGAGCCATGCAGCCTTTGCTCTGGCACATTACTTAAGGTACACTAACTTACAGGCTTAATTGGCGAACAATGGTGGGAGAATATTGATCAATTAATTTTTTATTCAGATTGTTTTTGGCTTTCAGAAGCAAGACATTTAAGAAGGAGGTCATAATTACTTCTTACATCTCCTAAAGACTCCATCTGTAAATCAAGGGGAGTCATCTGATGTGCTCTAAAAGAGGGCTTTTTTTTTGAAAGAGACAGGAAGCAAAATTAAGCTGAATTGTGGGACTAGTTTTCTTCTAGTTCAGAGCTGGCTGCAGGGTGGATCTCAGGCTGCATTTGCTCTCTTAGCTTCACATGCCAGAAGAACATCTGATTCTCAGGATGAAATATAGTGGGAGAAGCTACTGGCTTATAATGTAAAATCTTGCAATTACTGGCTCTGATGTCCAGGGTTTTTAGTAATGGGTTTTGTTCCATGTAATAGGTTGGGATAAATGCTGTTTTGCAGCAGGTCTAGTGCAGGAGTCATGGGCCTGGCCACAGGGCTCCTCATCTTCTTCCTTGGGATGAGGTGGGTGGAGACTTGGCAGGAGGCATCAGTCTGGAGATCTCCCACCAAATTGTTCTGAGACACTTGGTTTTACAAGGAGAGCAGGGTTATGGCTTCATAACCCTGCCCTGAGGCATAAAGAGACGTGGCAAAGCTGTCACTGCAGCAGCTGAAATAGTGGTAGAAGGCAGAGAACAAAAATATAATGCAGAGTTTAAAGATGTCTTCTTAAAGCAGATCAGACACTTTCTGTTTAGCGTACAGTTTAAAACACTATTGTCAATGAACTCTGCTTAAAAGGGTTTTTGTCTTGACTTCTCATCCTTGTAAAACCTTCTAAATTAGGGGATTTGTACTACTTCTAAAGAGAACATAACAGACTTGAAGAGACTTCCACACTTATAGAATGAAACCAAAACCATCAAAACAAAATCCTTGACTGGGGCAGTCATTTTGTTTAGTGGAAGTTGTAGGCAGGAAGTTTAATGCAGTCCTGGTATTTTCAGGGTAAGAGGAGCCCTGGAAACATCACTGTGCCATGGGGTGCATTGGTAAATAATCAAAGAACAGCCTTTTGGGGGAGATCTCCTCTCCTAGGCACACAGCAGCAGCCATCATTAGTTTTGTTGCAAGTGTGTCTTCCAAATGGGGAGATCAATTCTGAATATTTTATGGGTTTAATTACACCACCCTGCATGTGATGCAGAGAATGGGTTATTAGGCTGCTGGATGCTAATTTCCTTCTAGGATGAGGGTGCTTTTTCCTTATGCTTTTCCTGCTTTAGATAGCAAAATATTGTATGCAAGGAGGCAAAAATTCATGGCTGTATTGAACTAGCAGTTAGGCTTAAAACAAGAGCTGGCAGAGCAAAAGGTCTCCACTCTTTTCCAATATGACTCAATAGCTGAGTTATCAGCAGCATATGGATTTCAAAGGGCAGGGAAGGAATTATTTATCACAAAGTCATTCATATCTGCTGCCAGAGAGATTCTTCTGCAGTTCAATCAAAAAGTCATGGGGTTTTGATCTAACACCCAGGACACATGGATGGTGCTCACATGGGGATAATCCAGGCCAGGGGTGTTTCCTGGCCCCCTTCCATGTCTGGTTGATAGAAAGAGACCAAACTTGCTGCTGCAAGGTGCCACCAGATGCACTCCTAGCAAGCACAGTCAAAGCCTGGGTGTTGGAGCTACATGTAGGACTGAGTTTCTACCACCACTGAAACAACAGCAGTGATGTAGCAGCTCTGTCAGACAGGGTCTGGACTCCCTCTCCACGCTCTCTCAGCTCACCCGCAGGCAGGTCAGTCTGTCTATGCAGATGGGTCTGCAAGCCCTTGAAAATTCAGGTCTAAGGAAACAACCAAGACACTGTGAGCTCAAATCAGAGCTCTGATGAAGAGTTTGTCTTTTCCCATCTGAGCCATCTGTCTGCCTCTCCCCTGGTATCCTTTACCAGATCTCTCAAAGCCATTTATTTTGACAGTCTGCATGATGACATGATATAGCAGGGGCTGTCTGCTCCAGCAAGTAATGACTTCAGATACTTTGTTTTGCGTGTGGGTGCAAAAGGCCATTGCCCTCAGGTTGGATAGGTTGGCCCATTATCACATTGAATCTCACAAATGAAACAGGACTGAATTGTAGGAAAATTATTAGAACGACAGGTGCACGGCGAGCTCAGGCTTCCACGGGCCCTGGCAAAAACATCCTGGCCTTGAAGGAGAGAAGGTATGTAAACAGAGAGGCCCTAAACAGAAGCTGAGAGACGTGCAAGCCACGAGCACAGGAGCAGGGGGGGACGTGTGCTGCCCCAGAGGTAGCCTATGAGACAGAGACACTGGGTGCGTGAAACACCGTGTGTAACCAATCACGGGGATTTGCTTGGTGCGTGGACACTTTGTAACTAGATAAAAGGATGTGAGATAATGTAAATAAATGGAGCATTCACCATACTTCTATGAAGATCGTGTGTCTGACTCTGGAAACCCTCAACATATGGTGAACCTCGACGTGATGAGACTTTCAGACACCGGCCACGCACGGATCTGGGAGCGATTAGCGGTNCATGGCACATTTCCAGACACTCTGCCCCTACCCTGTAGTGCTGCGTGGGGTTGTATGACCCAGGGCCTTCACTCCCCTTTGCTGGACCTTGTACAGACGGCCTTGTCTCATCAATCCAGCCTGTCCAGATCCCTCTAGGCTGACTTCACTTAGCATCTTCCAAGGGAGTGGATCTGGTGTTTGAAGGAACCCTATAATCTCTCCTGAGACTGAATTCCTGGTCCTGAACAGCCAGAGAGAGGCTATACAAGACCGGTTGTTCTGAAATTTCCAGCTGTTAAAACAGACACACAGACCTTTGGACAATCATGGGCTAGCTAGGGGATCCACCAGGGCTCCTGGAGCATTGTCCCTGCTCTTGGCCCACCTGTGAGAGTTTGAGCTGCTTTTGTCTCCACAGCAGGTTCTGCTGCAGTCCTGCTCTGTTTGAAAGGCCCATGTGCTGCCCTGGGAGAGGCTGTGCTTCAGAGGATGGTGCTTTCAGCCATGAGCTGCACTTGGCTGAATTCAGAGGAACTGGTTATGGCTGGAAAATAGCTCTCCTCAGTTCCATCATTTATCAATGACACACATTGCACTTATCTTCTTTGGGACTGGATTAGTCTGATAAAGTAAATGGCAGTCTCTTTGTTGACTTAAGAGGATTTTTGGGTTCACAGTTAAGAATTGGTACAGTAAAAGTGGACTGCCTTTACAAGTCAAGGAAAAATAACCCATATTAGACTAAATTTTACTTTCCTAAATAGTCTGCATTCTGTTTTTTGGCACTATTTCACATAACTGCTATCTTAGGATGTCTATTTTGTAATTGTGCAGAACAGATAGTTCTTTTCTTCTCCAAATAACTTTCAAATACATCTTTCAGTATTTTTTCCTTGCTCTTCATCCAGTGCAGCTGAAGGCTTAATGCACATTGACCTTTAGCAGATCTTTTTAAGACCTGCTTGGCTTCCTTTGTGAGTATTCTTTGTGGGGCAAGGAAATGACACTTTTCTAATATCACCTCCCATAGAAGGAATTTCTGTAACGGATGGGTTTTCTTTCCCTTTCCATTAAACCTGTGTGTCCTCACAGACCCCTGTGAACACTGAGGGGTCTGTATGTAAATCAGGTGTTTCTTACTCACATCTTTAAAATCCTCAGTCTTTTCCTTTTTCCAAATGGTATTTTTTCAGGAGTTCTTTATAATCTTGTTTGAATTAGCTGTGCATTTGAAAGCTGACTTAAAAAGCTTTTAGAGAGTAAATTTCTAACAATTCCCAGTCTGAGGTTCTAATCTTGGTTATAGTGTTGAGGGAGGGGGATTCCAAAGACTGTTAGCAGAAACCTGGGAAGTTTTCTGAGAAGGAACCTGGACCAGTCTCTTCCTCCCATCCTTCATCTTACCTCCACAGGGCTTGTTACTTTGGTGCCCATGAGAAAACCATGATTATTATTTCTTACAAACAGGGAATCAAGAAAACAGGGTGGTTTGGCAGCATTCCTCATTCCCAGAATCATGTAGTTTCTCTTGTGTGTCAAAAAGAAGATTGTCTCTCCCTGTAACTCTCCCCCTCTCTTCATCCATCTCCTGTTGTGGTGCAGCCAGGAGAGAGGAACAGCTGCACTTGCATTACTACAGATCATCTTCTCATATCTTGAAGATTTTCCCTTCCCAGCAGAAGAGATGATCTCCATCTATGCTTATCTTTAATCTCATTTCGTTGCCTATGATCCCTTTTGTGATTTCATTAAGCGTCCCTTATGCTTATCTTGGAGGAATTTAGAAGAGCACAGAAAGATCCATGTGATGAGGAGGTGATGAGAAAGTGTGCTCTCAGAGGTACATATCAGGTAGGGAAGAAATAATGATTGCAAGATATGTGAATACTATTGCTAGGGGGGTCAGAGTTAAGGTTAATTAAATGTCTTCATTGTGCATTGTCTTCCCCTTAAGGTGTTTGAGAGCCTTCTAAGAGAACCATTAACTCTGAGCAGCCAAGGTTTTTAATGAATATTTTTATTGATTTTGCTTGCAACAGGTTTGCTCTTAACTTACCTCTATGTATTCCTCATGTATTTTGCCTTGAAACTCTATTTAAATCTTCCCAATTCAATATTACTAACTGATACATTTTAAATCAGATATGGCATGTAAATATTCTTACTTTTTTAGGAGAAAGCAATCAAAGTGCACATAGTCCTTTTTTATTCAGTCTTTCTACAAACATGAGATGAATGAAATATTCTGGAAATCACATGCAGATTACTAATGTGGCTCCTACTGAACTAGGCAATTAAACCATCTCCATATGAATTGCTTGGTGATATGCAAAAGTATATGTTTTAGCATTTCCTGCATTATACAGGATTTAAGATTAAAAAGAACATTGCATCTAGATAAAGATCTGAAAATTGTTGGGTCTCTTGTTTATAACCTCCATGTTGCTGTGAGAGATTTAAGTGGGTATTAAATATGAGCATTTTTGATCCATTCCTTCTGTATGTATGAGTATTTCCTTTCAAAATGCCTGCTTCTCATTTTGCATGAAAACTAATGTTTCACTGGCAGGGAAATGAGAAATTGTGAGAATTAATGGAATGATGAGTCTCCATTGCTTGAAGACTTTCAATCAAGGCTGGCTGTCTTGAAGAGTTATTGTTCTCATTGTAGGAGGAACTAGAGGAGGTAGTGACCTATGTCTTTCTTTAAGGCCCTTTTCTGTCCCTAATATGATGTCTCTGATGCAAACTTCTTTTTTCATACTCAGTCTAGCCAGATCCCCTGGAGGTCTCAGCTCCTGCTGGCAGTGCTGTATGTGTCTTTAGGAATGCTCTTGACCTGACACTGGTTTGGTTAGAGCTCACTTGAGGCAATGCTGTGGGTCTCCTCCCCGATATTTTGGTTTCTCACTTTCTGCAAATCTTCAAGTAACTGCATTCTGTGTTTAGACTGTGGGGCACACGACCTACACAGAGGTGTCCAGAGTCCCCATCACTGATTCTCCAACCTGAAGATCCAGCTGGAGCATCCATACTGCTCTGTGTGCCTGTTCAAAAGGCACGTGGGCTGGGGACAGGGAGAGGGAAGTGGAATTTTAAACTTGCTAGAGGTCCTGTGTGTCTTACCCTTGTTTGTTACTCATCTAAAAAAACTCTCAGGTCTCTTCTGTATTTACAAAAGGAAATGTTCCGTTCTGCTCCTGTTCAAACAATCTATCAGCTCCGTGTTATAAAATACAACAGTACAGATCTGCGACCATTAGTTAAAGACATAAAGAATCACGCCCAAAGTTGTAAACATAAATTTTTGTGAATTATTTTTTATTGAAGTATGTTCAAGAAATTTGCATATAGATTAAACCCTAAATATACCAAATGTCAGTCTGTTTACATCCTGATGCCTTCGTGTTGCTGCTGTGACTGGATTGCATTTGGACCTGGAGCATTCTCCTATTGCCTCTCTAACTCTATTGCAGCAGTGAGGGTTACAAGGGATCCTTACAGGTCACAGACATGCTTGGGAGATCTTTGACTTGTTGGGACTTTGGTATGAACTTGTCAGAATTTTAATGGATGTTGCCTGAAAAGATAATGAGGCTCCATCTGGAGAGTTAGAACTGATTACAGGCTCAGTTATTTCTCCTACCTGAACAGCTCAGTGCTTTGTTCATACTCCTATAACAAACAACAGCAGCAGCAACTCAGTGGCTTCTCCTCATCAGAAGGAAATATTCTTTGCTGAAAGCTGTTATTCCATGGGCTTGTACCCCATTCAGGCAAGTGTCTTCTTCTTTTTTTTTTTTCCTTTGTCTTTTTCCCCTCTAAATTCCATTTCTTGGGCATTTTAAACGCCTCCTCCCTCAAGGTGATCTTGTAGTGGTTAGCAGTTCATCAGGATGGATGTACAGATGATATCGATATCCTTGCCTTCACGGATGGGGCAGTCTAATCTAATAGCTGAGGCACCTGAGGGGTCAGAACAGTGGGATAATGTAGAGTGATCACTTCTAACTAAAATTTGATAGCACTGAAGGAGAAAATAAAACCTTATGGGGCAAAAGAAGGTAAAAAGTGCATTTGAGTTGTTTGTACAATGATATAACAGCAGGAATATGTCCACAAAACCTTGGTGATAGAGCCTGGCTGTCAAGGCAAAGGATTTGAAATTTGCCTTGTAGACTCACTATTTCCTGCTTCACTTTCCTTCTTTCATCTTTCTGTCTTCATCTGGAAAGGAAGAAATGATGTTGTAATCTGACAAACAAAGGCTGTGCACAGCACCTGATCTGTGAGAGGTCAGTGCCATTTGGATCCCTGGGTCACAGGAGTGAGGTTGAGCAGAGGTGATAATGGCACCCTGACTATCTGGAGCAGTTCACTGCAGGATTTGTAAAGGAGAGGCAACAGAGGAAGTTCCTAAAAAAATCTAATAAGTCATCTGTGAATTTCAGTTGATGTGTTTAGTCCTCCATCAGTTTGAGGGCTTGTTTCTTATGAGCACTTTTATTTTGCAGAGTACAGATTGTAACATTTTCTTCCTGTCCCTGATGCTTTATTCCCATGAGCAGTAGCCAGCCTTTTCTGGTGACCAGGGTCCTCTCCAGTTCAATAGGTGCAGAATATCATCACTTGTGCAGCAAACTGGGCTAGGTCTGTGTCAGCCTTTCAGCTGGACGATACCAAGATCATGGAACCATGGCAAGCTGATAGGGTGATAGGCTGCAGTTAGCAGCTTCAGCCATGCAGGAAAAACTAGAAGATCTGTCAATGAAGGAGCAGGAGTTACACCATGATGAGATAACAGATAGAGTCAGATGATGCTGATGGTGATGATGAGGATATTAGGATCTGTGTCCTCCTTCACAGGAATGTAAAAGTGGTTTTTGACTTGCCGGGAGCTGGAGGAAACTCTTCTGTCCCAACAGTAAGTACTTTGAAAGAAATGAAAAAAGTTTTCCTTGCTTGGCTAAAACATCCATCTGAGATGGTAACTACCTATGCCTGGCTCTTGCAGACAGCCAGAGAAATGTCCCCAGGTCTTCAAGGCAGCCGTGAAATGAAAACTTTCTCCTAACAGATGATACATTCCCCTTATTAGTTACAGCCCGGTGGCCACTGTCAAACACATATTAATTATTTCTCTATTTTTTTTCCTTTTTAGCACCTGCAAGAAGCTTTTCCCTTCCATAAGCAGCTCTTTATTGACCAGCAGTTTGTTATTGATTTCTATATTCAATAAAACCTGTGGTAAATGGGGACATTAAATTACTTTAGAGCTCTCACTTTTAAAAATGCAAGAGAGAATAGGACACCATGATGTGTTATGTTAACAAATGCAAGATAGAAGGAGAAACTTTGTTGGGGTGGACTGCCTGAAATTTGTCTGGTTTGGTTGCAAATAGACAAAATTTGTTCACTGAATGTGTGAGTACATGTGAGTACATGTGCATAGATGCATATGTGAAGATTTTCCTCCTGAGAGAAATTGTCTCTCACTTGAAGCCCAAGTCCATTCATTCTCATTTGGATGAAAAATAATTTGTGAGGCTGTATTATGACATTCATCAGGCAGAACTTTGAGAACAGTCTCTCAGTCTGCTATCAGACCAGTCATGAAATGTGATGTGGGGCGGGACTGGGGAGTAAATCTAGTTTAGGTTATGACACTGGTCCCTTCTGTTCCCTGGGTAAAATGAGATCTCTCTCTTCCTCAAGTTTCCTTTCTATGTGATTCACAGTTCAAAGCCCCTCTTAAGTGCATCTGGACTGTGCTTGATTTTTTGTATAATTTTGTTTTTTCTTCAAACAGGGAGATGAAAAGTGGCTCAAGAAGTGTAAATGCAACCAAGCAATCTGCTCGATGGGCAAAGTCAACTGCAGAACAGGGGTGTCTCTGGGGCCCTCCCTGAATGCATGCCCCTTACTTCCAGTAAGTTTAGGACTAGAAAAAGGAAAATAACCCCTCTATTGCTTTACCCTCTGCTTGATTTTTTTCCCTTTTAGCACTCTTAACAAAAAATATGCAACTCTCGATTCTCCTTCCATGCTTGTGGCAGTCAGGACAAATTGATTTTGAGCTCTGTGGAATTACATGGGAATGGGGGTGGTGAAACAAGATGTTTCTTTTCTTCCTGCTCTGGTCTTCTGTAATTCTTCCCAGTCACTGGATTCTTGGATGTGAGTTAAGGAACCAGCTGTAGTGACCTGGCTTTGCTGCTACTGCTTTCTCGTGTGGACAGAGAGCCAGCGTGGCTGGCTGTGAGTACAGTATGAGCTTCATACAGCAACTGACTTATCCTAGTGTAGGTACGGGTATTTCTAAACAAAACTAAATGGTGGCTGTGATCATTTATCCCAGAGGGTCTGAAAAGCGGCAAGCACAGTGACATTGGAGTAATGACAGCAGCAAGAACCTGTCCAGTCCAGTGCCTCAGAGCAGTGACAGTGTTGAGCCTGTGGATGTACGAGCACTTCTCTCACAATGCTTCATTAACTAGGTACCCCCACCCAATGCTTCATGGGCATCTTTTGCCTCAAGGCAGCTGCAGTTCCACAAACCCCTGAAGCTTCTCGATGAGATGGCTGTGGAGCAGTTCCTGGTGCTGGGTGAGAAGCAGGAGGGACCATGTTTGCAGATATCTGCTCATGTTACCAGTCTCCAGTGGTGGACTCTGCTCGGGTGTGGCTCTGCCCTGGAGCAACCTCTGCTGCTCATGGTAAGTTTGATGCCATGTGAGAAGGGTAGAGCAGAGCAGAGCAGGAAGAACATTTCCTTTTCAGGTAATTTCTCTTTCCCCAGAGACACTTTCTGCAGTCTTGGAGGTCCTCAGCTCAAGGCTTATGGATGACATCACGTTTGCACTGTCATGTGAGGTTTGGATTTGGGCATTTTGAGACTCTGACTTCCCTGTTATCCACCCCACTTTGTGCTGGCTTTGGTTTTGCACCAGTTCCTCAAAGGAAAAGAAGTAGGGAAGGGCTGGGTCAGATGGGGCTGCAGCTGGATCCTCTCTTTGTGGGCATAGGGGTGCAGCCAGCTGAACTCCTGCCTTCCCCGGGCACAGAAAATGGAAGCACAAGAAACAAAACTAAAGCCCATCTTGATGAGCTAAAAAACTGAACTGGGCAGACCTGCAAGGGAGTAAAACCAGGACAAAACCCTGTTCCCTTGTTCCTGAACTACATGATGCTGGATGTTGTGGTGAGCTACTGAGGGACTGCTAGGACCAAACTGTCTCAGCAACCATTGAAACCCATGTTTCCAGCATTTGTCTTCACAGTATTTGGGACCTGGAGAAGAAATGGGGGCAGAGAACTACAATCCACCTACTCCTTCCATCACCAGGAGGGGCCCCAAACAGCCATGGTATTACTGCTGCTGTGCTGTTAACACTGCTTACCTGAGGGAAATGTCCAGGTCCCACTGATGCATCTTCTTCCCCTGGAAGCAGATGTAAAAGGACAAAACCAGGCCACAGCTCCTGGTCTAAAGAAATGCCCATGATTAGCCCAACCTGTGCAGAAGTGGGGTGGAGGAATGGGGTTTGTGCCCTGGTAGCTCCAGAAACTCTGCATCCCCAGCACACTTTAGACCCCCTCCTGGAGCCTGCACTGCTCCCCAGTCTTTCCTTGAACACGAACCTTGAGCCTTTTGGGCCATTTGTCATTTTTTATGAACACACCAATTCACTTGAAATTCTCCCACACTCTCTTGCTCCCAGCTCTCGCTCGGTCCATTTGGTTGATTGCTGCACGCTCCCGTTAGTGCTGTGTTGGGCTGCTGATGTATGTTTAGTAACTCTCTTTAGTAGATTTGTTCTAAAAAAGAATACAGCGTTAAGAATTTCTGACACAGTGAGCTGAAGATATGTATTTCAGGGTGAAGCCCTGCTCGTGGTCTCCCGCCCTCTCATTGACACTGTGCGATGGGATTGACAATAGAAATTTTTGTTCCGTGTCCCTGCATTAAGGTGACTTAAACGGGGTTGGGTGTTTGGCAGTTAATTATAGTTTAGCAATCGTGCTTTGTGATGATTGGAGCAGCTCTGCATATAATAGATGTACTCAGGTAATTACCTCGTCTGTTTAAAAAGGCCTCATGGACAAATAAATTTCCCTTTCTCGTTTTTTTCCCCCCTTCCTGAGAGGAGGGGAGGAGCGGAATGCTGAACAAACAGTGGGTGTATTCTGACAGAGCCCTGACCTATATCACACGTGTCCTGACACACAGGCACGCAGAGGAGCGGGTCTGGCTCTCTCCTGAGCCGTGGTGGTGTGGTCAGACCCAGGATTCCCACCCTGAGGTATCTTCACGCTGCAACTGCACTAAGTAATAGCAAAATCTTCTAATGGGTTACGCTTGGTGCTTTCATGATATGAACCCGTCAGGCTCCATTTCCTTCCCACACATATCGTGCTGTTTTACAGCTTTCTCATGCCTTGGGTGAGAATAAGCTTCCTCTTGCTCTCAGCTTCGGCTGGAGAGCTATTTTATCTCTTGCTTGCAGCTCTCCCGGGCAGAGAGGCTTGGCTGGCAGCTCCCTGCTGGCACTGGGGCAGCCCCACAGTGTGGGGGGATGAGAACGGCAGCAGACAGAAGTGCCATGGGCTGCTGACCCGGTGTGGACAGGGACAAAATCACACAGGTCTGGGTCTGCAGGCACTAAATGGGGTCAAACTGTCCACTGCTCCTGCTGAAATGATTGTTCCGCTGGTGGTGCAGGGAAATTGCTGCAGACTGGGTTTAAAAGGGAGCGAGCTCCTTACTGCCGTGGGAAGGAGCGAGTGCCTTGCTGTCCGAGGTTACCTTTGAAAGGGCCGACCTCTGCTGGCAGGGGCTCGGATCCGGGCACGTTCCCATCGTGTGGGTAAATGGCACTGCTGAGCAGCAGCAGTAGTTATTCATAGAGTCGGCTTTGATACACACGTCGTGTCTTACACCTGTGGCACCATCCATGTCATGGACTGCCAAGAGAGTGAATCGGCCAAAAAGCTTCCACTAATTAATGCAATAAGTCATTTTCTACGTTCAATATAACCACAGATACAAAATTTTACGTCTGGGACTAGAAGGAATCATTTGCTGGATTTTCTCTCCTTATGATTAAATTTCTAGTCTTGAGGTCTCCTTAGGAAAAGGAGTAATTATGAGAGGTCATTTGTCAAAAAGGGTTCATGCATGTGATTAATTTACTGCACTTCAGCAATTTACCATGTATCAGCTGGAAGATGGAGACTATTTGTGTGTGCCTCGCCCTAAGCAATACATTGGGCTAGGCGAACATGAATTTACATAATAATATATTTCTACAGGATGAATTTTCAAAACTGTAGTGAAAAGCCAGAGATTTTTCTGGAATAACTTTTATTTTTTGTCAATTACTGTGCTATTAATGTACTGTTACTCTATTACAGAGCTCAAACTGTAACCTGGCAATATTTCCTAAAGGTGGTAGTGCTGTTGTTTAAGTCGACCTTCCCTGTAAGATGCTTTTCAAGCCATATCTTGTTAGCAGATAAGGTTTTTCCCCCAGCTGTCAAACATTTCATGCTTGGTTTCATGAAGTTTCTCTGTCCAGAGAAATTCTCAGTCATATATAGAGTAAAATTTTTACTCCAATTAATTTTGATATCCTACTTGTAACAAATAACGCTCTTGTCAATGTTCAATATTGAAGACTTTTTTCTCATTTCACTAACTTTATTTTGATGATTCTTATGTAATATATGTAATGAAATGCCTTGTGCAGGGTCATTTCGGGAGAGTTCTGCAGTAAATGAGTGAAGGCATCACCAGTACAGCTCTGCTGAGTTCACAGAGCTTTTGGATCTGTTCTTAACTTTGTGTCCAACTCAGTCGACTTTAAGAAATTCCTGTTATTTCTTGATCTTAAGACTTCATACAGTTTTTCCCAAGACTTTCCTTTATGTGTGGTTTACTTGCAGAAAGGGGAATGCTGGTGTGTACAAACACACAAACACATTTATGTATGCACACACATACGCAAGTTTTCTACACATGCAGTGTTTCAAGAACTGGAGAAAAAGCAAGGTTAAGGTGGAAATACCAATTCCTCAGATATCTGGCACTGATATCTGATTGATACACAGTCTTAAACGATGTCCTGCTAAAATGAACGTTTTTTATAGACATAACAAGTACCACATTTAGCTCCATGTGTGCAAACAGTTTACCAGGCCTGTCTTGCAACCTGTGAGAGCATTGCTGGAGCCTGATAAACCAGCAGAGTTGCCCTCTCATTGCAGGTGGCCCACTTGAATCCTCAGGTCATAGCAGCCCTTGGAGATGCCAGGAAAGCCAGGAGCCACCACCAAATGGTTCATTCTCAGTGGACTTAGAGCCATACTGAAAATGGGAGACATTATGCATTTCTAGCACGTATTTTTTTTTGTCTTTCAGAGTGTTGTTTTATTGCTCTTATGTATTTTTATTGCAGCAATGACTAAATATCCTTTAGTACTGGGAGATGACCTGAACAATGTACATTCTATTAAGTAAAACAGAAGAAAAGGAAATATGGTTATGCATATTTTAAGATGGTGAACTTGTTCATAGCGAGTTTAAGTGGCCTTTGCAGTATCAGGTAAAAAGTGAATAATGAGCAAGGAGTAAATGGAGATATCCAGAGTCTCAGGCTGGAATTTTAATGACAAGATCATCTTTCCTGGTCTAGTTGCTCCCCAGAAGTACAAAAATTTACCAGTACATCTAGACAGCTCAGGGCAATTTTGTCCTTGTCACTCCATAAAGGAAAGTACTTGCACGCAAGGGCTTCCCTTCTGTAGGGAGGAGGTGGCTTGGATGGGAACAGGAATCTCAGCCTAGGATTTTTTGTATCATTCTCCCTGAGTTTCCCATACAGGAAATAGAAAGATCTCCCAACCCCGTGGGGCTTGCCTCTCCATTATAAGGATTAAAAACCAACAGTGTTGAGTCCTTATAAACTGATGAGGCTTCACCTGCTGGAACTGCATCTTGCCTGTGCAAAAGTACCTGTACTTCCCAGTAAAAAATGACTTGCCCCTGCTTTAGACCAAGGTATTGTGCTCATACTGAAATGTCATCAATGAAACCTGGGCCAGAAGAGACCTCTTACACAGGTTATCCTGTAATTGCTCACTTTACCTTGAGAAATGACTGTTACTGGATATAGTAAAAGACTCCTCTGTCACCTTTTTGTTCCTTTTGCCATGTCCCTGTCAGCAACCAGAGGAGATAAGCAAGAGGATGGGGAAGCCTCAGGCAGAATATTTTTGGGACTCACAGCAACTGTAGCCTTTCAAGCAGGGTTGGGAGATGTGGTTAATATTCTGAGCTTCTCCAAACTCGACCCAAATGGGAATTCATTGAAAGTGTTGATGATGTAAGGTCTATTTTACTCATCATTTGACAGTGATGATACCAGTTTTTATTATGAGATAATTTTGTGCCACTTCCTAGTTGATTTGCATTATGACAGGACACCTGGTGGTAAGGTCTTAGGACTTGATTTCTGTTGGTGAAATAAACTTCCACGTCCTGCAGTGTCAGAAATCACATGCATAAAATGTGCTGCCTAGGGCTTTCAGCTCCTCTCTTTGAGCTGAAAGGCCAAGAAAAAAACATGCACACGTTTAGGAGGCTGAGAGGATTTAGCAGAGACAGGTTTGAGCTCTCTAAGGGTGAGGACTCCCAGGGACTTTCTTGCCAAGGCAGTTACTTGCTCAGTCAAGGCAGAAAGGATTGCTAGATGAGAGTGGCCTTTGCTGTTTCAGGATGTTTCCCTGTTTATTGCTCTCCCTTTTTCATGAAGCAGAAGCCAGGTCAATTAGTTGGAGGAGGCTGGCAGCCTGCTGGGAAATCTGCAGAGCTAAAACCAGTGTTAAGAGAGTACTTAGATAAATTGCTGAATCTGCGCTCATTAACATGTAACAAAAATGCTTAAGCATGAGTTTAGGCATGATAAGCTTAAGGGACTTGTTAAATTACGTAAACTCTAGGATTGCACAAGCACTCTATCTCTCCCTGGAACAAAGATGACTGTGAAGATACCAAGTAGACAGTGTTATTAAAGTTCATTTGTTGCTTAGTTGTATCAATCATAGTGTTTCTTGACATGAAAAAGAGCAAGAAATTTCAGGACATTTTGGTTTATATTTCTCACGCCTCAGAGGCTCAACATGGAAGTAAAACTTTGCCTTTTGAAGCAAAGTATGTGAACAAAAAGAGACAAAAATCCACAGCCGGGATTTTCAAAAAGTCTTTTGAGGACATCATAGAGCTAATGATAGGCTCAAAGGTTTTCAATTTCCACTATAATTTTGCAGATGGAGGAAATATGATTAGTTCAGAGATGACTGAAGTCCCAACATTATTGCATTATTATTTCACCTAATACAAATCCAAGATCCCTGTAATCCTCTTCTATCCCTTTCCTCAACAAACAGGAAAAGCAGACGGGTGGTTGAGATCTGCAGTTATGAGCAGGCACAGGGCAGCGGGGTTGGAAATTCGGTGTCTCTGCCAGCTGTTAGCATAAGGTTGTTTTCAGTGCAATAATCCCATGCTTTTTCCCCTTTTCCTGGGACAATATATCCTCATCTGTGAGTGAGTGGGTCAGTGCGTTGTTGTCCAGGATACTTTACAGGTGAATTTTCTACCTGCTGCTGTGGTTCTGAGGGAACTCAAACACCACAGCATTGCCTGGGTGGACCAGTCCCAGGAGGAAGCTGTAAAAAAGCAACTTGTCTTCAGGCCAGCAGATGCAGCTAATGAGGCGTTCACTGGATGGTGATAAAGCTGGAAAGGACCACTATAGACAGACCACTGGGAAAGTTGACAGGTTCAGCTGGACCCTTAACATGAGAATCCTGACAACACTGGATTGCACCTAGCTCCTGGGACTATCAAAACCAAACCAACACAACCAAACAAAGAGAAAGTATGCAAAAGTAGTGTTACTAAAGTAAGAAAAAGAGACAACGGAAGTTGTCTGTTCCAAAGCAGAGTGAAACAGTCTCCAAACAAAATGAAACAGTAAATATGTTTGTTCATGTATTCCAGGATGTTCCTTTGTGTGCTCATTTCTCTTGTAGTCTCGCCTCTGCCGCTTAGATGATGACACATGATCTTAACAGGAAAGTGGATCACACAGCTGTTGGAAGTCACCATCAAAATATCTTCACTGTGATATATTACTGTTCTGAAGGCAAAGATATACTATAACAGCTGTGTGTCTTCATTTTTATCTGAAAAATAAATAAAACATTTATGGAGTAATATTTATAGGCTTGCAATTTTATCTTATTTCAGTTACCTGCAGTACAGAAAAACCCTCTGTCCTCCATGTTATGCTCAAGGAGTGATGACGTAGCTGCTCACAATCAGAAGAGATGTTTGTCTTTTTTATTTCCCAATAAGCTCATAAAATTGCAAATATTTTGGTCTGTCTGCTAAGTCTCTATGTAAAGACATGTGTGTATATTTGTTTTTAGAGTTGACTGAGTAACTGGAAACAAATCATTTATTTAACCTGTTTTCCTTCAGCTGAATCTACAAAGAAATGCAGCATAATTGGGAAAGTAGCTTTGTGCCTCCCAATGCAGAGACCCTTTGGGTTGGATTGATAGAAAAGTTGTCAGAAAGTCATTTCTGAAGAAAATGTCCTTATCAAAAATCAGGGAGATGAAACACGTTTTCTGTTTTTCTTTCATTCAAGCAAAAGACTTCAGGGAATTATTATTTTATTTATTTATTGACAAAAGCATCAGGGGCCGAGGAGTGGGAAGCAAAACCAAACAATTCATTTTCAAAGGCTGGGGCAAGGAGCTGTTGCACCAAGGAATAGGAGACCCATCTCTGTACTGAAACTCTAGACACTCTGTCATGTCCTGGGGTTTGGGGACAGGATTTGGATCCCTGCTGTACAGTTAGCAACCTGCCAGCCACATGTAAGAGATCCTCACACATCTAAGATGGGGGTGGGACATTTAGCTTGGAATACTGCTTCTTTCAGGTAGAACACAACCCTGAGAAACACGTCCCACAATGCTGGATTAATTATAGAATTGAGGAAGAATATATTTGAGAAGTCACCTTACATCATTGGTGTCTAATGACAGAAAAACCAGCTATTGGTTTAAAGCACTTCCCAGCCCCAGTGGATGATTTTTCATTGGAAATTAAAACTCCCCATCTCACACCAACAGATATCTGCTGTTCTTTGATAACAGGGTCACTTTTTTGTTTCACTGCAAAAACTGCTGCAGGAACCAATGACTGTGTGGTCTTATCAAGCTGCTAAATGTGGAGCTCCACAGCAAGTCCACAGTATAAATATGACTGCTAATTCAGTATCTCTCCTGGTTTTGAGCTTCCTTCACGTTGCCTCTGCCTAGACATGGTCCTTCTCCTCTAAACAATATCAGTTGATTACAACAGGACAAAATTGCATATTCATATGTTTAGGAGAGAGCTTAGCATTGAGTGTGTTTTATGCATCTCACTGAAGGTTATTTGCCATGCACTCCATTGTCTGAAAAATTTATTTGGAATGATGACTATGATAATATCTCTTGGGGTGCATTTATCATTCATGCTTCTGAAGTGAGTCCTGTGGAAAACAAAAGCTGACATATCTGTTTCCCTGTTCAATTAACAGCATTAGCTGCTCTTAAAATATTAATCTTACAAGTTAATTGCAAAAGAATTTTTGGAAAGAAGACTGTCCAGATTTACAGGGATGCAGGAATGCAAAATCTCTTTGCAGTGATGCTATAATTCAAAGAGAAAATATTTTTAACAATAAGCATGCTGCAGTTATTTGATACCTTTTGTCTTGAGATTACAGAGCGTCTCACAAGCCTCAAACAAGTGCTCATGTTCTCCCTAATGTTACAAGGCCACATAGAGGCAAGTGACTGATTCCAGATGGTTGGGAGGATCAGAGGAGTTAGAGAAAGTCAAGTCTGCTCTCCTTTTCCTTCAAACTAACTTTTTTTGCACTTCCTGCTCTATTTATTACTTGAAAATATGCCTGCTCCCTCATTTCACCCCAACCTGTTCTTCATCCCTTCCACTTGTGGGACTTTCTGGACAGCTATTCATTCAGCTGACTTTCCAGAGGGTATTCGGGGACATGGCCCCCTGTGTGGGACACAACTGGGATGCATTGCCCAAAGCTGGGACATCAAATATAAAGTTTGTGACTCAGGATGTGGGGATTTCAGGATGTGGCACTTTGAAAACCAGCTTGCTTATTTATAAGACCAAAAGTAGAAGCACATTGCTTATATTGACACTGCTGTAAATTAGTTTCATTGTCTTAGGCATGGCTTCAGTGTATCCTGTGAGTCCCAGATATGCAGCAGCTACTTTACTTGGACACACACGTCCAATCAGTGGTTGGCAGCAGTGCTGCATGATTCATGTCTTCTGAATTCCCATGCCTGTGTCTACCAGAAAGGAGTCACCGGCAGTGGCACCCTCAGCATTTGAAGACACAGACAATGCCAAAATCGAGATGGAATTACTGAACTTTGGGTACCATTCTCGGTTGCATTTGGTGGAAGTGTGGCAATACTCAGGCTCCAGATGTGCTGAAAGCAATGTCTCAGTGCTGACCCAGATGGTCACTTTGTCTCTTTATATTCCTTCTTTTATCTGTTGTCTTACCAAGGAAAGCGCTGAGGGCAAGGAACGTATTTTTAATCTGCATTTGCAAAGGATCCAATAAGGGCATGGCTTATGAATGAGCCCTCGAGGCACTGCTGCAGTAACATAAGTGGTAAATAACAATAATTATGATAATAACGGAGATTGCATCTATTAGCAGAGACACTAATAGAGTTCTAATAAGAATCACAACTGGGTGATGCTTTTTAATCAGAATTAATGACGTGTGTTGAAATATGTTGTAGCAGGATGCCATCGATTCAGCAGCTGTGTATCTAACAGAATCTCAGGTTTTTCTCTAAGTACATTCAGGCCAAAGATAATTAGTTAGAATATAGATAAGGAAATTATTAAAAGTTACATATTCCTTTGAGAGAAAAATCTATTGATCGAGCGATCGAATGATCTATCTATCTATCTATCTATCTATCTATCTTTCTGTTATCTATTTATTACTTAGTATTAGAATGGAGATGTGAGTGCATCATTTGCCACTAGAACCATCAGAAAATGCTAATATATGTATTGCTTTTCCAAGTGTGTGCATATGTATCAAGCACAAAATGTTTAGGTATTTTACCACAATGTTGTCATCCTCCTAGAACACTGAAACACAGGTTACCTTGAAAGTGCTGCTAACAGAAGCCACGTATTAAGCAGTTAACTGTCAAGATCCTGTATGTCAAAGTAATCGCCTCTGATCAGTAAAAAATAGTTGTCATAAATACAAACCCCCATTTTACCACAAGCTGACCTACAGCTCGTCACTTAGTACAAAACTAAAGAGGAGACTACCTCACAGCAGGATGGGAGTCAAGATTTCCTGTGTTTTCAGCTGAATGCCACTGCTCCCTCACTCCGTAGCCTGTCAGCACCTCACGGCACTGTTGTGCAATTAAACAGCAGCAGCAGCAGTGGAAGGTGGTAGGTAAAGGATCTGTCCATGACTCACTCACCCTTCCTTCCTCTGGGCTCTGTCCCCTGGTCTTGAATGGAGAGCACAAGGACAAAGCAATGACTGCTCCTCCTCTCCACTGGCAACTGGGCTGCCCCTGTGTGAGTCCCTGGTCTCTGGTAGGATTTCCCTCTCCATACACACACTCTGTCATCGATGGATCATGATACTGCTCTGCTGTGTCTCTGCTAATGAGCAATCATGAGTTTCTTGATGTAAATCTCCTTGCATCCCTCCTTAATGATACTGAGTTTGTTACGATCATTGTTCTTCTGACATCCCATCTATTATGGCACCATTTATTTAGCGAGGGCTTTTTTTTTTTTTAAAAAAAAGAAAATAATTATTCCACTCTGTTCTCGTTCCAGATGGCTTCTATAATTAGTTTAATACTTTTGCAGATGTTGTATGAAAACTTCAGGATGTGAGCCAACAATGGGGAGATGAAGCTAATGAAAGTGAGTTTTCAGCTGATTATTCACAATGTGGAAATAAATATATTCTGTGTGTCAACTAAGTGCAATGCAGAATGCAAAGCATGTATCTGGAGCATTTGATTGCACCAACTGGTGTGTGTTGTGTCAAAGTCTCTGGCTTCAGGTTATGCTCATGTCCCATGTTTCAACAGGCAGGAGGCAGGGAAAGGCCATCATCTTTTCTGCTCGAAATACCAGGGTGCCATGATCAAGAACAAGAGTGGAGAGTCTCATTTCCAACCCTTAACTGCTAACCATTTTTCAGCCTTACCTGAATCATTTCTCTCCCTGCTCCAGTCCCCAGAAAGGAGGATGTCCCTGCTTGGTTTTCATGTCTGCTTTCTTATACTTCACTGCTTTTACAACAGCTGCACCACAGAAACAGACATCCTGCCCTCGGTTCGTATGGTAATGAGATGATCACATATTTGCTAATTTTTTGGGATGGCAGTTATTTCATTAAGGACAATTATTCATTCCCCTTTTGAATTTAAATTGCAATAAAAAAAAAAGAAAAAAGAAAAAAAAGAGACTTGAGAGAACCTCTCTTGCATTGGAAAACAGTGTTTCCCTCCGAAGAATGCCAGTACCCATTTATAAGTTCTCCTGGATAGGTTTCAATGTTAATATCCTTGGCTGAAAATGCTTAGTGATTAATTGCATTGACTGGCTAGTTAAATACACGATCAACCTGGGAGCAGTCATGCTTCTCAAGTAACAACAGTAATTGACAGAATGTTCAGCAAATAAAACTAGTTTAATGCTGTACTAATATATAATTAAAATACCTGTAACTCTTTCCCCCAGTGGGGATACAATGCTGCCACAGAAATGCCAAGCATTTCAGCTTAAAGAAAGGTACCAGGTTTAAAAAGCCTGATTTTTCTTTTTGAAGTCTCCCTCCCCCTCCACCCCATAAATAGCCAAGGTGGTAATTTTGTATTCAGAGGTGCCAGCAAACACAAGACCGTTTCAGTTCGCAGTTGCTCCCACACATAGTGCCTGCAAACAGGAGGCGATGTATATTTAAAGAGCTGCTTATTGGTGTCCTCCCTTCTGCCTGAAACATATTCCACCTACAGCTCGGGAACATTATTTACTGCCGAACAAAAAGTGGGGGCGTTTAGCCACGACGTCCTGATGGTGTGAGTAAGAGAACTCAGCCTCTCCTGTGCATCTCCTGCTCCTCAGCTGGGCTGAGCACTGTGGAGGGTTCTGTGCAGCTTGTCCGTGCCCCGCAGTGCAGGGATCCTCCTGCTCGTATGGTAGGCGTCGGCTTAATATACTTCAAACTTATTGTCCTGCCTTTAATCCGCCCCATCCCTCTTCCGGCACATCCTAGAAGGGATTTACTGGCAATGCACATTCAAATGGAGCGCACGTCTCGAGCCTCCAGAGCTCTGCAGTGTTGTGGTCCAGATCTTTCACCGTCCCCGAAAGCAGGAGCAGAGAGGAGACATTAACCCTGTGTCTGTGCATTACACTGAGCTAGAAGACACAGCAGTGTGATAATCTCCTTTCTCCTTCTGCTGGCAACACATCTCCAGTTACAGCAGAATTACGACGTGTAGCTCCCCCAGCGTTGCTGGCACTGCAGCAGATATTAATCAATGTGTGCTATCCATTGAACTATTTGTTTTTCCCAGATATGTTATTAACCTTCTTTCCATCAATCCAGTGAGGGCCAGAACTGTTTGGAAGTATGTGTGTGTTCACTGCTTTCACAAAGGGTATAGTAAAAAAATTAAAACTCTATAAAACATCGGGTCAGGCTCACACCAGTGTAATTCTTCTACAGCTTGTGAAAAGACCAAAGGAGGGCTGGAGTCCAGCCCTTCCTAGAGAAAAGCAATAAATATGTGCTGAATTTTGGATCTCTGTTAGAACAACAGAAAAAAAGAAGAAATTAAAAATGAATACCTTTATTAATTAAATTAGCTTATAAAACAAAACCAAAACCAGAAATAAAACAATGGTAGCACGGGATTATAATTAGCAATATTTTGTAGTATGGAAGTAGAGGAATCAGGAGCAAGAAATGGAAGCATCTGAAATCTAAATGCTGTGCAAAAGTAGAATGAATCCTGTCCTAAAGACTTTATAGTCTTTGAACAGAAAAAGAGGGATCTTTCTCATATTTTTTTTCAAATTAGGAAGCATGATTAGGATGAAGTGACTTATTAAAAGCTAGACTGAGAGTTTGTAGGACGCCCATGAATTATCTCCAAGTCTTGGGAATTATCTGCTTTTTAAAAAGATTAGCTCCTCTTTCCCTGGAGAGAAAACAGAGTCCAACAGAAACAGCTATCAGCTCCTTAACTGAAGAATACTGAGAGGACATGGAGAGATGAAATGAGGATAAATTGTTGGAATAATGAAAAGTGATAAATTTGATTGATTTTATACAGTGATCATCTCACTAAGGCTTTGGATTACTGTTAAATCTTTATATTGCACAAAAAGAGAAAAATATTTTTATATATATGTTCAAAAATATATGAAAATAAATCAGAATTGCAAAATCGTCTTCTTTTATAGCAATTTTTATCTCAAAACAGCTCCTTTCCTCTCTTTTTATTATCATCATTCCCTGGCTTCTGCTTGGGTGCTTTGTGCAGCACTGTTACAGAGCTGACACCTGTTGTGGTGCATCCATTCTTATAAACTGGCCTATCTTCAGTACCAGGCTGTGCCTTTTTTTCTCACATGATTGTTCATGTTGTTGTTTTCCACTGGTTTGTCTTTTTAAGCTAGAAAAAGGCAAAAAAAAAAAAAGGCAATCAAGGAATTTGCAGTCGTTTTGCAGAGAGTTACTTCATTATGAGTGTGCTGGATCTGGTGTTCAGAGGGCAAGGTTGTAGAGCCAGGTGTGAGAGAGATGTTGAAACACTTTTCTTAGAAAATTTTTCTTCATGATTCAAATCAAAATCATGGGGACAGAAAAGCTTTAGGGGAACATCATACCAAGACACGGTTGCAGCAATGCCCTTCATGGGTTCAGAGTGTGGTTTAAGCAAACTGTTTAGTCTTTTGGCTGTAGATCCAGTGCTTCCTAGCTCCCCAGTCCAGATCCATTGCTTTTAAACAGTCCTCTGGAGCTGTTTTACTGACCATCTTCCTGGGCTGACCAGTCCTTTGTGCACTTGAACACGCTGGTCTGCTCATTTGCATCTATGTTCATAGAATCTCAGAATGGTTTTGGTTGGAAAGCACCTTAAAAATCATCTTTTTCCCACTCCCCACTGCCATAGGCAGGGACACCTTTCACTAGCCCAGGTTGCTTTAGTTAAGATCTCAGTGAAAATTGATTATTTATCATTTTCATGGGCTAGCAGCAGGGACCTTTCACTTGCCACCATCATCAAGAGGAGGAGTCATCCCAGAGCAATTTGCTGCAGGTATTTGTGGAATGGTTGCAAGCTTGAGAACGTAATAAAAACATGATGGCAGGTGAAAATAGCAGGGCTGATCACTGCCACTCACCTTCAAGTCTGACTAGCTGTGGAAGTTTTGTTTGAAAATCCTCCTCTTGGCTCAGTATCACCTTCCTGATGAAATCTGGTGTGTGATACTGAAGTGTTGGTGACAAGTGATCCTTTTCAATGCAGTTTTAGGCTCAGTGTACAGCCTTGCAAAACCTTCCTGGCACTAACTGCACAGTACACTACCTCTTTAGACAGACATTGTGGGCACTAAAATGCTTAATGCTCCTTACCTGCATAGAGGGTCCTTCAAGCACCAGATAAGAATTGATTATAAGGCAGATCCACAACGTGCCATTAATGATTTCAGTCCTGCGTCATCTGAATGGTTGAACCACTTTTAACGGTGGAAGGGGACTTGGCTGACAGGTTAGGTCAAGGCTGATCCTAAACCTCAAGGTAAGCAGCAGTCATGTCTGAATTTCATGGCTTCAATATTGACTTTATGGGCCATATGATGGCTCCTATGACGCATTATTCTCTCTTTCAAGTTGGACTTGTTCTACAGTTAATGGCTTAACGCTTTTGAGTTGGCACTTTTAGCAGAGGTAACTGAATTTCTTTTCACATGGCTCATGAACAGATAATCAGAGCACTGAATAATACAGCTCATCTTCTATAGGCATTACCTTTCTAAGGGAAAAAGGCTGTGGCATGTTAAACAGCTTTTAGGGATAGTGTCTTTTAATGTGATATGAAGTCTTTCTAAGAGTGATCTACATGACGGCAGGACTGTTTTTTCAGTTGTATAATTCACCTGAATAAAAAGCCTTTAAAACTGAGGAGCAAGTGTATATGGATCTACATGTGGCAAATGGCCTCTAGAATCAAACTAAAATCTAAGGTTCAGTACGTCCAGATCAAAAATGGATGTCCTGCTATTGCCTTGGTTCAAGCTACATCAATTCCCTGTCTTATCTGTGACAAAAATATCAGAATTAGGACATGATTTAACATCTTTAACTGCTGTAAAATTGTGCATCGTGGTGCTTTTAATGTCATGAGCATGAGATCTTCATAAGATTTTCTGCTCAGATAGCAGACAGAGTCAAACTTTTCTACCAGGAGAAAGTCAGCAGACCAAAATGACACAATCCTAAAGAGAAACTAAGGATAGGAAAACCAACATGGTTTTCCAGTGATCTGAATTCAGCACAGGAGATGGATGAACAAATGGAGGGACCTTTAAAAAAGGAGCAACGTTCTGGTATTTGGGAGCGTTTCATTTTGGGAAGGTTGTTTCAGAACCTAGGAGAGAGATTTGGTCATGGATCATGGATTTGGTCAGCCAATTAAAGGCTGAAGCTTGAAAATTGTTTAGTGTTATGTATAATTACTTTTCCTACTATATCAGGCAATTATTTAAATGCAAATTAAACTGTGCTGCCAGAAGGTAGATGTATAGCTCTGAATAGAGCTGTTTTAGAAAACAATGTAATTTTAGGAAAATTACCTCCCTTGTCCTGAAGAAAAAGCAACTGCTGTGGAATTAGTGGAAAAAATAATGTATTGGTAAGATCAGTTAAACATTGTTATTCTCCAGGTCTTAAGCTGCTATAAAACTCCAGAAATGAGTAACAGAGGTTGCCTAAGTAAGTCTGAAAGGAGACTTTTGAAGTGAAACAATGTCGCTAGATTTTTTTGTAAAGCGAGGCATATACCACCTAACTCCAGCTGGTTGGGAGGGTGGGTGAAAAGTTGAGAAGGTTTTAAAACTTAAAACTCTCTTCTTTTGATTCCCCAAACTAGAGGCTTTTTACCTTCCAGCCAGATTGGTCTAATTTTGTAACAATCTTCTGAAGCCGCTTGCCATTTTAACTGGGGGATTCCCAGAAGCCACCGAGGTCCCACAGTGTGCTTCTCTGAGCCACATCATGAAACCACAGGAGGTCCTTCTAGGACTTTCAAAGGGAGGGAAAGGAAAAAAAAAAAACACCTGAAAAAAGTAAATTAGCTCAGATTGATGTAGAGAGAATATCACAGCAAACTGGAAGTGGGGAAGTAATTTGTTTGGCTTTCATGAGAGGACTGAACTCTACTGACATTCCCTTTCCATCCATCAAGGTTTACTGCAGGAACAGTGCAGGCCATACCACTGGCCAACAAGAATCAGGCTTGTGTGAGGAGTCCAGGAATTTAACAGTTCTTGTGGCACATTCAGATCTTCCTTTGCTTTCTCTGGGGATGTTAAAAAAAAAAAAAAAAAAGGAAAGAATGTTTTGATGTTGCGGTGGCTAATGTAAATGAACACATTTAGGGGATCAAGAGAAAGCAATTCAGGTTGGTTTGCTCAGCCTGATTTTGCACTATCTTATAGTGTGCATGATCAGGTAACTCTCAGTGTTACAAAGTGGGGTTTACTCCTTCAAACAGGCTTGTGAAAGAAAAAAGCAAATGATTAAGCAGAGATATTGCTAGCATGTGTGGGGTGGGGATGGTGTTAGCTCCTCTCCTGCTGGTCTTTCTGTCAGCCCTGCTGGGATGGGCTTGGTAACAGCTCAGAACCAGTTTTTGTGCATCCAGAATCTATCATCAAGGGCAAAATCTGAAAAAGATTTTTGAATCCCTGGTAAATACAGATCTTCCTCAAATTAAAAAAAACCCCACAACAAAACCCCAAAAAACCACGCCCCCAAAACCCCAAGAAACAAACAAACAACAACAAAATAAAACCAACAAAAAACCCAAGTCAAACCAAACCTACAAACACTTTTACTAAGGAATACTGGAAGCTGCTATCCCCAAAGCCTTTCTGATGATGCTCAGAAAAGGGGAACACAGTGATGAAAAAAATGAAGTTTTCCTTGTGGACTGTCCCACAGACTTCAGAGCAGAGTGAGTTTCTAGGACAGCAAGTGATTTAACACTGCATCTGACACACTTGTCCTTAATGTCTAGGAGACAGTCACAGGTACAGGATGTGTGCAGGGAGCCCAATTCCTATCTGCTCAGAAATTCTGAGAAGAGTTGACATACAGCCCCTAGTAAAGGAGGATTCAGCTGGCTATAGGAATAACACAAGGCAGGAAACAGCAAGGGAAAATCAGATAGAGATCTTGCTGAGGACTGGCATTTCCACCACTGTAAGGGAGCCATCAGGTGCACCAGTGACAGGTAAAAAGGAGGGCAATTTTGTTATGTTGGTAACACCCATCATGGACCCTCTTGGGCAGGGAACATGTGCACCCTTGTGCAAATACACATGGCCAAATATTTCTCTGGGGTGCGTCATAAAGCACATAATTGCAAGACATTTCCCACACCTCCCAAGGAGCCTACTGTGACAGCTGCTGAAGGACAAATGCCAGTAGCAATCAGCATCTGGCTAGCAATGTTTCAAGCAATTGTTTGCCCAAGGAAAAGTTCTCCTGTTGCCTGTGGTGCCAAAAGTGAGAGAGTGTCTGGGATGAGATCTGCACCCTGAAACCTGAGGTGTCAGTGTGCCTTGCACAATGTAGGGAATTGGGGACCGATCTCGTGTCTGTTCCCTTCTTATTTCCCCATTTCCAGCAGCCTGCACCTCTGTCTCCCTGGCATGGAAGCATTAAGAATGTGTGGGACAGTGTTGTGCTTTGTGTGTGCTTGGAAAACTTTCTGTCCCTTGATTCCCATGGCTTTTGAAGGCATCTTGCAGGCACACTGCATTAAAAATATCTTTACTGAGGGCACTCAAACCCATCGTAAAGACACAGAGCCATAAATGTTGATCAGGTTACAGTGGCCAGGTGTGCACCACATGCAAAGAGCCCTACTGGAGATAAAAGTTTAAATTACTATGTTGCAGATACAGCAGTCTTGTAGTGTGCTGAGGCCTCTTTATGTCACCCTGGAAGCAGAAAGAAGTTTTAAACCATTATTTTGCCTAAAGAGCCTCCTTGAATAGGCTACAAGTATGTGAATGCTTACTCATAGTTGAAATTAAACTGCCTATCAGTAAGGGTTTTGCTTTCCAGAGCCTGTGGGAAGTAGAGGGTGCGACAGCTTCTCCCCAGGAATGTGAATGTACGGCTGGGGGTCAGGGGAGGCTCCTGCTGCACCGTGGGGCAGAGTGTTTTCACATAAGCATTGCTCTTCCCCCTTTCTCCCAAAAGATTGTTCTAAAAATGAGACCTTCATATCCTCTGAGAACAGTTACGTGGGAAATAAAAGGTAATGTGAAGGCAGGGAATTGTTCAGCAAAAGTCTGTCAGCAATTTGGTCAGGGAAACACTGAAGCAGGAATCAAGCTCCCTGTGAAATGACGACTTCAGTTGACAAATCGGCTCCTAGTTGAAGGTTTTTGACAGCTTGGCCCTGGATGCCTATTCTCACAAGATTTTTGTTGTTTTGGCATCTCTCTCTGGCCTGAAAGACTTGGCAGAGGAAGGTCATGTTTACCTAGCAATATATAATTTATATAACTTGAATTTGAGGAGGACTCTTTCGATATGAAATACGGATTGTACTGCAAAGTCTGACAAGCTGTCACGCTGGAGGAAGGGACCCTGTCCTTTGTTTAGCTCTGTGAAAAATACAGCAGGATGGTGATAAACACAAGATGTGTGCTGCGTTGGGAAGAAGCTAGACAGAGCGTGCCAAAGGTGTGCCCAAGGCTGTTAAAGGTGAGCTGAAATCTTTCTGCCTACACAACCAGGACACCTTGGTACCCCCAAGGTCCTCTTCAACCCCCACCTGTTAAGTTCCTGGCTTTGTTTTTACACTGCTCAGGTATCTGGTTTTAGGCTGCTCATTTAAGAGAGAGTAGAAAAGCTTCCAGAGCATCCTCACCATGGAGGAATATGAACCTAGGGAGAAGCTATGATTCAGCTTTCTCGACGTCTTCTTTCTTTGCAGGTAACAAGAAATAGAGGACTTGGAAGTTCAGGCAGCCCTTCGCACTTAGCCAGGCATACCAAGTGACGACATTTACTGATCACTGATAGAGTGTGAAGTTCAGGTCTGGGGTAGTATCCACCCTGCACACACTACTTTGGTGAAGTTATTGTTACTATTGCTTAATCAGGAAAGATATTCTTTAATGACTTTCACATCTGAGAGGAAAAAAAGTTCAAAAAAAATCAGAGCAATGAAATGTTCTCTTAAAAGCTTAATTAAAATATGAAACCTTTGATTTCAGGCAATTAAATGAGACATTTTGTGCCTTCAAATTAAGTGTTCCGATACTCTCTCTAAGCAGAATATGCTTATGGCTGGAACTTTCTTCAAGATTATAATGCTCTGGATTAGCAGGGTTTCAGATGTGCACCTCAAAGCAAAACTGAGATTTTGCTTCCCAAGGCTAATGAGAGCTGAAGGTGCTCTGCTGCTGGCTGTCAGCATTGGCAGCTGCTTATGAAGCTGAAGGACATTGGTGAAAAAGCTATGGAAAATTTGGAGAAAAAAATGTAAATGATGGTACTTCTCTGGAGTTAGATGGCCAAGTATAGGTGCCCATAAACATCCGACTGAATGTTCAGGAGCAACCTCAGACAGTCACTGTCCATTTGGGAGCAATCCCAAAAAGATGCCATTTTCCAGCTGAACTATTCATCTGTTCACCCGAAGGCATTCCTCAACATTTGGGTGAGGGCAAAGGGAGAAGATGAGCTTGGTTTTCAGCCAAATCTCAGCCTTGGAAAGTAGCTTTTACCTGCCTAAATTTAATCTAATTGCACATGGTTGTAGCTTTTGCTTTTACACCCTGCCCTAAAATATTGAATAGCAGCAAGCTAGGTAATTAAATATCTGTCATGCCTTCTCCCAGATCTAACAACACTTTGGGGATATATGTGATGCATGATTTGTACAACCAGTTAGTAAAAACTTTGTAAAGCACTTTGGGATTAATCTGAATGAAAGGTACAACCATAAATGTAAGATCGTTCTCATTACCATTAATATTCTTTTATGAGGGACCTTATCAAAAGCATTTTGAAAAGCCAAGTAAATTATATCTACCAGGTCACCTTTATGTACTATTTTATTAACTTTTCAGGTGAGGAATTGCTTTGAAGGAACAATATTTCCTTACGGTGACTGAGGTGGGTTTTCTCCCTGTTGTCATCCATTATGGTGACATTATGGGGTACAGCTGAGGTCAAGGGCCTGTTGTGCTTAAGGCTGCACAAACATGAAAGGAAAGAATGGTGACATTTTAGGAAACTTGAAAAAAAAATTAATAAAAAATGTAATTAAACTTTCTGGTTTTGTCCATGCTGAGACCCTTGTACTTGTGTCCTGGGTGGCACCACCTGGATGGTGGCTGCAAGGGGTGGGGGATCACCTCCCAGCCAGGTTGTCTCTACCACTTTTGGGGGCGTGAGCCAGCCCGGGGACCCTGAACCGTTCCCCGCAGTGCCGGTGCTGCCCGAGCTGGGAGCACTGCCTGGATGGCAGCATTTCCACAGGCACTGCAGGGTTCTGCTCCTGCAGTGCTCCGAGGGAGACATCCCTTGCTGTTGTTGCACAATAGGAGCCAGCACTGAATCCTTCCGTTTGTTTCCAATGGGGATTTCACCCCATAAGGCGAGTGGGGCACCTTATTTGACAAGCTCACTATTGTGTGGTTTGTTTTCTCTACAGCCTGGGCTGGGAACCAGCTGCTCCGAGTGATTTACTGCCCCAATGAGCTCCCGGCCACATAACTCCTTCCTCAGGTCCTGTTCACCTTCCACAGTGTTAAAGTAAATCACCGCTGAAGTCACTCTCTAATTTCCCACAGAAAGTGGCAGAGACAAGGAATCTCTTTAGTTACATCCGTACAAATAACTCAGGCCAAGGTTTTATTCCTGCTTCAGCATCCTCTGATTTTCAGCCTCCCCCTCTCCCCACAAAGATAGAGGGCTGTGCAGAAGAAATGCCTGCTTTAGCACATCTGACAGCAAGTAACCATGGAGAGTGGTGTCTTCCAGCAGATACATATATTTGAGTTAATTAGGTACAATAAAGCTGTCACATAACAACAGTGCTTTCTAAGTTTCACTCATTACATGCCTGGTTGGGGGTTTAATTTTTTTCTTCTCTACTGCATCAGAAATACCTTGATTTTTTTTTTTATAGACCTATATCTCTATGTTCTCTTCCTTTTTAGCTTGCCTGCATTTACTCTACCCTCTCATTCTCTTTAGTCAGATCTCTTTTTAATTTTTAAAAGAATGTTTATTTTCAATAAACCCTGCTCAGCCGTGCAAATTTCATTCTTCCTGTTCTTTTTTTCAGATCAAAGGTCCAGCCACCATCTGCCTCTCTAGCACAGATTCTTAAATAGCCTCCAGACTGATTACATTAGCCAAACTCACCCTTGGTACAACTCCTGGGGCTGCTAGAGGAGTTACTCTAGGAACAAATTTGCTCTAAGTTGTTAAAGAGTTTCACTATGCCCTTGAGCCTTCTGTTAATAATTTTTTTCATAGTTTTAAAATCTGGCCTTTTAAAGTTCACCC
The DNA here is from genome assembly GCA_013389985.1 of Dryoscopus gambensis. Lineage (NCBI taxonomy): Eukaryota > Metazoa > Chordata > Aves > Passeriformes > Malaconotidae > Dryoscopus > Dryoscopus gambensis. The sequence goes on from WEIT01028904.1 coordinate 439,156, forward strand.
TCACTGCATTACCCCTAGGAGAGTAGCCTTCTATTATGATATCAAACCTAATTGCACAGTGAGTATGATTACCCAGTGGATTTCTTACTCTCACCTCCCTTAACTCCTGTGCATAATTTAGCACAGAGTTGAGATTCAGTTCCTCCAACAAAGGGCTCCTCTGAAAAGCAGTCTTTAAATAATATCAATTAATTGGCTTTTTATACCATGGGCTTTTCAACCTATCAGCAGCAGAGGCGTGGAAGTCAGAGCTTTTCCACTACTGACTCAGTGCCCTCCAGACGGTCAAGCTGCCTTGTCCCAGTGGTGGTCCTCAGAGTCATAAAATCATGCAATGGCCCTGTGCTGTCCCCAGGGATCTCTGCAGCTTATCCAGGTGGCCTTGGCACTGGCTGGTGCCAGGGAGATCGAGGAACTCCTCTAAAAGCCAGAAAAGTGAAAAAGCGTAAGGTTTGGAAATTAGAAGCTCTCTACATGATAATGGGCAGAGGATAAGAGAAAAGAAGGAGGTTGTGGGGTTCAGTGCACTTTTGGGTCAGGTGTTTGGTGACTGCAGTTCTTGCAGCACATGGGCAATATGTGTTAATTCAGCTGCACACCCCACTGAAGCCACTTGGGCCTTGCCCTCAGTCTCTTTTCTTCCCACAACTCTTTATAATGAGCTTGATGGCAGACCAGATCTATCTGTTTGGTGGTTTCCATGAACCAAATAGAACAACCTGTGGGGAGCTTGTTGGTAATTTCAGAATGTAACAGCTCCTGGCGACTGCACTGGGTTATTACAAAAAGGTTTCCCCTTCAAGGGCTCCTGGAAATTCAGTGGAAATATTTAGGACTGAAGACAGAAGTAAATATCCTGGGCTTTTTAGGTTTCTGAACGGTAGTACTTTGGCTGAGGTTCAGTCATCCTTTTTATAAATAGTGGTTACCATAAAATGCAATTCACAGAACGAAAAAATTAACACTCATTTTCTTTTTTTAAAAAGCTGTGGTCTATGCAAAGGAATGAAGGAAATAAGAACTAGCTCATAAAGATTAATTCATCACAGGAGAAATTCCCTCTATGAGAGGTAAAGTGTAGTAGGGTTCTAACTGCTTGTGATAAACGCAAATGAATATTTTCTGTTTGCCCTAGCGACTGCTAATATACATATTTATCTTAATGCATTTGGAAAAAAAATTTAACTAAAATAAAATAAAGCTCAATGGCTTGTTCTAAATGGATTCCCAACGTTGGCAGAAAAAGATGTACAAGGCACTTTGCTAAACGCTGTTTGAGTGTACAGCAGCACTGCTGAAAACAACATAATGGGCTATTGCCTTTCAGCTTTGCAATTGTGGCTGCTCGGTGCTGTTGGGCAATCTCCTGCTTTATGTGTGGGACACGCTGAGCAGAGGCTGGTGCTGATACTGGGCCAGGCAGTAGCTGTGCTTGGATTAATACCAATCCTGTTGTTTCCTGCTTTTCACGCGTCCCTGATGCGAAGTCCTCCCTGCTGACGGTTCATGATTTCCTCAGAGATGGGAGGTGGCATGACAAGCTAAAGCACTCACAGGAACATTCGGAAGCTGTAGGATTTTATTTTTACATGGATCTGACATGCCACTTGAGTGTCCTCTCTGCTGTCTCTGGCTGACAGTTCAATAGCGCCCTGGCCATTTTCTTTGGCTGTTGTTTGCAGCACTCTGCTTTCAGGAGGTGGTCATGCAAGCATTCAGATTTGTTCAGACAATCACATCAGCCTCTCAGTGGTCGCTCAAGCTTTCTCTGTCCTCCTTTTCCTTTTGAATCACTTGTTCACCAAGACACATCCTGTGCATTTACACAAGGACCTTAGGCACAAATCAGCTGGGATTTCATCTCTGATGTATCAAGAAAACACATTCTCATCTTTAAGGACATGTGTTGTAGAACACTATGCAATAAACATAGGAATAAAAATCACAGAGTCATTTAAGTCCAGAGTAAAAAAAAAAAAAATCCCACTGATTTACTGTGCCTAAAGGCTTCCTCTCCCTGCAGTGGATGTTTTTATTAGTACTGGATGCATAGAAAATTGAAAAGAGAAATCCAGCCTGGCACCATCAGATTAGGTCTTTGTCTCACCATGCTCAAAGCATCCTTACCACCAGCATCTACAAGTGCAGGATGATATGAAAAGAAATAAATAGTAGACAGGCATCCACAATAAGCCACATCCCACTGTGCCCATCCTGCCAGGCTGCTGCAGGCTCTGTAGGAGATGGGTGCCAGTCCAGGGCAGGGGATTACATGGGTCTGTGGCCAGATGGTACTCAGAGGCGAGCTACATTCCCAATAGGTATCTAACGCATTCCTTGACAATCTTCCTCTCCTGAAGTAAGTCTAGCTAAACCAAATCAACTGAAGAGCTTTCAAGGACTTAAGAGTGTACCCAGTCTATGCAGTGGGAGATAATTTGTACAATCAGTGGAACAGAGGGCAGAACTGTGTCTGAACCAGGAAGCCAAAGGCAATAATAACTAACGTGTATCCATAAAAAATTCATGGGAAATTTCATCTTGGGTAAAAGAGAATGAATAACTATGTTGATTAAGTATTAAAAGTTCGTTTTATTTTTAGAAGTACTCAGAAAATTGAAAACATCTGGGAACATTATGCAATTCTTTTTACGTAATGTCTTCCATTTACATTTCATCAGTGCCATCAGTTTAACCCTGACCTGTATGGAGGCAATCCACAAGATCCAGTCTTCTTTCTTGCTAGGCTGCAAGAGGTGGCTGAGTTCAAGCCCTTCTCCCTCTGTGGAAAAAGCCTCATGTGTATGAATGATGGTCTGTGTCAGAGCATAATGCCCAAACCTTCCTACACATCTGACTTTCACCATCCACTAACAAAGTTGTACACCGCACTGTACCAAGTTTGAGCTGTGAATGGCAGGAAAATGTCTTAATCTGTTCAACCTGTTAAAACGTTGAATCCTTGTGAATTTGCCCAGGGACACCCCATAGGATTAGATATGTCCCCTGTTAAATCACAGGCAAGAAGCTTCCAGAGAGAGCTTAGATCTCCAAAGATATTTCGATAGGTCATGACAGAGGTTGGCATCTTGAGGGGAAGAAACTGAAGTGCCTTTAAGGGTCCACTGTCACTTCTGCAGTGAGGAGCACAGGTCTGCTGATACTTAACTGCAACATGTTTTACTCAGAAGGGCTGTGATATTATTCTTTTAATTTTTCTTTAAGGAGGTGAAACACAGAGCCATAGGTGTATTAACAGTGTCAAAGTGGGCATGTGGGGTGATGTTTTCCCTGGGAAAAAACACCAGGGAGCAGCTGAGAGCAGGCAGAGGGGGTAATGTGGAGCTCCAACCCCTCCAAAGGTCTCTGGCAGAGAGTGGAGGAAAAGGACAGCAACTTTTTGGATCACCTTCCACCTCCAGCAAGCATCCTTGCTTTGGCCCAGATTTCTTCAATTTCCATCAGGCACAAATACACCAGAGCAGATTTATTTCGTCCATCATTAAAAGGCTCATTCACAGTCATTGCATCAGCTCTCAACATGGGGGCGAGACCCTGTCCTACAGGGAGCTCTATTCCATACCCCGTGGAGCAATCACCTTTCAAGGACAAGGCTCGTCATTTCCTCCCATGCAGAGAAGCTGCCAGCAGGAGGAACCTGGTTTCATTTGTGTGCATTTTCGAGACTGTGGCAGGAGATTAACTCATGTAGGATTTACCAGATGTCTCTCTGTGGAGTGGGCTGCTTTGAAGAGCAAAAGAGTTCTTCAGTCTATGCCTAAGCAAAGAAATGAATCATACACCTGCGCACTCGCCTTTCTTTCAAGGACACGGTGCCCTGTGGAGGTGGGGGGTTCTTTTCTTGCCTGGAGAATCTCACATCATCACAGGCAGAATATTAGAGGAATGGTGAAGAGACAATGCATTGACTTTGCTTTATAGCCTGCCTCCTTCTTAGTCTCTCTGGAAGGTCAGATAAGCCCTGTCTAATCTTGCATTAAAAAGTTTTTCCACTGTCTGCTTGCTTGCTTTCTTTTTTTCTCCCCCCTGTTTTCATGTCCCTTAACACTTGCTCAGCTAACATAAGGTCTTTCACCCTTTAAGTGCTTGCAGAAATATGCTTCTCGGGCTGATTTCCAGTGAAAGGAAAGTAGATGGTACACACTGAGAGCTATCTGAATCTAAGCAGAGGCTTCCTAGAAAGTCTAATTGCAGTGGGGGCAATTCAGCTGGTCACACTCACATTGCTGTCTGGGATGTTCCCAGTGAGCTGTGCAAAGTACCTGGAGCAGGAAATCGTGCAGGGACAGTGGCATTTGCAGGGTGTCTCAGGAGCTGAGAGCAGCAGTAAGGCGTGGAATCCACCCTCACCCAGTGCTGAGCAGTGTCTGGAGCTCACGGTGACAGATGGGTTGGATGGGTAATGGGGTCTGGTCTTTCTCACTGCCTTCAAGGACTCTGATTGATTTGTCCAGCTTGCCATGATGAAGTCATTAATCTTGATGACACTTGCTGCAGCTCAGCCTCTGGCATGCCACAGTAATTCTCTTTGCACCTGCCAGCAGACAGGTCAGATAGCAGCATATGCACTGTCTGGAAGTTGTGGACCTGATTTCTAAGAATGGTGTGATAGGAAGCCACTAAAGGGAACAGGTCAGGAGATGACTTGCCTTTGGTACAGGCTGGAGGCAAGCAGCTTGTTTCCTGTCGTGAAGGAAAGGAAAGCATGGACTGTGTTTTCAAGAGTTCAAAACATTCCCATGACAAATCCCAGACAAATACCACCAATATTAAGCCTGTGTGTAACGTTTAAATGTTTAAGTTTCTGCACACTGAAAATCTACCTTTTTTAAAATCATGGTTCTAACTCTGGAGGAATGAAAGTTCAAATGATTGACCATGAATCATGGTAAAGTCCACTGCTAGCACGGTTAGAGTTAGTAGATTATTGATCAGTGTAATGTTAAGTGGTAAATTAATTTTTCCCCATCAGCTCTCTTAATGGGTAGTTGATTTTTAAGATGTAGCAGGGCTTTGCACTGAATTAGCTTGGAGAGTTAAATAGTACGAACAGCTGGTAGGTTCAGCCCAGCACACTGCCAGAGCCCTCTGCATGCTGTTGTTCAGACATGTTTTAGAGCTATTTTTTCCTTTACCACTGAGACTGGTAAATCCTTTGTTGAGAGCCGGGACAGGTTTGCAAACACTGAGATAAGAGGACTGTATCTCCCTGTACCATCGCCCACTGACACCTGTTTGCGCTTGACTAATTTTCCAATTATACAGAATCTTTTCAGTGCTGTGATGGGGTGTCCCTGGAAGGGAGGTTGCCAGTAGTCTTGCTGCACCTGAGAAGTTATCTGTGATGGCAAGCAGCTTCTGAGGCACAAACTTAGGGAAATTTTGTGCTTATAAAGGGGGTATTAGTAGTGCTGGAAAAATTATTTGTTCCATGCACTTCTAGAAATTGAGTGACTGAAGAGGTCTCTACTCCATCATTACAAACACCCCTTGGACATTAAAAACATCCTTGACTTATTCTGCTCTGCTTGTATGGCATGATATAACTTACAGCTTCCAGTTTTTTGGATGAGACCCTTAAGTTTTTAAAGACTCCCAGGCTCAGAAAGGGGAGTGAGGGTGATCTGGCTCCACACAGTGTAGTTGTCTTGTGACAAAGCATCTGGCTCTTCTTCGGGGCCTCAGGACTTTGGTGGACACTTGACACACTGTTCCTGTTACATAGATTTGGCCTGGCTCCCAAAGGTGGAGTTGGGTGTCCAGCTTTGATCATCCACTGAAAGTGAGATCAAAGCTTGTAAGTCTGGTCTAGAATAAAATAATTTATTCCTTATACTAAGGTGTCAATATCTTATCTCAATTTGCAAAGCCTGACTCTGTGCTGACTGATGCATTGTCAGTGTGCATGCCCGGAGAACACAAAGGCACCCTGTACTTACGAGAGCTTGCTGTGCTATCCATAGCAGTGGATGGATGTGAGATGTATTAACGGGAAGAATCCATGGAAACTAACATCGGAAATCAGCAATGACCCTTGCTCAGCCAAACCTCAGAAAAAATGGTTTTCCTCCCTTGGAGAATTTCTGAGATGATAATTTTTTCTCTCTTCTAAGATGGAATGAAAAAATAAAACTCTTGATGTGTTTTTTTCCATTGAACCAATAAGCTGTAAATAAATACATAAAAAGATACTTTCAAACACTTCGTTTTGAGCTCTTGACATTTTCCAATGTTTAATTCCTCTAAAGTACAGTTTTCAAAGCAATAAAACTGCATCCCTTCTGCCTTTACCTCAAGTCTTCAAATTACATTTTGCTGGGACCTCTTGCCTGGCTCTGTTAATAGGGAGACGTTAATTAGCAACCTTAGACTTAACCATCAGGCAGAGAGTAGCACTGGTGGTTTGCATGGAGTGGGTTTAGTTTCTTTCTCCTGTCTGTGGATGTCAGGACCCCTTGGCCAAGCCATGCTGGCACAACGATGTGAGATGCTGATCCAAACACTTTTCCGATTGCCCTGGCTGGGACATGAGCATGAGAAGCCACTCTGGCTGTGACTGCTGGTTTGTCACCACAGCTCTCCCTCCAGGGAGGTGGCAGCAACCCCTGGCTTATGTCCCTTCCTCTCCTGACCATCTCTCTGGAGAATGCAGTAACCTGTCGAGGTGGACCAGCAAAACAGATTGTGAAATTCATCTCCTCATGGGGCTCCATCTTCTGACCCTGGCTCAGGGTACCACCATGGTTTGTACCTCAGATAAAAGTGGTGTCATTCAAGAGACATTCAATTCTGTGACTTCTCAAAGGATCAGACACCTTCTTTTGGTGACGTGGAATTTTACTAATGCAAACACTACACACACTCATACATAGGCATAGACCTACACATTACATGACAATATACGTATATGTACTTAAAAGTGATGTTTATGCTTATATTTGTGTTCCTACATGCACAGAAGAGAAAGGTTAATGTGTGTTTTGCAAAGACAGAGGATGCTTGTTTGTTCACCAGGGAAAAAGGAGGAATCAATATGTTTGGGTAGGGGAAATGGATTATCCTTAAACATCCTGCACAAGACAAAAAAGTTTCTATTTGATGTCAATGCCAATGTGAGTTTGCTCTAAAGGTCAGTCCAATCACACTGTTTTGGCTGTAGCCAGCACAATGAAACACTGCATTCAAACTTTCAGAAATTTGCATTTATTTTTCTGCATGTTACTGCCTTAAAAGCACGCTTACTGTGTGGAAGTGGGCAGGTGGATGTGGTGTTTCTGAATAAAGACGAATACTTTTTGTTTCAGCTTCCACTTATATCTTTCCTTTAAAGAGACTTTTTTTTTTCTTTTTATTCTCCTGTTTATTCCATTTGCAATATTGCAAATTCCCAGACAATAAAAATCCAGTCAACCCTAATGCAGGAGTAATGTAAGAATTTTGGATCTGATATTTTTCATTTTTTTAGACCCCACTGTATACATTAGGATGTTGAAAAATTTAGGGTGTATGCAAGTGTGTTCTGTCGGTCCAAATTTAAATCCCATCTTCTGGTGATCCAGATGTCTATGCAAATAAACAGTGTTTGCATGGAGTAACTCCATCAGCAGACAGCAAGTGTTGGCTCAGATCTTGCTTCAAATAACGATGAAGGGGAGCACAAGATGTGCTTGAGATTGCAGAATACCTGGCTTTCCCATCCCAGGCTAATTTTGGAAGTGATTTCACAGAGTAATTTCAGATAAAGAGGTAAAGCCTTAAGCATTTTAGTGAAGTGAAAAAATCAATTATTGCTCAAGGGAATAGGAAAATTTTATTTTTCTAGGTTTCTTTTAGATTTCCTCCCTCCACAAGCAATAAAATTTATAAAGAAACAGTTGTTTAACACCTTCCAAGTGGAAAAAAACCCCAAAAAACAACACCTCACAGCAAAATTGTGGCTGTGAAACGATCACAAACTTCACTGAAACAGAGATGGGCTGCAAATGGCCTTTTCCTGGCATCTTTTGCAATTTTGACAAATTCACCGGGTGTACCGAGCTGCAAGTGCATGGTGAGCATACATTTAGAAGTGACAGTGTTGTACATAAAATCAGCACCATGTAAAAATCCTTCTGTTTCTTATTTGTACTTTTGAAATGCATGTAAAGGTGCTGCAGACTTTTAAGGCCCTATGCTGTGCAGCACCATGATGTGGCCACAGAAACCCAAGCATTTGTTTCCATAAAATATATCCAGATGTTTGCCTTTTGGCAAGGATGGGACGAAGCTGAAACAGCAGTGAAATAAATTTTGTAAGTAATAAAAAGCCTAATACATTGTTCCTTTCTTCAGTCCTGATAGTTTCATTATTTGCCTTACTTGATTTGAGGCTGCAAGAAGGAAACACAAAAGGAAATTTTTTCAGTGAAGCATCCAGAATTAATACCACTGCCCTGACACAGCAGCAGCAGTGACATAAAAAACAAGTAATGCTTAGCTACAGAGTTTTGTTTTCAGACAGATAATCAAAAGGGAACTTGGAGAGATAATCAATTGCAAAGAGACCTGGTGGTTTGAACAGCGTCCCAGTACAGTGCGCCTCTGCTGCGGTTGGAGGCACATGAGATTGGAAACCTCTGGTGGGGAGGAGGCAAAGTTCTTGGGGATCCTGGCTGTGGTGGCATCTGTCAACATCTCTGCTCCCATCAAGCCACAGGTCACAGCATCTGATGGCAGAGCTTGGTGGAGTGAGGGGGAGAGGAGGGGATGTGCAGGGGATCCACCAGCGCTGGGCGCTTGTCCTTCTCCACACTCCTCTGCTCGTGCGGTGGGACCCTGGTCCTGCTGCAGCATTTTCTGAGTGTGTCACTGAAACTCTTAAAGCTGCGTGAAGTGACAGAGATGTCTCCAGCCGCACCACACATGGGTATCACATCAAAGTGCCTGGGTGTATAATTAGATGCCAGCAGTGGCAGGGTGCTGCAGAGCAGCTGATGTAGACATCTCACCTGGAAATCAATTACTGTTGAGGCTCAGCATGTTATCACATCTTTACAGAGAGGTGGCATTTACTTGAAGGAAGCGAAGAACAGTAGCAGGAGTCTCAGGGGTTTCCATCAGCTGATGTTAACACACCTGAAGTGAGGAGGCTGTGGCATCTGCAACCTGCTTTCCTACCCAGCTTGGAAAGGGTAGTTGGGATGATAACCGAAGAAATGGTTCTCCTCATGTCTCTTATGGACTCCTGTGTGCTTCCTGCAAACAGTGGGGAAACAGTGTTTCCCAGGACAAACTCAGGGAGAAACTCACTCATGGGGGAGACCTCACTACTGGCTTCCGCTGCCTGACAGGAGGAATAGAGAAGGCAGAGACCGACTCTTCTCAGCAGTGAGAGAAGAGACTGTGAATACAAGTTGCAGAAAGAGAGGTACTCGGACCTTTTTCCCCCAGTGATAGTGGTCAAACACGGGAACAAGGGTCCAAGGAAGCTGTGAATTCTCCATGCTCAGGGATACTCAAGCCTTGACCAGACACAACCCCAAGCAACCAGTGCTGAGTCGGCCCCATCATCTGCAGTGGTTTGGACTGGAGACCTTACAGCTTTAATGTTGTGGAGAACAACATTAGGCTCCTAAATGTCTCAATTCAGGTGAAGTTTTGCAGCAAACAAGAACGTTTTCACTCCTCTGACTACCTTTGTGAAGAAATGTCATACACTTTTTCTGGAAAGGCCAGGCTCCACATGTAGCCTTTTGTTTTTCATTCTGCAGAAGTCATAATCCTCCTTCACTGCCTGTAAACCATTGGTTTAATCTGTAGCTCCTTGGTGACCCTAATCCAGGTATCACCAGCTCAATCCTTGCTGAATTAACCAAAACAGATTCCATGACATCGCTCAAGTCTCCCTCCTCCAGGAATTTTTCTGGTTGTTTGCAGAGGGCTGATGTTCACCCATAGTCCGGAGAATCACCGTGTTACTTAGTTACATTAAAGTAATCTTCTTAGAAAGGACTTACTGATGACTTATACTCAAATGTGCAAATAATATGCTTGTAGAACATTAAAATGGCTCTAATAGTGTGGTAATAAATTTCTTTTTTCAATATAGATGATTAGAAATTTCAGTAGTTAGAAGCTATTAATGTACTCACCATAAAGTATGAAAGTCCATCCTCATGAAACCCTAAATGACAGTACTGCCTATAAATTTTACTGGAGGTGGAAAGAGCAGTAATTATATGGCTGGCATTAGATGCAGCTCTTTCCGCAGAGTGGCAGATCTTTTCTTCCTGTTGTTAAGCACTATTTTTGGCCATAGCCAGTAGCCAGAGTATATTGTAAATAATATTCTTTTCTGTGATGGATTTCTGCACAAACAGAAACAAAGAGATTTTTTATTAAAAGAAAAATTGGCAAACAGTCAAGTGTAGATGGCTTTGAGAGTGGCAATGCAATAAAGAGCACTGAGCATCTGGTTCAGTGTTGTTTGACTGACCTGTGTGGATGGTGATGACTGAAAAACCCATTAACTGCTGGCAGAGAAATGTGTCTGATACTATCATCCAGGCACTAACATGGATGTTGCAAAATTACCAACTCCATTGGCATTCTCACTGGCAGGAGCAGTGGAGCTACCAGGGAGTGGGTAGTCTTGTATGGAGACTGGTTTGTGCCCAAATAATTGTCTGAAAAACCAGATAAATGGAAAAATCTTTATGATTTTTTCCATGCTTCTCTGGCTTGGGCAGTGAAATGAGATGTAGGTAGAGTCAGGGTGGCTCCGTGCTTCCCATACAGCCATCCCTTTGAGGTACCAATGGCACATGCCCTCCTCTATAGCCCACTTTTGAGCCTCTCATCCAAACCAAGCCGACCTTGTATTCAGTAAAACACTTCACAGAAGTATTTGTGTCCTTCTCAAGTTTTATGGCTGCAGCATACTTCTTTGACAAAACACCTATTTTTACATTCAGTTCTTGAAAGAAGTTCATTGTGGCAGGACAAACTATTGTACTTCTTAGTAGGATTCTTCAATCCTACTAAGAAGTACAGTATTAGTAGCATCTAATTCTCAGGCTGGCACACTCAAGTGCTTGCAACACAGATCATAATGAAAAGCTTCTGGCTGGCAATGCTTTCTGATTTCTCATTAAATAAATGAAAAATATTCAACACAATGTCATATATTTCTGCTTGGAGCTAAAAATACTTAAGAAGATATGCCTCTTCTACCCCCCAAGCTATCTCTCTTACAGCCTCTGATCATGTACATGGAGAAAAACAAACGGAAAACAATCATTATCAGAAATACAAATAGTTGACCAATATGATATACAAAATAATTTGGTTTTGCTCATCAATCTTATAAACTGCTAAAGTACAAATCAGTCAGTTGGAAAATAGGTTTTAGGATGAATTTAACATGTGAAGATCATGGCAGGTTGGATAGAATTGTCTCTGCATATGATATTGCTTAGTCTATATTATTTTTTTTTCTTTAAATGTTGAGTTCTAATTCAGCACAGAAACCAGAAAAGCGGTTCTTGGGCATAGAAATTTTTGAGGGAAAATGGAATATCATCTTCTAATGTTCAGGACCTCTTAAAAGCTTGCACTCCAAAACTTTCCTTGCGACATCATTATACCATCAAACTCCAGTGGTGAAACATTTGGAAGGACTAAGGTCTTCTGACAAATAGAGTGACACAAAGGAAACCTCAATAATTTCCACTTGAAAGGTTTTTTTTCAGAAAACATAGATGTGGGCATGGTTCATTAACCCAGTATATCTTTTCCTCTGTCTTCTGCATCACTACTTCTATGGTCAAGTTATATGGTGCAGACCTCAGCAATAAATGTTTTGCTCAGAATTATTCAAGCATATAACACAGGGAACGTGCAAAAAGTCAGCTCAGAGAAATTTGATTTAAGGTCTTGATTTCCTGACTCTAGAAGAAAACTCCCTAGTGAGTAGTAAGAACAGGCAGATTTAGACAGATGAGCAGACAGAGGTTTGGGGGACCAAACCCAAAGACTTTTAAGACTTGGTCAGAATTTAGAAACATGTGAGAACCTGCTCAGTGTGAAGGAGAGGATACTGATGCCTAAGGAACCACAGGCTAGACACCTATTTGTGATTTATTATTTATATCTCCCTGGAAATTTGGCTTGTGTGTTGCCCTACGCCTCACCAGCAAAAGGGCTCCCTGTGAGGCTCCACACTTCTGCAAGCTGGGGTGATGTATGGTGGCACTACATAACCCTTTTCTTCTGGTAACCACTTCCCCCTTATGATGAAAGGCCCTTCTCAGGGGCTCCTTCTGATGTGAAAAATACCCCTCACATCGATTTCCAAGCTGAAAGTATCTTTTCTCTTCTTCTGGACCACTTTGTCCCTGCATGTCAGATGCAGCCAAGACCAGATGCCTTTAAGAACATCAAAGAATGTTTGGTGGATAAATGAGTAGCTGCTGCCAGCGACATGAGCTACACAATCTCTGTGAACACAGAGCCCTTTTCTCACCATAAGTCACAAGAGTGCAACATTATTAAACACATTAGGCATTAGGCAACACACAGTGGTCTTAATTAAGGTAGAAAGAAAGCACTCACCCTTTTCAGAAAATTGATACCTCTGAATATGTTGCTTAGGGTCACGTGCAAAAGACCTGGTGCCTCATCAGCCCTTGCAAGTACATTGATTTCATCCTCGCTAGAATTTAATAACATGGAAAGTGTCCTCTTACCGCTGCACTGGGGATATCACAAGCTGTAATTAATTAATGATCCTCATGTTTTGAGTCTCTTTGGATGAATAATTTCCTTGTTGAAAACTGAAACTTCATGTAAACCAAATTATTCCTATTTGGTGGAGGATTGTTTTGAGGAAAAAAGAAACAAAAATGTTTGTTTTGTTATTCACAGAAGGCATCAAATTTTCAGTTTGATGGAAACAACCCTGGCTGTGTTTAATTTAAAAAGAAATAAAAGTAAAGCAAATAACATGAAACAAATTATTCATTATCTTGGTAAACAAAATATTGTACTTCACCAGACAGCTTGTGAAGAAAAACAATGTCTGGGATCAACTAAAGGAATACTCCGATTTTATTTTTCGTTTCTAATGAAAAAAATTGCTCATGAAGCTGTGAGTGCTGGGTCTTTAGAGAGTGTTTCTGACAGAGAAGAGAAGAACAGAGGGTTCTTCCTTGTCTCCTTAGCTGGGGTGTTGTGCAGGCTCCCTGACTGGGCTCACTATGAATGCTGAATGGCTGAAGCCATGTCTCATAATGGAGCGGAACATTTGCAGCCTTGCAGGGCTTTAAGAAACGCAGGGACCAGTGATAGGATTGATGTCAATTTAGTCTTCTGTCCTCAGCTACTGATAAAGATTTCCTTTACAGTCAGTGGAGCCAGGGAGAAAAATTTCCAGTGAAGATTTATCTCATCCCAGGACAGATACCTAAATGGGATCAGGTTCCTCATGGACATCCCTTTCTGTATCTACTGTGTAAGGTGGTGGAATACATCCTTTGGATGGGTCGAAATGCTTGAGATGAATCTCATTGTCATGCACTATTCCTTATGCCAGGGAAATTCTGTGCCAGGTATTTCTCCTCATTATTTCTAAGTAAAAATGAACACCATTAGCAACCTGACATTTTCACTGAGAGGATCTGGTTCTCTTTTTACTTACACCGATATAAAAAAAGGTGCATCTTCATTAAAGCCAACAGATTTTATCTTGCATAAAACTGGTGGAAGATAGTGAAGGTCTTTTATGTCCACTGTATGTATGGTATGAAGAATGTCTGAGCACAGGCCTGGAAGGTGTTAAAAATAAAAAGCAGTTCATCCAGATACCTTTACAGGCTACAGAAAATGATTATTTCCAGTCAATGCTTGAATTAATTTTGTATATAGAAAGATTCAGTTAGTTGTGGATTTGTTCTCATCTCTTACTATACACTGCATGGTATATGCAGGGCAACTTCATCATTTTCTTACGCCATAAGAATTAGAACTTTTTTTGCCAACGAGAAACTGAGGTTTTTGCTTTAAGAGATGGTTGAGAAGAAAACAAGATAACACTGCACACTGCCTAAGCTCTTGAGTATGTTAACATTAACTGGAGAAAATTTCCAAGATGTCTTCTACAGCACCTTGCCCTTAACAAGTGATGATGGTGAACATGCAGCCACAAAAGTCATGGCATTTCAAGCACTCTGTTCCCTAACTATGAAGATCACAGAGCAATGAATGAGTGATTCAGCTCTGTCTTTGTGAGAGAATAGTCTGTCTGCAGAGCCAGGGAAACAACAGTGTGGAGGTAAAGGGATCCACCAAGTCAGGCCACCAAGTCAGGATGGGTAAGACATACCTTCTCTCCTTGCTTTTCTCTCCCCCCTTATCCTTTTACTGTGTTTGCTCCTGCTCCTTGGGAACAGGGGCTGTTCCTGGCTGTGTGTCTGCATGTGGCAATAACAGGCTCATCTCTGACGCATTTTTTGTTGCAACAAACAAACCCCAAGGAACAATGATAATAATAATGCAGGGCAGAAATGGAAAATGAAAGCAATTGAGGACTGCATCACTGAAGGTTCATTTCTTGAGAACCAGCCTTTCCGTCCTGTTCCTCAGATGGCTGGTCTCACCTGTGTCACAAGGTCTTTGTGCAGTGATAAAGAGCTGAGGTACACACCGAGCTAATTATACTGTTGGTTGTGGTCCAGTGATGGCTTAAATTTGCAACTTATTAGAGAGTTTATTGGATTGCCAGCCCAAGCATTTCTTAGAATAAACAGTTTTCCCTGAATTTTGCTGAAACTTCACATGCTTATAATATGATGGTTAAAGGCAATAAAATTTCAGCATGTTAAATATCATAAATTTTGGATGTTCAGTAAAGCATGACTAATCTAGTTTTAAAGTAGAAAGCTTTCCTCTAGCACATGGAGTTTGCTAAGGAAACCGGCCCTTAGTCCAGCTGGAGGAAGAAAGAGCAGGATGGATTTGGTTGTAGGGCAATACCCAGATTGTGCAGGGGACCTTGGCACCTGGGCTGTGCCTGCAGACAACTCCTCTTCCTGCAGCAGCTCCTCTGCAGCGACATTTGGGTTTGCAAGAGGAAAAAAAGCCAAGAAATATGGAAATTTCTGCTCCTCCTGCATCTGAAGCCTAGTTTTAACTTGGACTGGGTTCAAGCTTTGTTGGGAAGAACAAATCTGGAAATTGCTTGGAAATCTGTTAAGTCTTCTGGGTATGTAATCAGATTTCTAGCTGAGCAACAGGAAGTGAATTCTGATCCTATCCTGCATATCTACAGCTTTCTGTGGATCAGGAAGAAAAGTTTGCTCTTATTGTTGAAGAAGATTGAAAAGTGGCATTTCCCTCGAGGAATTCTGATATTTAGACACTTGTTTTAGTCACAAATTGGGATGAAAAATTAAAAGATCAAAACTTTTGGAAAACAAACATGTATTGATCCATAAATGTCAAGTTGCATTGTTTCAACACGTTTTATTCTAAGATGTTTTGACTGTCACTGGCCGACAGAATTTGTTTGAGTGCACTGGCACTTTGGGACTTGGTTGTTGGTAGTTGGTGTGCCTATGCTGGCACCAAAATATTTTGTGCTGTAAGTCCATGCTCAAGTTACGCAAAGCTGCATCTCAGTGCCTCATGGGGTTTATAGTCCAGTGAGGGCAAATAACCTGTAATGAATGATGAAAAAGTGATGGGGCTCATTGTGATAACCCAGATGCAGAGTTTTAGGGTGACTTGGTCCAAACAAAAATTTTCCTTTTCTTTAAAATAAAATTATTTCAAAATTATTTTTCTATCAAAAATTTAGACTAATATGGGACTGAGTTTTCTGGGGTTAAAAGTTCAACAGGTTCTGTGTTTAATGTTGAAGATTCTTATAGCTTTGCTCTGAAGTTACTCAGTTTTCAATACAGCTTCACCTATTTATTTATTTTGTGTTTATAGAAGTGAAATAATGTAGTTACTGTGCTGCCAAGATTTTTTTCCAGCTGGGATGCAGTAAACTCATCTTTCACATTTTGTAACAGTTGTGGGTATGGTTTTTGCTTTAAGCCCACCTCAGTCTTGTGGCTTCCCTCCCTTTTAATCTATTTTTCAGCTGTACAGGGTATATTGATATCAGCGTATCAGACTTCTAGAGTTACTATAACCATGACAAGGATTGCAAGGGCGAGCCTTAACTTTTGGTAACCTAGCTGATATGACTGGAGGAGCAGAGAAGGTTCTGACCTCCCCTACAAGGCACGTTTGGTGTTTTTCAGCTCAATCAGTGGGTCTAATGAAAAGATAATTTCTCTCCCTGTTCTCCTTATACAAGGAGCACGCATAAGGAAAGCAAGGCTTGTTTGTAGCCCATTCAGTATAATGGCAGATGCCATCCTGACTTATTGCAGGCTGTATAGCAAACATCATTATGGAAGCGTGAGATTTAGGTTATCCCCTTCTGTTGTCCCAGAGTAAAAATGTCATCAGCAAAATAAAATCCTTCTCTAAAGGAGACTATCTTCTCATTTAGTTCCTACACCACTTGTCTTGTTCCCAAGAGCAGATCTGTCCTAATTGCCTAAGTTTGTCTCAGCCAGATTTCAGAGGAGATGAGGATATCAAGCTTTCATGTTTTCCAGGGAGGCAGGTAGCTGAGCAGAGGGTCTGCAGAGCCCACCGTGGTAAATGCTGAAGGATCTATGCAGGAGAAAGGCAGCTCAAGTGATGTGAGGTCCCTGTTCCCTGACAGGCATCTCGAGTGCTCTCTGGGGCTGGCTGGAAGCAGGGGGGGTCTCACCCCTGGGGACGATCATCTTTTACCACTCTGCAGCTCGCACGAATTGGCCTCTGGTACTTGCAGTGCCTCTGGGATCAGCTGGGCTGAGATATGTAAATATTAGACAGATAACTTGCAGAGAGAGGAATGCTGCCCTTGTCGACAAAAATCAAGTCAGGCCTGAGGTTTCTCTCAGAATAAGGAAACATTGCTCCCCTGTGTCTTTCCCAGAACAGGGGATTTGCCCTGACCATGGTGGTACTCGTGACCCCTCTCCAGGCCATCAGAATTTGGGCACTGTGCTGTGGCCAAGGCTGAATCATCACTCCTGGCTCTGCTCCTGCATCTTGATGCTCTGCACTTACTGTCACATTCTAGGGTACATTTCTTATTCCGAGTTAAAACTCTTGAGTATAAGTGATCAGTTCTTATTGATTTGAAAAGGCTGAACTTTAAATAGCTGTTGTTTAACATCCTGGAACATTAATATTAGATTAGAAAGATGTCCCTGACTCGGTGCCCTGAACATTAGAAAATGTATGCATCAAACAATTCTGCTCTTCCAGGACCATTTGTGACAATACTGTCCTGTAATAATGAGTTTACACTTGGGTTAGGGTTCAGTTTGCTGGGCTAGACAGAACCAGGGAGAACAAGCTGATCATTCATCCCATTTCCTCAGTCTCAGGAAACTGTAGCAAAGACTGAAGTCAGAAGCACCCACAAAGAGCAAGCACTCTGAGTCTCCAGCCTAACATACTCAGAAAATATTTGTCAGCATCCCATGACAAGCTTAAGACCTTTCAGAAATATTAGACCAAAACCCTCAAAAACTCCTTTGCATCATGGAAGAGAGTAGTAAACATCATAAACTGTTGGTACAGTTTGTTATTTTCCTTCTCTTAGCAGTTTTCTTAAATAAATCTGAACTACATGTTTATTATCACCTTTTTTCTGGTCCAGGAAGTGCATATATATATGCCCTATATCTATGATCCATGCATGTACACTACCTCTGAGTGGGTCTGTATATGTGATTTATGTGGATGCGCACTCCTATACCTTTTAGGTGCTGTCACTTTTCTGTTAAGACAAGTAATTTTTTTTTTTTTTTTGGTCAGTAAACCTCCAGATAGTAGGAGTGTGGCTTTTAGGTTTTATTGTGAAATGTTTTTAAATGGTTCCAAATCCCCATTCCCCCCCCCCCCCCCCCACCGCTTCAGATACTCCCTTCTGGTTTTTTTGGCACATTACCATTTTCAGAGCAATTTATTATACTAACTTTTAAAGCAGCAGGGAGTTGGAATCCTGGTTCAGGTTGTGTGTTGTCTCTGCATATGGCAAATGTGATGAAATTGGAGTTACTGCATTGTGTCAGTAGTTAACTTTCGGGTACTTGAGGGCTTTCACTGTTGCAAATAAAGGTTATATTCATGTCTCATAGATGCAACCCCCTTTGAATTTTTCTTTTTCCATGGCATATTATTCCACTCACTAGATAGTAACTCTTCCTCTAGTCACCATATATTACACAAATTATTTCTTTCTAAATGTCATAGGTGGCTGTAATGATCAAGTGAAAGAAAATTGTGCTGCAGAAGGACTTAGTAATTAAAAAAGCACGACAACAAACACCTTCCAGCCAAGCAGAACAGCAAACAACTCATTATAATTATTCCAGCCTGTTTGAACCTGCCTTCCGCTCGTGCACTCAGGCAGAGCTGCAAGGCACTTCTTCTCCATCAGGTCTGAATCAGTCTTTTGCTCACTTCTTATAATACTGTGTAGATAAGAGCTCTTCAGTGGTAATTTGCTTGAGTTCTTAATAAGGAGAGATTTTAGAAAGTAGAGACTACTGCAGGCAATAAGCTGAATGTATCTGTATCTGTAAGCAAGCAGATCAGAGTGCTGCCTCTCTCTCCCCTTTTCTTCCTTGTGCTTTAGAAACTGAAGCAATTAAAGGGCTCGGGTGCATTTTGTTTTCCTCTTGGCTTTTTAAGCTATGTGTTCCTACAGTTTGCAAGATGCTGTTTTCACAGCTGTTCTCCTGGGTTCGTGGCAGTGAACCAGGTGGCACTGCCGGAGCCTGGGGCTGCATGGCGTGTGACACTGTGAGCTGTGCTGCTCTGAGGGACTGCAGTGGCTGACCGAGGTCAGGGCTTGGGCACTGCCCAGACAGAGCCCCCCAAGAGCTGTGTAGTTATCACAGGATGCTTGGCATGCAACCTGTGTTTGGAGGGTTCAGATAGATTGTTTCACTGTACTAGAGTGTTATTCTCAACCTGAACCTGAACCCTGGAATGAGCTTTCCACGGTGACCCACAAGAGCTGCTCCAGTGGGGAGATCCGGGATGAGCTTAAGGCTGGTTTAAAGAGGTATTTTGAGGTCGAAGATGATAACTAAAGTGATACCATGGTCAGCACCACCTCTCCTGGGTTAAGGAGTTTACATATCAAGGAACTCACAAACAAATGAAAGGGGGAGTTTGAGGACAACATCTTGGCTCCATTGTTGTATTCACAACGTACCGGGAATCTGTGGTGTTACATCATGATAGCAAAATGGGAAGGTGGGCCCAGTGTTGCTTGAGGTGTGTGTGGGGGGGCATGTCTGCAGTCTGATTTGTGAACAACACAAAAGGCAGTTTGACACTGACCTTTATGACAAGTCACAGGCAGGAATGAAAATATTTGGGACCTTATTAAGTGAAGGTTACCAAATTGTGGCAGTTAGGACATACTGAGCAGCAGCTCGGCGGTTCTTGAAGTGGTGGCCATTTTAACAGGGAAGAATGGTTTGGATTGTGCACTTTCACAGCTGGGCTGAGATGAGCCAAGGAGGGAGATGGGTTAGTTTTGCAATGAACTGTGTGGTGGGTAATGTGCACCCATTTATTTGGAGTCAGCGGGTGAAATTAATCAAAAGGCCAGATAGGATCTATGCACCAATTGCATTCCACTCAAACCTTTGTGCACAGGAATGAATTTCACCTTGTCTGACCCACGAAGATATGTGAATACTTATCTTCTTTTCGTTAAGCATTTATTTTTATCGTTTCAATTAGCTAGATTTTTCTTTTTCAGTAGTAACTTTCCTTGATGTACATCTGTCTCCAGTTTAATAGTTGCCAGTAACTTGACATGAATGGCAGAGATGTCTTTTGTTTGCGGTTTAATATGGAATCAACTGCAACATTTTCATTTATAAAGTGAAATCCACTTCTTCTCAAACCTTCTGCAATAGAGGTAATGTTTGCAAAATGCTTTCAAGATGAAAAGCACTACAGTATATAAATATTAGGTATTATTTTTATATCTTCATCATCTCTGCATTTAGAATTAATACGAAAAAAATCCTATTAATACCCAAATGCCCAGTAAAGTTCATATCCTTCTTCTGATCTTAATGCTTTATTTTCATCTATGAATCCTCTTAATCTTTGAAATTAATTACCATGATTAAAAATGGGAGATGTGTTTTCCCAGAACAATCAAATCGTTCTGCAGCAAATTTTCATATTAGTTTTGCATCATTATTTTAATTTCTTTTGATATTAAAACACAGACACACTCACATTCCTGGGTATGGCATCTACTCTCTCTTTAGAGAAAGACGAAGTCTTATTTTGCTTGTTGCTGACTACAGCCAGAAGTGACCTTGGGCAGTGGTAACCTGAGAAGGAGAAGGGGCACTGCCTTGCCTGCCTCAGGATCTCCTGCCCAGGCAAAGGCCAGGGCTGTTGGCTTGTCAGCCAGAGCTCAGGAGAGCACATTCATCCACCAACCAAGAGAATCGATTTATAAAAATGAGACCTTCAACAGACAAGGCATATTCACACTGCTGATGAGAATGTTCTACTGCCGGTGGAAGGGAATCAGTACAGGTACAGTTACCTGTAAAAACTGCAATTTGAGTTTAGCCCAAGGCTGTGTTTCTTTTAGTCCTCATGAGCCGTCTGATTTCTATACCAGTAACAGAGAACCAAACGTGAGGGTAATTTATTGTGTTGGGGAAGCAAAATGGAACAAAGTTGGATACTTCTGTGCCTGGCTGGTGAACAGGGCCAACACATGTGTTTCATGGAAATCAAAGCAAGAGAAAGTTCTCATTGCAGTTGGGTTTTGTTCCAGTCTTCTCCAGATATTGGTGATATTTGAATTCAGGCTTGTGTCTTGTTTTTGTTCAATGCTTACTGCAGGTTTCCACACCTGAGCCCTGTTCCCTATTAACTGTTTACAAAGAGAAGAGGGAAAATATCAAAGGCCTTACACTGTCCAGATTCCCTGATCAGAACCAGTGGGAGAGAAGGGGAGAGGAAACTCGTTTAAAATATTAGTGTCAGTACATTTCGAAGGGCCTCTATGTGCAGCACTCCCAACCTGATCCTTTAAGTAAGTCAATTGAATGGTTCCCTAGGAAGATCTTTCTTTGATATAACACAGAGAATTCCTTTTGTTGCAAAAATGGCAAAAAGAAAGGGGACAAAATGTGTGAGCTGAAAAGGAAGAGGAACTGAAATAGAGTCACATCACAAGTGCTGAAAATGGATTTTTTTTGTAGATCGCAACAATACAGAATTTCTAATGCAGGAAGCATTTGACGATAGAAAAGGAGGCATCCAGTGTGCGAGAAAGGCAGAAGAAGATATGTCTTTTCTTGCCTTTTTATTTTTTTCTGCCCCTCTCATCAGAACAATGAGAAAGGTCAGGCATGAGCTGTGGAGATTATTTTGGCAATACAGACACTGCTGTAGTGATATGTGACAGACAAAGCAGGGAGATCATCCATGTGGAGACCTCACTGGACTAATTGTTGGTGCAGAAAATGGCCAGTTGGCTGTGAAAGAGGTTCATGTGTGTGGGGGAGAGAAAGTGAGACAGGGAGTACTCTGATATCTCCACATTTTCCAAAGCAGGAGGTTCCAGGTTATCACTCAAATTGAAATGATAGAGCAAGTGACTACAAAACTGCATCTTGACCTCCTTCCTCCCCTCCTCCTGGTGCAGAGAGAGGATTCAGCTGTAAGCTCCATTCCATGATCAGTGCCTGGACTCACTGTGTTTCTTCCTCTGTTTCTTTCTGTGGCTGTGGAAAGTACAGAAAAGCTTTTATGTAATGAAAGCTACACCAGGAAAAGGATCTGCTCTGATGAGATTCCCCAGAAGACAATACTGGCTCTAATTCCTCCAGTTTAACTTTCTACTTCCGGAGGATTTGCCAAGGAAGGAATTTAATTTTTTCCCTGGACGAATGTATTAATATTTAATAAAAAGCAAAGCCAGATGACACTCCTAGAGAAAATAACGAATTTACATAAATCTTTTGCTGTATTTGAACAGAACAAGATAAATTGAGGGGGCTTAACTCACATTTTTTTTTTCTTTTCTAAAAAATAATAACTATAAAATACCCAAAAGGTTTCAACTTCAGAAAATGGGTTTTTGGGTTACTCCATATCAAGACATACAGGTTCTTAAAGAATGTATTACGTCCTCTTTCCCACTGATTTGTCACCTGATTCTGACTTGCCTTCCTAGCCTGTTCTTGCCCCCGGTACCAGGCACTGGCAGATGGCTTACCAAGAAGAAAACACTGAGCCAAAGGAGGTTTTTCCACCTCAGGCTGTCTCCTAACACTCTGCCTAAAGTTACTTGGCCATTTCTCAGCATTTTCACTCATGAATGTTAGTTGTTCACCCCCTTTTAAAAGAGGCTCCATATGACATGTGTTATTTTTTTGGGTTGTCCAGAATCTAAAAGTATTTTAAAGAAAAGCAAGAGTTCACCCCAAGGGAAGCAAAAATGAACTGTAACACTTTCTGCTTGTGGGTAGTTCTGCCTGATGCCAAGCTCATTACCCTGTCCTTTAATTTTCCTTCAATAACCTGTCAAATATGAACTCCCTCTGGATGCTGGGGAGACACAGATTTCACCTCAACAATTGACAGGAATAGCAAAAGTCACGGATGTCATGATGCAGCACCTCCAGCTTGGCACACTGAAGAAAGATTCAACTTTAGAGTGCCCTCTCATCAACCTGTTTCACTCTGCTTGTATGTTCCCCATAGTGGTGAAAGCACCAGTGAAAGACTGTTCAGATAAAGAACATTTCCCTCCTTGCTCTCCATTTTGCTTGAAAGACTGCACAGGGACATTTACTAACTTTATTTTAGAAGGATATGTCAAGTCTCCTACCAGGACCCTGCACAGACTTTTTCAGTATCAATTCACTCTCCATTGCCAAGCTTTTAAACAAAAATAAACCAAGATAATGTCAATAAATCATCTTCCCTCCTTTCCAGCACAGCACCAGTGGAAGACTGTGGTAAGTTATCATGTTTTTAACTATGAACCTGTCTGGCTCTTTGTCATTTATCTTGTGTCTCCCACTCTGGTCTGGCTCAAGGCTGAACATTAGCAAATGATGAATGGAGGGCTGTCTCTCCTGGTTTGTACTGGCATTATTAACCCATATTCTCCTGAATATTTCATGCCACATACATTAATCATGAGTTGCTGGAGTCATGGCAATTGACTCTCAGGTTAGTTGCTCTGTGTGAGGGCAGGACAGAAATGTTTGCTATTGGGTAATCCCTGTTCTGCATTCTCAAGGATTTCTTTAAGCCGTATGATGCTGATCATTGTAAAGCAAATTGGCTGGTGTAAATTGGCCATTCCACATGTATTTACACCAGTATCTGTCCTAATGATGTTTTTTTTGGTGGCTATTGTATCATATATTGATTTATTGTGATTCTAAGAATGCCAAGAATCAATTGTGTAAGGTAACAGGTCTGTGGCTGTAACATATAGTCATCTTTCTGTTGATTCAATAATTATCCATCAACTATTGTCCTCTTTTTCCTGTCTTCCTTATATATCTATTATTTTCTCCTTTTTTTTTTTTTCAGTTTGTGTTCTTTTTTTTCACTTTGATTCATTGCCTCAGAAAACAGTTGCTATACACAGACAGCAGCAATAGAATAAGACAGATCTTGTATTCCCCTCTGGACATGGCTAAGCTTGTATGAGACAAACCTCTGGAGGCTCAGAGTTCAGTAACTTGGTGGGAGAATTGGGCTGGGAAGGTGCAATGGTTTCTTGTTGTGCATGCAGGAGGCAAGGTCTACAAATTCAATCTGGAAGTGAGTAAAGAACCATCTATGTGTCATCCTCTGCTTTACTGTCTGCTTAGGTGTACATGTCACAGAGCTTAATGCCCGATTTTTCTCCAGGGAACCCCTCACTGAGAACACTTCATAGCGAGTGTCAATACTACATATATGCAGGCCTGGGTTTTCCTGGGAAACTGAGGCATGTCCCTGCTGGTCTCCTGACCATTGAAGCAGTCTTCAGATTGCCCTACGTGTGTGGTGGTAAATGAACAGATCCGCAAGCAAACATCTGGCACAGATTTCAGGGTCTTTAGTTTGAGAACTACAACCTGCATTTTTTTTTTTTTTTAATAAAATGGTGAACACTTTTGTCCCACTTTAGCCAGAGAAATTCTCCACAACTTGTCCTATTTCCTCCCTAGGCTCCTCTTCCAATGGTCCCTATCACCACTGTCTTCAACCTGCAGAACGGCTCAGTTCTGTGCTCCTGAAAAACAGTATTTAGATGCTCTGATAGCAACTAAGGGAAGGACCAGAAACCTATGCCTTTAACACCAATATAAGTAGATGAGGCAAAATTGGGGAGCATGATTTCTGAGAAATGAAAAGATGCTCCAGCAGCCCCAGTCACAGGCTCCTTCCTCCTGCAGCAGTGGCTGCACTTCTGGCATCAAGGAAATACAACCAAAAATGGATTATGTTACCTGTGGCTGTTTGCATACGTTCAAAATTAAAACAAAGAGATAATCTCCAGGAGACCTCAGGGTCATGGCTGGAGGAGCTGGGTTTTTCTGCAGAACATCTGCAGATCCCCCTGCAGTGATGATTACCAAGCTGTGTGTCATGTAATGAGGGGCTAAATATGGCTGAGACTACAGGCTCTGTAGGGAGATGGTTAATGAGGTGCTAATTGGGAAGAAAAAAACAGAAAGAGGAAATGAGTAGGGAGGCTAGTGTATCTGATACAGAAGAGCTCTGGAATGGGGAGTTTTACAGGGTATTTTTGGCTCCAGCTTGTATTCCTTCTTTCTCACCAGTGTAGGAGATGAATTTTTCCCCTGACTCAGCTGGAGCCCTCATTGTTCAGCATGACCACTCTGCTGGTGCCCAGACATGGAGCTCATGTACCATTTCATCTTGTGGCAGCTCAGCTCTGCCAGCCCTGCCTGCATGGAGGAGGGGAGCAGGTGCTGGGTGAAGGTCTGGCAGGAGCTCCTGAGAGCTCCTCATTGATCCTGTGCTTGCAGTTAACTGCTGTGATGGCACGCTTACAGATCTCCAGAGGTCTTATTGTCCTCCTGACTTTGGGCTTCAGTGCAATCTGACATGAAGTGAGGGTAGGGCAGGAGCGTTGCAGGGGCCAAGGCTGTCAGAGCAGAAGCACTTGCAGTTGCAATCGTGTGCATAAAAGGCTTCAGAGGTGAGCTAAAATACTTTATTCCATCTTCCCTATTATCCAGCAGCCAAATGAGCATTGAGTCTTGTTAATCACAGTTTTGGGGACTACTGGAGACAAGTCTAGGGCTCCCAGGGGGAGGCATTGTAGGCAGTTTGAGTCTACGTGCAGCTCTGTCCACTGCCACTTTTTCTCTGCTGTCCAAGGCTTGTTCTGGTGGCCGCTGCCTGAGATAATCTTATTGCTACCTACACCCATCGCACAAAAGGCCACAGACACTGTTTCTTTCTTCTGACCAAACAGATGGTCTCTCAGGCCATGTGGGTCCCCCTGACCATCCCACTGCTTTGTGACAAGCATCTTCCCTCTTCCAGCTCTTCATGTGAAACATTCGTCTTGCTTCTCTGTCTTCAGTGCATCAGGGAGTTCTATACATTTGGAAAAACCCACTCATTTCCTCCCTTCTTCTCTGCCATGTTATCATTTGATAATGATCTTTATGAAAACATTTCACTTGAACATCATAAATTTTTATATTAAGACTTTAGAAATGGTATACTAGCAGCCTCAGTTTCTCAATATCATTTAATTTTCTTTGAAATGTTTAATTTTTAAAAATGTAATTATGGACAAACCCCTAAAACTTTAGATTTCATTCACAGCACTGATATAGACTTTTCATGTGCCATAAAACAGTTCCTGTGGTTTAGCTCTTTGAAACAGTGGGTGTTATACCCCTGGTTGTTGCAGGGTAGGCATTAAGATTATGGTAATCAGTGATCATTCTTTGATTGAAGGACCATGCCCATACACAAGCAAAATGCTCGTGTTCCATATAATCCTGGTGCCTATAATTTTTACCTGCCTTTCAGGCTGAATTGAACTGCATTGCTCAAAACACATTTAGATCCTCTGGGTACAGCAGGATTTTCAAGGTCTACAACCATGTGCAGTAAAAGATATGATAAATGCTGAAGTGGTTTCCTAAGTGAAATGGAGAAAACGAAAATGATACCAGTGCTGATGAAGGTGAGCAGCAAGCCTGAGATTTAAAGATGGAAAATGACAGTATTATCAGTCAGGTATCATGGCAACCAAGGAGCCTAGAATTTGGTGTCAACTTTCCATTCATATTGTCTCTTTACTTGGCACAACAAAGTACATTTTCCTTCAGAAAATTTAATCACCTCCACTGGAGGTCATTCAAATGTTTAAGCACCAGGCCTTTCTCAGGAACTTGAGGAATTCAAAGGGGTCATGGATACCTGCATCCACACACTTGTATAGGGAAAAGAAATCAAAACAACCCACCAGACAAATCTGTGAAATCCAGACAGAAAAACCACAGTTGTATAAGGCATCCTGTTTATTATTGTAACCTCTTGGTTTATAGGCATTTTATGCTCAGTGTTATTCAGTGGCTGGAGTTAAAATACTGTAAATCCAGGCCTTCTCCAAAGACAGCACGGGCCACTTTTTGCACAGTGAGCTGAACCAAGCATGATAGCAAGGCCAGAGGCCTACCATGAAAACTCATCTTTGAGTCACACGCTTTTCTTATTGCAGACACACACACACATATATATGTATGTATATGCTCATGTCTACATTGCAGCCTGGGATGGGGGAACTGCAAAAGGCTTTAGAAGGATGGATTTATTCAGGAAAAACTTTTCTTTGAGGCACAGAAATGAGATTGTGATGTAAAATAAATCAGTGGCAGAATTAGAATGCAGGAAGTCTGAGATCTGGAACGTTTAATCCTTGACCTGTCGCGCAAATGATGCCAAGAGCAATCAGGTTACACAGGAATCCTCTTACTGAGGGTAATGTATTACTAAGTTATGAACTACAGGGGATTAATTCAGACCTGATTTTCCTTGCTGTCTGAGGTAGGACCTGAGAACAACACCCTCAAGATATAAATGTAAGGAAATGGTTGCTGCAGGTGAGGGTATGGCATCTTCCTAGCACTGCTACCTTCAAATCATGAAGGCCTGCAGGTTTTTTTATCAAATAAGTATCAGTAACAGACCACACTATGAAAAAAAATGTTCTTCAGCAATCTAGTGCTATAAAACAAGGATATGATACTGTGCTGCTGCTTTTATGCAAAGCTTTTAAGCTTAACTGTATGGCCTATACACAACCTTCACTCTTTCATTTCTGTATTGAATTTAGATCTGATTGGAAGCATTTTACTCAGTTTCTTGCTTGTTTTTAAAACCAAATAGAGGGTGGATTAAACACTATTTAAAACTAAAACCACTCCCAAACAAAGCCAAGCATATTTGATATATTGTTATTCAGAAAGCCACATCAGGGTTTAAAACTGTGTTGATACATTACTAGTCCAGTGGGAATCAACAGAATTTCTCACCCTGACACTAATACTCAATGAATACGACAGTCACCAAACATCATTCAACCAGTACCATGCTGGGCTGTTTGCTTTTTTCAGCAAGGTAGAGAACTGGGACAGGGCTTTAGAGCTAATTGCATGTCACCATGAGCGGTGTGTTAAGGAAGCTCTCCAAAAGCCAAGCTCTGATGAGCAAAGTTATAGGACACTTGGAGCAGTGGCTTTGTTAAGATTATTGCAATGTGGTTATCTGTCCCTGGGACTTGGAAATGCTCATCAAAGGATCTTCTTCTCTTTCCAAAGATGCTCAGGATTATAGTTATGGGACACAGGATTCAAGCTCCGGTTCAAGCAGAGTGGTTTTGCTGCTGTTGAATTTCAGTGTTGGGGACCTGTGTGTAACCTGTCCTCAGCCAATCCTTGGTTTGGAAGTCACCCAGTATCACTGTATCTCTCCAGCAGAGTGCTTCAGGTGCCTCTGAGTCTGGTTCGGGGTATGCCTAGAAGGACTTTATCGTGGAAAACTATGCTTTCTATTTAATCCTCCTAAACGTGTATCTGCACAGTATGATCTGAGACTTTAAAGATGGTTTGTGGTCCAAGGACAGGAAGGCAAAAGCTGGAGGAGCTTGTTTATGTTGGGTATGTGACAGAAAAGCCTGTGCTGGGCATGATGCTGTTTGGGAAGGAGAGAGAGGCATTAATGACTTGAGTGGTCACAGACATAACAGTCCCTCAGGGCTATTTTAATTAGTGCACACTGTCTCAGAACCTTGCATCTGCCGAAGTGCCACTTCCTCCTCCACAGCTGCACTTTGGAGAGGGGTGTGTTTAGGGAAGAGGAAACTGGGAGCTTTGCTGGTTGTCGTCCACATGAGGGAAATACAAACCTACTATTAATCAGCATTTAGAAGTCCCCTTAGGTCTGCTACAGTGAACAGGAAAAGGATTTATGGGGATGAGCAGACTTTGGCCCCTTTGGTCCCACAGCGACTGTGTGAATCTGGCCCCTGGGTGTTATATGCTTCCAGAAAGAAGTTGTCCCTTAGTCTGCATTTGACTTTTTGTACTCATCTTTATTCCAGGTTCTTTTGTTATAAAATAAGTTTATTGCTAGAAGTTATACGAAGGTTGGTGAACACCTTTACACATTAAACATAATTAGCTCAAAGTCAAAAGCAAGAAAAAACATTCTGCCTCATATAAATGTGTTGTAAATTGTGTTAAAAGTTGGAAATAAATAGGGAGTCTTGCACAATAAAGTGTTATGTAAATTTGCTGCTTCACATGTACATTTTCTCTCCAAAAATTGAAGGCAGTTCAACTTCTCCCTGCCATCTCCTCACTTCAAAACTCTACCCAAACTGCAGTCTATTCAATGCCACAACTCTTGCTAGAGACACTAGTCAGGTCCATGCCACAGTGAAACAAATTAGGAGCAGAAGAGACTTGCAGGTATGAGAAATGTTGGGCTGAAATAATGTGACAACAAACATCATGAAAGTAATTCTGCGTCTCCCATTTTTTGGCTGGTAGAAAGCTGGCAGCTTCCAGACGTGGAAAATGATTTTCTAATGTGATTTCTCCAAACCATCCTGCAGTTAAGAGGGCTTCTTTATTTTATTATATTATTATTTTATTATTTTTTTCCCAAACAGAGGCACTTTGCTACACCGGAAGATAAGAAGTACAGGAAAGTATTTGCCCTGAGTTTGTCTGGAGTCGTTGCTTTCTCTTGTGACTGATATTAACGGCATTAGTGAGGGATGATGTTTATGCAGTTCAGGAAATCAGGCTGAATCTGTTGGAGAGGGAGATAGGGGATGGACGCTCCTTAGCTAGATACTTGACTGTGCTATAGCCTTCACAGATTTGTAAACAGGGAATGAAGGAGTGTGTCAGAAAGCCTCTGCATTTCTTGCAGGGAGGTTAGCAGAAGGTATTTTAGTAGAAATTTATGCCATCAACTGCATTTTTCCTTTGAGCTCTTAAGAATCTCGTACCAGAAATTATTATCCTGTACTGTTACTGTCACTGCTGGGACATGGTAATTTCTAGGATATCTACTCATGGATGACAACCTTAACATGCCAGGTGCTGTACAAACACCAGCCTTCAGTAGATAGGGTTATAATTAAATATATTCCCAGAGATCGGAAAATACAACCTGAAGGGTTCCACCCTGAAATACGAGTCTGACTCAGCACAAGAACTAACTGGTCAAAAAGGAGCTGGAAGCGGGTGATGCAGAGCGAGTAGTGCAGCTGAAGGAATGGCTGCTAAGCTGCAGGTGCATCCATCCCCCACAGAGAAGTGTCAAACTCCATCACACTGGTGGAAATTGAATCACGTCAGCTAGAAGATAAGGAGGTTGGTGTGCCTATTGCTGTCTCTATCCAGCTTCAGTTTCCATTTTGACTTCAGTCTTGCTGTCTGCATTAAGTAGAAGGCTGTAATTTATCTCCCCTGTGACTAGAAATTCACCTGCAGAGTTGTTCTCATGCTTGTTCTCCGTCTCCTTTTCATTTTCCTTCTATTACTGCAGCCCTCCTTCCTTCATCCCACCCTGAAGCATCCCATGATTTCTGTTGAAGGAAGACAAACTGATGTGATATTGCATAGATGGGCTCTGAGAACTACTGCCAACACTTGCCTCAGTGTGTGTTTCCCCTGCTTGGGACAATCCTCTCCCCTTCCTCCTCCTGCACTGGGGAGAGGCCAGGGAGGCTGCAGCGAACAGAGGGGTGTTGTTTTGAGCTCTAGTGGTTTTACAACACTTGGCATTCCAGCCAGCAGTGACTGCAGGTGAGTGGTGTGGTGGGCCACATGAAAGCTGGTGAAATCCTGCTGAAATCCTGGATGTTTCTGTCCTAGAGATCACCTCAAACAGTGATATCCCAGCTCCTGGGGCTGTGTAGTCCTGGAGCCTCTTGCCTCCTCTAACAGCATGTTTGCTGTGCTGGGATCCCTGCAGGAAAGGTGTGGGGATTTTGCTGCTGTTATTATAATCAGGGCTTGATGGGCACTGACTGTCACTAATGCTAATGCTACAAAGGCTGGTGTTTTAGCTCAGGGTCTGTCTGTAATCAGGTTGGAGGTGGTTTCTGCTGCCTCTACAGTCTGACTTCCTCTTTCAGGATGGGATGAGGATGAGTCAGCCTCCTTCTCTGCTCAATTTTTAAGAAGTCTGTAAACTAGCTTGAAAAGGGTTCCCAAATTCAGAGATCATATTAGCTGAGCAGCATTCCCCTTTGGGAAGAACCTCACTAAAGTAGAGGCTGCTAATTTCCATGGAAGTATCTGTGAACAAAATGTCCCCCAAGGTCCCTGTTTCTTTGTCAGCAAGCATCAGAAGCTTGTAGTGAAGCCTTGTATCACTAAGATTTCATTGCTTATACTGAATACTCTCCAGAGCATTTATTAATGTACTGTAAAGCAAAAGGAAAAATTAAAAATAAACTATGCTTGTCAAAGAAATAAAGTGGCTCTTACTCTGCATGATCCTAGCTTTTTTCCTTGACAATTACCCATGTTCGTTTGCCATTAATTCAGGGCATGAAAGAATTGCAGTAAGGTCTGCAAGATGTTAGAACAGTTTAATGATGCTTTTCTTTAAAGAACAAAGAACAGCACCTTCATTTAATGTAAATGGAGAGCCAGTGACAGAAGCCCTCAAGCCTTTTACATCAGGATTTCAATAGCCTAAGCGATTTCAAGAAAAGATTGTAAAGGCTCTGTCCACTACACTCTAGTCCTCCTATTTGAATTAGAAGCAGTCCTCAAAAAGTTTAGTTACTTCTCTCCAGGTCCAAGAGATATTTTCTCTTATTGTTTAACCTGTTTTTGCTTCTGAAACAGAAGCTTCCAAAATTGTAGCTTGTAGCCCAGTTTTCAGATTCCTTCTTGGTAAAACATCTCATCTCTCATTTTGTCAAGAAAGAAAGCAGAAGAAAATAAGGATAAGTTCAAACCTAACAGCTGGAGACCATATTCAGAGATGGCTGTCTGCTTCCCTAACATAACATCTTTAGATTTGAGCCTGTACAGAAACAAGAAATGCATTTTAAATTTAATCAAGCTTTTATTGTCTCAAACCGTGGAACAGAACTGCTCTTGCTTATCTTTCCCTCAGTATCTCTATCTGATAGGAATGTAGGAAGAATTGCCTCCAATCTCATTAATGCACTCGGGCCCATTCAGTTGTATTGTTTTCCCAAAGGAAAATTAGGGGGGGGAAAAAGTTATTATGGGAATGCTGCCAATACATGCAGATAGAATTAAAAGAAAAAAGCATCATTCTTACAGAGTAGCTGTTGGGGATTTTTTTGCTTTTGTTCAAAACAGACGCTTCTCATTTCTGTACTCCAGGGAAAGAGGCATTTGCAACTAACGATGTTTGCAAGTAGAAGAATAATTAGGAAGAACAACAGCTTATATCTCAGAACTAGTACTACATTTTAAGCTTGTTCTCTGTGTTTTTGGGCTTTTTGTCCTGACCTAATGGGATGTGTTTCTCAGATGTAAACGATATGAAACAGGGGTTGTTTATGCAGCAATTGCTTTCCAGAAGATGTTTGCATGCTAAAATGTTGCTCCACTGGTTGAATTTAAACCATTAAGGAAAAGAATAACTTATCCTATTCATAAAGATAGGTCTGAATGAAAATCTGTGATTCAAATACACTGTCAACACTATTTTTTTTTTCTGCCTCTACAAGCTGAACTTGTGTTGAAGTGAAAATGGTGTTTTATCCCAATTTTACTAGGATATCACTGGATAAATGTGGGGAAATCCTCATCCCTAATTTCTCTGCCTGCACAAGATCATCTTTCATTTTTGAACCCTTTTCAGTACCTTAAAAACAAGTTTTCAAAACGATGTTACCTGTATAGCTTACAGAACAATTTTCATCAGTAGTCATGAAAGTACTTAAGTAACAGTGGAAAAATTATGTGGGAAAACTGATGTGGAGAAGGCATCCCCAGGAGCTGCCAAGGCCAGAGACAGGAACTGAGCACATCTCCACTAACTGGAGACAGCCTTGGTCTGGTAAATTGCCCTGTTGAGGCACAGCTCGACATCTTTCTGATCAGGAAAAAGTTACCTCCATGCAGACCCCTTCAGCCTCCCCACAAGGAGTAGGACTGTTATTCCCAGTGGTCTGATATCCCTGAATTGACAGACAAAACAACGGCCAAAGAGATCTTGTGGACAAGGGAAATGTGGCACAGGGCTTCTCACCCTTGCCTTGTCCGACTGACAGAGGAAGAATGCCCTCATGTTTTGGTCCTCAGGGGTCTTGGAGTTAAGGCTGAAGATTCATGTTTGCTGAAGATTCCTGTTTGGACATCAAACTGCCCTTCCACATGCCTCAGTTTCCCTCTTATTTTCCTCCTTTGGCACTTTGCCTTTTGGAGCCTGCTTTAACATAATTTGTTCTAGCAGAAACCTGCTCCATGTTTTTTACACAGTACCTCATATGGTGAGATCCTGAGGCAACTGTAGCTGATAAAAATAATAAAAGCCTTTGAGAAAGGGTAGAAAATTTGTTTCCATGCTACCAAGATGCTTCTTGTTAAACCCTGAAATCTTTTTACCTGGGGGTGTGAATGAGGTTTGGTATTTTTTGTCACAGTTCTCTTGGGAGGAATATGGGCAATAGTTATTATAAAGTACTGGTACCTCAACAACAGAGTAAGCTCAGTCCCTTTCCAGCCTTCTGTATTTTAAAAAAAATTAGAGTTCTGAGAGGTTAAGAGAGGCTTTTATTTTCCTTCACAGAATTTCTTATGCATTCATTCTATGATCTGACACTCCAGATGGGAACAGAGAGAATAGAAGGTCAGACAATTATGCTTGTATATTTAAGACAGAGTAATAGAATTTTAAAATGCTTTCTTTTCTGAGAAATCAAAAACATTTATTTTATTTTATTTTTCTAATTATATCTGCTAGTTCAGCTGGAGAAAGAGGTCTGCACTGGGTTACAGTAAGGACCAAATAAACAGTTTTCCTACAGTGTGTAACCAAATACGATACTCCCGCGCCAAAGAGAGAAAGGACTCTAAACCAAGGGAAGAAATCTGAAAAATTAGACCTGATTAAGAAGAAACAGAATTTCTCTTGTCTTGATTTGAATCTGGGATCTGATTAAAACCAGATTCATTTTGGGAAGAGTTAAAAAGTTCCCACTGCCAGGTACCCAGGTCCCACTGGAATGAGGTAATTTAGTTTTCAGGGAATTAGCCTTTTTTTCCGGCATTATGTCTGCAAAACTGACCCCAGTCCACACAGTGGGTATTGGGAAGGAAGAAAGCATGCACATGCTGTGGTTCAAATATTCCCCTTAAGTGACTGATAGCTGTAGCTTCCTCACCTGTCTCTGCTTCAGAACGGAAAGGTTATTTTTTTGCCCCATTCACAAAATTTTGCCCTCTTGTTTTTGTTCAGGAAATATAATCCTAAATTCACCCCTCAGTTGCTGGGGTAGGTGCAAGACAGGACACAGCAAGAAAGAGCAGTGTAGTCTCTAGGCTACTCCTGGTCGTTTGTGTCCCACTTGAGAAATGAATTACAAGTTTCATACAACAGTCACAGCTGTGCTGCGCAGTTTTTCTACCGCATTTAGCATGGATGTGAACTTATAGATGAAAACACCTGAAGAGTTGCCATTCCTATTCCCAGACCACCTTGTGTGAGGTATCTGAAGAGGCAGAGTATTTCCAGTCCATTAGATGGCATGACAGGGAGTTGGGTTGCCACAGCCAGGGAGCTGGCTTTCCGCAAGACCAGTGTCTCTTTCTTACTGGGAACAGTGTCTGAGTATGATGGTTTTGGCTGGGGCTGCTGGTGCTGGGGAAGCTGTGAAGGACAGGAAGGAAGCTCTGGCACTTGCTGCATGTGGAACGCTGCATGCCCTGGCTGTGGTCCAAGCTTTGTGAGGAGGACACAGTGACTATTTTCTACCCAAGGCTTGGATCAGAACAGCTCTGTAGCTCGCGGGCTGATGTCCCACAGCCCTCCTGCAGCAGGGAAAGCTGTATCCTGGGGGGACTGGGGTGATAGCATTGCAAAACCCAGGAACAGGAGTGGAAAGGATGGATTCTCACTGTGGGAAGTGACTTCCTAAAGTGGGACTGCCATTTGCACTAGATAAGGAAAGGTTTTGCTGTTCAAATTTATCCTAGTCTCATGTTACAACAGCCTGTATAAAATCTTGCTTCACATGAGTCTTTCTGGAAGAGCTTTATGATTTGCAAAGTTAATTTGTGGTTGGCAATTTAATAGTCTCACATAACTGCAGGCATAATCTTCATTTTCCTTCCTTAGAGTCAGCTTATGACTTTCACTACCTAAAGCAGAGCCAAAATTGTGTGTCTTACACTTTTTTGGGGTTGGATGCTGTCGAGAGACATATTTCCAAACTGATCTAGATCACATTTTTTCTTTTCAGACCAAACAATTTCTCCCCACGTCCTTGCAAACAGCCAGGAATATAAAACCCAACACAAAAAAAAAGTCTGAAACCAACACCACCCATTTGCATTATGCCGATAAATCAGGCAGGCTGAAGCCATTTATCAAAAAGATATTTACTTGAATCAAATTCACTTTGTGTGCAGGGGATGGTTGTGAGTTTAGTACTTGCTAAATGATTAATCAGCCCGTGACTTTTTCAAAATACAATGTAAAAACAACAAGCACAAAATGAGGCTTTCAGCTAATGTGGCTTGAGCATTTGAAGAACATTTAATTATGTCATCCTTTGATCAACACATGCAGCCTTTAAACATAGACAGAGAA
Source organism: Dryoscopus gambensis (assembly GCA_013389985.1). NCBI lineage: Eukaryota > Metazoa > Chordata > Aves > Passeriformes > Malaconotidae > Dryoscopus > Dryoscopus gambensis. The sequence continues at coordinate 474,640 of WEIT01028904.1, forward strand.
AAAGAGTTTCAGTGGGGTGGTTAATAACCTTCTCATCCACTGATACACATTATTAAAAGGGGAAAAACCATACCGTTTTCTGGCTTATTCTTCCAGAATGGAAAGCTCTGTTGTTTCTTTGTCCCTCAAATCCCTTGATGGTGTCAAGTAGTACTTGTGGGCTTGGGAAGCTGTGAGAAAACCAAAAGTGAGTGTAGTTTTGGTCTCTGACAGAGCCACCAACACCTACCATCCTGCTGAGTGGCAGAAGCAGCCTCTGGGAGACCTGGTAGAGAGCATTTGCATAACCATATAACCAGATCTTCCTTCTGGGAAGCTTAGGGTGTTTCATGGCCCCCTGGGTTATCCAGTTTGTCTAAAGGTACAGTTTCCACAGAGCAAACTGGATCACTGAGAAGCTCAATGCTACTTCCTATTTCAAATTACTGCTCCCAAGACAGACCCTCCTCTTAAAACAACAGTTACTCTTTAAGGAAATGGCAGGGAATCCATCTTTATAGCATCTGAGGAGAACCCACCTGCACCTATCTTTCTGTGTAAACAGGAACATCTCCTGGTGCAGGCTAATAACAATTTCAGACACAACTATGAGTAAGGTGATACTTGTATTTATCCTTTTTATCAGATTTGGAGTAAATCTGTACATTCTCCCAGGCTTGTGGAGCTGGGGCATGAGTCCCAGTAGGAGTACTATTTGTTACCCCCACGAATGACTCAGTAGGTAAGGTGCTTGTTAAACCTATGGGCCTTGTCAGCATCCCAATAATTCTGCTTCCCATTAGTCTTGCTTCTTACAGGATCTCTTTGCTTACCCTATGTGTCACATTCAGTACTCTGACAATTGACAATGAGAAAATTGCAACACTTTAAATTCAGTCCATAAGTATTTGGAGACTGCAGGCTGACAATGTTACAGGTAAGATTCATGGTTTTCTAGAAAGTGCTCACCTGAGAAATGAAAATGGTTGTATCTCACCTTGTCATCAGCTGGAACAAAATGCCTCTTGCTGTTATGCTAAAGATGTCATGTCTAAGACTTACAGCGTGTAGTCTGATTGTATTTTCAGCCTTTTTTTTTTTTAGTTTTAAAAGACTTATCAATCTGAACCCACTTCGTAGCGTTACTGGCAAAATTTACATTATTATGTTGAATGCAGCACAAGATCTTTCACTATTTAAGAACACAGAACAGGGAGGTTCCCATGAGAACCTGGGTGGCATGTGAAACAGCCTCATATTTCAATATTTGCCATTTTTATGGTACTAAGTTCACAGAGAACATTATAAACACTTGCTATAGCCAGAGCTGAACCAGAACTCAGATGGAAAAATTCCTATGTCCATTTTATAGGAAGACAAAGTGAGTTTGAAAGAGGTTAAATAATCTGCCCAGAGCCTGAGTATAAATCAAGGGCAGAACCTGAGAGGAGGCCCTGGGTTGCTGACACCTATTCTCAAAAGACAAACATGCATTAAAAATAAGGAGCAGTAAATCAGGCAGTGCTTCTTAGTTCTCTTGATTAAGGAAACGATTTGTACAAGCCATTTTCTAGGAATTTATGGCTGATTCCTCCTTCCCCTAATGTGTATGGAAAAGTGACTTCCACTCTTAGTAGCAATTAAATGGCATGAAACATCAAAGTGTAAAAAGTCAGAGAGAATGTTTGATTTGATAAAAACCCCATGACTTCTTGGTATAATTAAGAATGTCATGAGGAGTATTCACTTGTGTATTGATTTTTTTTTTTAATTTTCAGAAGTATATTTTCATAAGCCCTTTGAGCTGCTCTGCATGCTGCGATTTTTGTTAATTTCCTCTTTACCAGGTTTATCAGCCTTAATTATAGCTGAAAGCAATCTTTGTCTCAAGAAGATGAAAACGCTTTGTGAAAATGCACTGATGCAGTTTGTTTCCAAACCCAGATATATTTCCTAATTAGTTCCTTGTTGTAATAGGTTGCATAATTAATAAAAACACAGGGAAATATTCAAAGTAATAATTTTCTTTGAACAAATGTATATAAAAAGGAGAAAACTAAACTACTACTTTAATTAACCTGCTTTGAAAGGCACTGTCAATATCAAGCTGAATGTTAGCCCTTTTGGGCTGTGTGATATTTTATATCTTACCTGGCTGTTAATCTGCTTAGCCTAAAGACCTGACATCTCCCTCTTATTTCACAAAACTGAGCAGGGTTAAGCTTAATTAACACTGTACTTGGGTGAGAAATCTTCATGGGAAATCCCACATTTCTGTTTGTTCTGATACTTCTGTGATGCCTGTTTCATGACTGGCTATAATGACACGTGCCTGTGCCAACAGTGATCCGCAGGCTCCCGTGACACCTTTCCACTAGTCCCTTGCAGCTGTCCTGGGTGCCACCAGCTCAGCAATCTGGCAGGAAGCTGGCAGTGGAGAAGCTAGGAAATAAATACATCACCTGGGTGTGTCTGTGTCCTCATGGGGGTGACTTTGCAGTGATGGGGCTGGTCTCTTGCCGTGTCTCCCATGGGACCACCTCTGCTGATCCTGGGCCTCCCTCCGCGTGGGAGATGGCATCCACTGTTTGTCCCCTGAGACTGACTGATGTTCTGTAGCACTGTGGGACAGAACAGGGATGGGTGCCGATGTGCTGGTGGAATGACCTATCTTTTCCTGGTCAAGCTTCAACTCAGTTCCAAGGTGTCCCCTTGTTTGGAGAGTCTTTCCTGGATGACACTGTTCCATTTCTCTCCAATTTTTCAGATCTGCTGAGGCAATATTTCTGTACTTCAAGATTTGCTGCTGTCCATGGAACACATGTGTCAGGAGACAGACTGAGACCGTGGTTAAAGCAAGCTTGAGGCTTTCAACCCTTTTGTCTGCCAGGGATGTGCTTGAACCTAAGACCCCCCACCCAGTTTCTAAGTCCCTTTTCCTGCATGTGCTCTGAGAACATCAGCCTGCTTTGCAGGCTTCCTTCAAGGCACTGCTGCTTCTTCTTGCAAAGTGTCACAAGACTGATAAAAACAATATCCAGTAAAAGCAGCTGAGTGATTTCAAGAGCTAAAACACAGCAGCTGGAGACTCCTTCCTCCCTCTTGCAGCAAGGACAAACTTCTCACTGCCCAAGGGGGCAGTCAGAGAGGTCCTTGGGAGAGGAGTGCTGTTGCCCCAGGTTGAGGGAGATCCTGAAGCTTCCTTGAGATCCAGCAAGGTTAAGCCCTTTGCACCCCAGGGTGTGCAAACATACTGGCAGTATCATGAGCTTTTCTTGGACATGATATAGGGAATCTCCAGATAAAAGAGAACATCTGCGACTCCCTGCTCTTGATTCTTTGACCTCCAAAGGTCAGAGTTGACATTTGATTTAATGCCATGCCTTTGTACTGCCTCTATTACATTTCTATCGCTGAGGCACATTCGTGGGACAACAGCTACACACTTTAGCCAGGGTCTGTGAGTGACGACTAAGTCTGTTCTGCTTTCAGATGATGTAGCACCCCCTTGGTTTTGCACAAATGAGAAAAGGGAAAGGACTAGCACTGCATCTTTTGTCCTGGCCTGTTATACAAAGCACGCCTGCTCTCTGCCACACAAACATAGAGGACATTTAAAACAAAATAGAAGGGAAAATCTAAACAGCAGCCTCCTTCCTTCCTCTGCTACAAAAGACTTTTCCCTTCCCCAAAAACCAGGACACAACTCTTGACTGATGACTAAATAAAGGAAGATTTGATAGGAGGTGACTTAAAGGTAGTCAACTTACTTGGAAGCTTTTGTATTGTGAGAAATTATGAACAGTGGAAGGGAAATGAATGCATGGTTGCATTTAGATTCTGAATTCCCCATTGCTATGCTGACATTAAATTTTCAGGATGTTTTTGCGTATATAAAACACAACAGCTCTCCTATGGGAGGTATAATTACAATTAAAAAAAAGGAAAGAAAATAAGCTGTGAGCATACAATCAACCCTTGAGGGAGGGAGCCAATATCTCAGGGAAACTACGGAATCAAAGCTGCCTGAAATCTTTAAAGGCACAGCTTAGCAAGCAGTTAGGGAGGAAAGGCCAGAGCAGAAGTTTCCAAATCTCAAATGCTAGGAAGAAAAAGTAGTAGCAGAAGTGGGTATAAATATCCAGAAAGGGGAGAGAGGGATCTAGTGTTCACTATCTACTTTGAAATAGGAGCAAGGGGCCAAAGACTGGAAGCCCAAGCGCCCCACAGCAGGTGCAGCCAGATTTAAAATGAGCAAGAGGAGATGGTTCTTCACAGAGTTTGTGGTAGACCTGTATAATTCATTTTCTGGGAATAATCTGGATGCAGACATACACAGGTTCAAAGGAAGACTAGAGAAATACTTGGAAAAGAGAAATCTTTGGACTTATTAAACAGAGAGGCCTCAGGAGGCTTAGGGAAAACATCATATATAATTGTGCAGTTTTACTTTTCCCTAAGGACTTGTGTGTTCAGTAGTGTCAGACAGTGTGGTCATTCCTGTGTTTTTTTGCTAAAGTTGATTGACCTTTAGCAGGATAAGAATCTGGAATGTGTGTTCATTGCTATTGTAGAGAAAAGAGCAAAGGCCTGTTCAAATATCAGCCCTTCCCATCTTCCCAAGTGTTAATAACATGGCACATACTATCTCCATTTGTGAAACTTTTAAAATGGATAGAATCAGATAAAAAACATTTTTCCTTTCCCTTTTTTTTTTCCTCTTTCAGTAAAATTGCTAATTGCTCTGAAAGGTCACCACTTAGATGTGACTAGCACGACACACAACAGATAATGTGCTTTTCCTAGGTGGTAGGACAGGAACAAAGGAGGAGCAGGGCTGCAGGCAAGGCTGCAAGACAGGAGACAGGTATAACAGCTCTCAATTCTCCATCCCCACAGGGAATTAGGGACACACACTGTGAATGAGCATCTGAAATCCCCAAATTAGGAGTCTGGTAATGTTTAGATCTCATTTTCGCATCCTTCACAATCCTAAACAGACTTACACACAGACATAGAAGAAACGACTCAACCCACTTGGCAGCATCCCAAATTCATCAGGAAGAACTAGACAGCACACATTAAAGCCCCAGTAAAGGCTACTCTGCTGTCTGAGCGGCATTCAGTCACTTCTTTGAGACTGTCCTATTTATGTCTTTGTTCCTGACCAGGGATCATCCCCTCTGTGCTATAGTCCCTAGTTTCTAGCCAGCCAGCCAGACAGGACAAGACAGCAGGATGGCTGCATCCTGACCCCTGGAAATCCAAAGAAAAGGAGGAGTGGGCTTTGGCCAGTAGATCCCTGAGCAGCAGAGACTCCTGGGTGGCTCTGCAGAGACCAACTTCTGTCCATTCGACTTTGTTATTGTTATGGGTCCCTTCCTCCCAAAGTCCATGTGTAGCCCCCTTGGGGCACTGGACAGCCATCCTGGGTCTATTGAAAAGTGATGGTGAACAGCTACATCTTCAAGGGAAGGACTTTTATGAAGCCAGGATCCAGGCATATCACACTGATTGGCACCAGAGAGGATATCCACTGGACCTGTCCTTCCCCTCTGGCCAGTTTCTCTCACCTTAAGTTGCAAACACTTCTCAGCAGAGACCATGGCTTGACCTTATGTGTGTAGACTGTCTGACTCAGCAGGGTCCTCCTCTTGATTCATTCTTTCAAAGCAAGAAACAATAATGGTGGCTTTGTTCTGGTATTTAATAAGATGGTGTTTCCCAATCCTTATTGCAACCTCCAGCTGTGTAGAGTGTAGGGCCAGGAGAGATGATTAGATTATCTGGCTTAACCACCCATAAAACACAGGATGCAGAATTTCATTCTCCATCACAGCACAAATAATAAATAGAATAGTCCAAGGCAAGTTCTAATATCCAATTTTTAATATCAACTACAATATGCATGTAGAGGGAGACATTAAACAAACCCCTGTGTCTACCAATCTACAACCCCCCTGGCAGTACTTACATATTTCTTATTGCTCAGTAGCTTATTTACTGTGAAGGAACAAAGTTAATGCTGAGCTCTGAAGCATTTCTAATGTGAACCAATTTTGCCCTGCGGTTTCTTAATGAGCTCCACCCTTCATCCACCTCTGCTCCCCCTTCTTTCTACTTTCCCTTATTTAATTTAAAAATAAAGTGAAAATATGCCCTTCCTATGAAGCAAAATTCAGATTAATTTCCTTTAAGTGTTGTTTCATGCCCATGGTAGTAGCTTGAAGCCAGCCCTGTGAATCACAGGTTTGATTACTCCGATAGGGCAGGGAAGTGTCTTGCTTAAAACAGAGGAATGAAAAAATATGTTAGCAGGATTGGGTTATTTTTTTTTTCAGGCGGAAAGAGAAGGACAGAGCTTTTTGGAGAAACTCTATTAAAGTCATCAACTTTCCTTTGCTTAAGGTCAAAAATCGTACAGTACCACTGGAATAATATAATTTTAGAAAATTTCTGTGTAGCCTTTTAAAATTTTTTTTTCCTTCTCTTTTTTCTCTTGTCATGTTTATGCCTGGGGGCTTTTTATTTGATCACTGTTCTGTTAATGCCTTGAATCAATGAATGAGCAGCTACCTACAAAGTAAAACAACAAGTAAAAAGGTGGGGAGCAGGAGAAAATAGATGATGTGGACAAACCACATGCAGTGGGGAACCACAGTGCCTTACCTGCGAGCCCTGGAGGCAGCTTGGCAAGGGACATGTGGTGAAATTACTGGGAATAGAGTAAGGCACGAGGGGAGATAGCGTGTGGGGTTGTGTAGAAAAATCAAATCTGTCCTTCCGTTCTCCCAACATATTTTATAGGTCCAAGGTGTCATTTGCTGCCTGCAGATAATATATGCAAAGTGCTTTACCCTAAGGTTGGGATTTGATGGCAAGTGTCACGTTTTGCCACTCAGGACTGAAGAAGCCAGGGTGTGATCAGGGCCTGAAAGCAGCCCACCATGGGCACTGTGAAGTATCTGAGCTCGTTAGCTGTAGGACTAATGAACCGGAGAGAATAAAGTCATATGCAAAAGAATTAAATTAGTCATTACACTTAATACAGCGAGTTTGAAAATTTGTCCCTGGTCTGTTATTCACAGCAGCCCCCTAATTCTTGCATTCACATTGCTTTTCAGTAATGTCTCCTTCTGTAGCTCAGGGAAAGTCATTTCCCATCCATTTTTCAATCTGCAAAATGGGAGGCAATGCTTATCTTGTTACAGCTAAAATTTATAATTAGCACCTTAAAAGCCCTATGGAGGGTCTATGTATGATTTATTTTTAATAAAGAGTAATACAAAATGAGTTAGGGCTTGGTATGCAATAGTCCTCCATTTTAAGCAATTTCATTTGGAATTGTAGCCTTCCCCACCATCAGAACTGGACATTTCATATTCTACACTTGTGGATTTATATTTGCTTAAAAAATGAAGTTTTTTTAAAAAAGGTAAATTTTAGGGGATTAAGCAGGATTAGGCTTCCGTTTTCCTAGGTGTTGTACAAGCATATGACAATAACCTCTTCTTGCTGGAGTTTACAATTTTGAACTTTGATCCCAGCAATTTCAGAAGTGCAGAGATAAACATTAGTTTAAATACTTTCAATGCCATCATATTCAGGGAAACAATCGTGGATTTAGCTTCCCAGTAATTATATAATCACAGGCTAATTTTTGCTGCTACAAAAAACAGTTTTAGAGTCTCCTTCAGAGGATAAAGGTAGAAAGACTTCAAAACCTTGCCCATAATTTGAAATTTGGAGTGAAAAACTAACTTCCAACTGACCTGTGCTGATAGAGCTGGTGAGTGGTAACCTTTCGACTCATGCTTCTGCGTTTGAATGGTGAAGTCCCTACTTGCATGACCTTGGGGCCAGTTAGCATGTACTAAGCCCCTCAGCCTGCTTCAGGATGCTTCAGCTCTTGCTTCATTACAGAGACATCGTAAAAGTCACAGAAAAATGCTGGTTTTGCTGTGAGGGGGAACAGGAGGAGAAGAATTTTCCCAAACTGAGGGCTGGATTTGCTCTAAGTTAATTTAGAGCTTTGAGTAGTTCAGTGGTAGGTGGCAAGGAAGGGAGAAAAAGAAAGGGAAAAAAAGTGGTTCATAAGTTTTTTAAGCTCTTTGGCAGTAAAACAAACACTTGCAGAGCCTGAATGAGGAAAAAACCCCACATGAGTTGTTAATACAGAAAAAAACCCCATTTCTTTCACATCATGTGCATACAATGTAGTACTTTCCACTACAACTTTAGAATTAGCATAGTTCCAATGTGACCAAGGCAGCATGGTTGAGTCATTCAAGACTGTATTCTCAGGGTACTCAGACCTGTGTGATTCAACTTCTGATCTTTTCCTTTCCCCTCAGTATTCTCTTTGTTTTAAAGGTTTTGGTTTTTTTTTCTTTTTTTGAGATTGAATTCAACAACACAAAAGTGTAACACAGAGGAACCTCTGGCTCCGCACCCTTGGACCAGTGGGTGCTGTGGGCTGCCTCCACAGCTGCTGAGAGTTAATGCCTGGCACCTGGGATGCTGGATGCTAACACCAGGGTGCTCAGTTGAAAAGAGGAATTTGTCTAGGCTGAGTCCTGCTCTTCCGTGTAGACAGATTATCCACTTGTTCTGGGCCGAGAATGAATGCAAGACTCCACTTTTATGGATGCAGTACTCTCATTTTTCATGGGGAAAAAAGGACAAAAGTGATTAAAAAGAGGACAAAAATGATAAAAGTTTAATTTGGGGTAGAAAAGAGAAATAATCCCTTTCAGCTACAGGAGGTTACATTGAAGTGGTTTGGAGACTGCCTTCATCAACTGCCAGGAAGAGTTTCTGGGTTTGGATATTAGTGGAAAGGGAAGGTTATCTGTGGAACACCAGGTCTTAAACTCCTAACACCCTCCCTTGCCTTCCCCCTATGCTCTTTCCCCAACAGCACACTGCAAGATGCTCTTCTCCCACCTCTATCTCACAGTGCTAATCCCTGCCTGCCTTCAACACCCTTAACTTAATGCAATCTCAACCTTTGGAAACTACATTCTCAGAAAGAGCAGACGGGAAACTCAGGGACGACAGTCTCCCAGAGTCCCCTGTCAAGGTCTGTGCAAAGTCCTTGTAGCTCCTTCTTTAAATAGATGCTGGCAAATTACAGCAGTGTCATTTGGTCTTCTGCTTAACAAGCTGCGTTCGCCGTTTCTTACTGTCAGCTCTCTTTTCCCGGGGTTTGTCAGTTGTCAGATATCTGCCAAAAGGAGCAGATGAAATCTCAGCCCTCAGGGGAGACATTGCTCCCTCACTTCCCTTTAAATCCTTTCCCCCACTCAATTCTCTTTTTGGCCACTTTTTATTTATAAATCAAATTCAACTGAAATTGGTTTTGAGGAATTGGCCTTTTTGTGTGTGCTGGTTATGAATAAAGCATGGCGCAGGCCATTTGGTTTTAGATGCCCCTCATTTTTTTCCTATCACATAAAAAATGACTCCAAACTGGATTTAAAAGGAAAGGATCACTGATAAATCAGTGCTGGATAAGCTGCAGTAGTTATGGCTCTACTGATAAATGATAATACACCAGTGGGCTGGCAAACACATGGTTAAAACGCATCAGCTTGCTTGAGCATCATTATTTTTTCATAAGATGCTCTGGTTATTGAGAGTGAGGTAATTAATAGGCCAAGCAGAGCCTGCAGAGTCAAGCCTGATGGATGGAATATGCAGGATACATTTGAAAGCTTCTTCAGCCCCTAAATCCTTCTCAGGATTAGGACAGTTCCTAGCAGTAACTTTGCGATCTAGAATTTCTATAAATACTGGTTAATAAGATCTTCAGTCCCACTGGAGGAGAGATATTGTATCTTCAAATAAATTAAAAGAAGGACATTTAATATCTGAAACGATTCTTAAGCATCAAAATCTGTGAGTGCCAGAAAATTAAGTATTATTATTACTTTAGAGGAATTTGGACTGGTTTAGCTCATATTCACAGTTTGTTTAAAAACTGTAGAATCCACATTATTTTCTTTGGAATATGATAATCTGTTTTCTGAGATTAGACTAAAATTTATTCTTGTACATAAAGAGATAGCAAGGATTGAGGACATAGGTTATGACACAATGGTGAGAGAGTTAGAGTTAACTGGGGTATGGCCTGCAGTATAGTCACTATTTTGACTCAGTTCTTTGAAAGATGGAAAATATGGAGGCAAGGTTAGCATTCCTGTGGAGAATGAGCATATAGGAAATGGAAATCACTCCATCTGAGGTGGTAGCAAGAATTCAGAACTCAATATGACTGAGCTTTGGGACATCTGGCACTCTCTCTATTGGAGAAAAGAGGTTTTGGCACAGGAAATGCACTCATGGACTTGTAAAGGAAGAGAGGGTTCCGGTGCCAAGCAGACACACACAGCTACTGACACACATGGTGCCCAAAAGAGGGTGGGCAGGAAGAGAGGAAGAGGAAGGGAGAGGCAGCAGGGAGTTACTCCGACCTTGAAGAGATGGAAAGCACTAGGGCAAATCTGAAGGAAATAATAATTCAAGGATGTGGAGATAAATGGGAAAATATCACAAAAAGGTAACAGTGTTTACTGGAGGTGAATGTTGCAGAGTAGTGGGATCTATCTGTCCAGCCTGATTTGATTCTAAACCAGAGGAATTCAGTGGAACTAATCTACCTGAATTGCAGCAAAATGCTGAGTTTTAGGCTGTGTGGGACATGAGAAGGTAAGCCAGAGAGAATGAATAGGTGAATTACAGGTGGATAAATGAGACAAGTTGTGCTGGAAGAGGAGCTAATTGATTTGGAGTTTTTTAAAGGATCATTCCGGGGATTGATCACATTTGTTATTTTCTGTAATGACCTTGGCATGAAGGGCCTTTGCTGGTGAAACAAAGATGAAAAGCTTTGCCAATGTGAAGGAAGCCTGAATTGGTACTTTGGAACAATCAGACTAGAATAATATAATGGGACAAAATGTAATTGCCCAGATTGCCAGGTCATGTGTGTAGGGACTAATGAAAGGTATTTCTTCTTTGGATGGACCCATTGGGGAGGACACCAGCTGGAAATGAGAGGCAAAGAGAAAGGCCTGGCTGTCTTAATTACAGGATCTCTATAAGCCAGCAATGAGATGTGCCTATAAAAATGTAAATACAATCCTATCAGGCAAGTCTTTCCCAAAACCTTTTCCAATTTTTTTTTTGAGACAATTAACAGAGAGCCCAAGGAGGGCCCTTTTCTAGAGCATCCGAGATGCTACGGAGGAGAGAGGAACTCAAACAGATGAGGTCTGCACAGGTGACCACAGGAAGAGGAAAAAAGGTTCTGGTGGTCTCAGCCTCAGAAAGTGAACGATGTAAGATGTGACTCACTGCAGTTGTGATTTAAAAATATCCCACTCACATGAGCACTCCAAGTAATTTCCTACAAAATAAAATCACTGCAGTGAAAAGCATTATCGTATAACAGACATTGTTGTCCAAATCAAGTGAACGAGGAGGTCTGTGTGTGTTAGACTAACACATAGACAGTGCCCAGTACTGAACTGTGAGGAAAGTGCTGATGAACATGGGAGGCACCTGCTGCTTTTCCTTCAGGTAACTCAATCGCAGTGGCAAGAATAACCCCTTGGTTGTTTCTGTTAAAAATGCAGCAGAATAAAGTAGCTGTGTATATGGTTTGAGATCTGTGGGGGAGATGCTTGCTGGGATTCTGGATCTATCTCTTCTCCCAGGAGTCTGACTCTTGGAAAAATTTCAAAACAAGACAGTGAAAAGCTTACCAGAATCAATACATTCTTGGCCTCAGAGGACTGTGTTCAATCTCTGGTTAAATATTATAAAACAAAGTACATCTGCTCCTTTTTTAATGCACAAATCACAGCCTAACCACGACTGGAGCTGAAGCTGACACCACCACTTATCAGGGAAACCACATACAATTTTCAAGTCAGCTCTCGCAAATCATAACTCCAAACCAGATCTAATTCCTTGCTAGTTCCTGGGCTTGTTTGTGAGGCAACCAGGTGTCCAAGTTCTCTTTGGCCACTGCCAGTGTGCCAGCAAACTTTGTCTCCTGGGAAGGTGTGAATTGGAACTGGAGACAGGTTTAGTCTTCTCAAGGGCACCTCCACTGGTATTTTGTGGGCCTCCCAGAATTTTGTCCCACAGTAATTCCCAAATCAGTACAAAGCAAAAAGAAAATAAAGTTCTCCCAACCAAAATGGATCACTTGGACCCAAAGAGCACCATGAGAAGTACCTTCCTGTACATATGGATATGAAAAAAGAGATTATGACTGCACTGTTATTAATGTGAATTATTTGGTAGAAGTAGGAGGAGCTAATTGAAATGAACATTCTGTTTAAACCAGAGGAAACTTCTTGCCACTGTCTGGTTTCACACTTAAAAATGTATTTTCTTTTGAATGTACAAACCAAGTAGATTTTTAGGGTGTTCAGAATCTTTTTCAATGAAAAGAAATGCCCAATACTGTACTCAAACCTTGCCAGCAGTGTAGAAATAGTAATGTGTCTTTGTGTATCCCCAGGGACAAACCCTTATCCAGTTCCCCCAAGGACACTCAGCTATGGACTATCAAAAGTGCTTTTGTTAACCTTTTAAAGTGTATGAGAGAAAATTAATGAAAAGAAACCTCTGAAGTTGTTTCCACTCGGAGCACGTCTTCCATCTCCACCCCGTTCTTACTCACAGGATTTTACACTTCTGGCCTTGGTTTCAGGCCTATCTTCTACTTTGTATCTCATGCTGGGGTCCTGGGAAAGAGCAAAGTATTGGAACCTAAGATTGCCTTTCAAGTAATTTAATCATTCCAAATCATGTGTGGGAACAAGGACCCGAAGAGGGATCCATCAAGCCCTTAATCTCAGCCTCTGCTATTATAAATCTGTCCTCTTATTTTGCTTTTCCATCATTCTTATGCATGAGTGCACTAGAGTGCAAGGATTTTTTTTCCCTAATAACATATTTATTACTTTAAGTTAATTCACATTCTCCTCCTCATGACTTTACTGTTTGGCATTACTTTTTAAACTAAGCACCCACCTTACTCATTGTAGATCTATTTACAGCAGCAGAAACACAGACAGCATTACTTTAGGTGCAATATTTTCAGTGCGTCCGAGGGCAAGGATGTGCATGAAGTCTCCACTTAATACTTCAGCTCTCTTACTGTCCTTCCTAGTCACTTCATTTCCATTTTTTTTCCACACAATCTTTCTCCTTGAAGCACTTCTAGGTTTTGCAATGCTGGATATATGTACACATACATGCATATATATACATATAAACCCAACCTAGTTACAGAAGTGAAATAGAGCATTTAATTTCTTTCTTTGAATTATTTCACATCCTCTTTTACAGCTACCTGAGAACGAGCACTGAAGATATATTCTTGACATTTCTGGGTCTTGAACTTTTATCAGAGGTATGTTTTGTATCTGGTACGATTTCGTCCTGAAAGCTTTTTCAGTCTTTGTTGGGTGCACACAGGATAAAGATGTTTTCCAACATAACTTAGGAAGTACATGATAGATTACCTGTTGGACACTTAAACTGGAAGTTTAGGTAAAGAGATACAGAATATAAGATTCTGGTGCTCCTGAGAGCAGAGATCTGCTGCATGCTGCCAGACTACATCATACTCATCCAACATACTTTCATCTACTACCCACTGCTTCAGTTCCCTTTTTAATTGGCTTAATTAATGTAGTCTCCCGCTCTACTCTTGGGCATGGTTCTCAGGCATTTCAGTCTTTGGATTGATGTCTGCATTTTGGAATAACTTTATTGGTGTGGAGGATTTCCGTGAAGAATCTTGGGCAGGTAGACATAAAGGATATGGTGGAAATCAAAGAAGCACAATCCACAGGCATGGTTGCTTCCACCAGCTGCAGTGATGGAGGTTGCCCCCCAGTTCAACCAGTATATCCCCACAACAGACATTTACTGTGATTTCCTCTAGTATCACTCTAAAAAGTCCCAAGCAGTGTGTCTGCCTCTAATTGAAATTCTACAGTAATTTCCTTTGCAAGGTTGATGGACAGGGTGAAAAACAGATCAGTCCTCTTTTTAAGTCCCAGAACTAAAGAATAATGGTTCATTTGATTAAATTAATGACTTGCAGGTTTCAAAGAATTAAAAAGTACTCAAGCTGTGAAATTCCCTTCCCTAAGAGAGTCACTGAGTCAAATCTGTTAGCAGGTTTTAGAAGGGATAGAGATAGTGTTACTCCCTTTAGAAACACACAGGTAAGGTTCACTCGGAGAGAATGATCAAATACTTTTTTTTTTTTTAATGGTGAAATTCTCTTCTGCTGAGAGCCTAGAAGGGTTATTTCCCCCCCACTTCTCGCCTTCTATGTCATTTACTGTGGGATTTGCTGGTCAGAATCTTACCCTTTTTACAAAGTGGACTTTGCATAGGTCTCACTAACATGGTCTTCACTTGTGACCTGACCCAACCACCTCAAGTAGAGCAGACATGTGGCCATGATACCATGGCAGCAGCCCTTGGATTGTTTAAACATCTGGTAAAGGCTGGGCTATCTACTCTCCTAGATAACTTCAGCAGCAAATACATCAGTGTCCTGGTAGCACAGGCAATAATGGCAGCTCTTGTTACCTTGTTTTATGTTCACCCCCCAGATACTGAGCCCTGTCCTGGTGAGACAAGGTGGACACCCTACATGGTTTTCTGTCCCAAATGCCCCCTATGGACAGGTTATTCTATTTTTTTCTTCCCATGAGTACTTAGGGACATTATGACTGTTTTGCCTGATTTTGGCATCAGCTGTCCTCTGGAGAAGCAGGGCAAGAGCCAGTCCTGGTCAGGAAGCCATTCAGGTTCCTTGCACATTATCACCATTGTACAGCTCTCAACTCCAAAGGACATTTTGTGTGACTCAGTCCCACTGCAGAGGACATCTTGTTGTCAGGATCTTCCCAGCCCCTCTGGAGCACACTTGCACCAGGTGGAAAAGCATCCACAACCCGTGGAGCTGTGGCCGTGTTTTGTCCTGACCATACTCCAGCGAGCAAATAACCTCATGTCCCGTGGAAATATCTTGCAGCTTGGATGAAAAGCTGTGAAATGATGTCACCTTAAACGATTTCAATACTAAATTTGTGTCATCCTCCTCTGTTTATCCTTTGAGGTTTGACTTTTTCTTATATAACAGATAGGGTTTTTTGATACATGGCCTTCAGATTAACTCAAAGGCAAAATAAATAATCTTTAGGCCAGAGAGAAAATAAGCATCTGCTTCATTGCAGCAAATGCATTCAGTGAGCTCAATAGAAATATCCCATGGAGATGTTTGAAATGACAGGGAAATCAGCTCTGCGAATCAATATGTTTCGGGAAAAAAAAAGGCTCAGTCACATCTTGTTGGGCATAATGGAAATTGATTGTCAGTTATCTATTAGCGATAATTTCTGTTTGATGACTTGCCATATGTTATCAAGCTTGAAATCAGAAGGGAGCAGATTAAATGAATAGATTCTGTCACGAAAAAGCACAAGGCACCGGCAGCACAGCAGAGGATGCGTAGCATGCACAGCATCTTTCTAAGAGAAATGAATTCTTTAATCTACCCCAATTTTGAATAGGCAAGGTCTGTGTAGACTGGCAGATTTACAGATTTGGGACTTGAAGGGGCCCTTTCACTCAAATATTTTACTTGCTGCCTTTCAGTGACAGGCAATCAGTGAAACGTCTATAGACCTTTCAAATGATCTTTCCTTTAAGATTCAATAGGACTTTATGTCTACTGAGGTGAACCTGTTAAAGGAGACTTTGTGATACAGTCCAGAGCTCTGCCTAAGTGCTGCAAACTACACTGAGCTCAGTTCTATTTGTGGGAATGTCACTTGGGGAGGAGGGTCATCTGTAAAGCAGTTCCCCCTGCCAATTATAATTACAGTGAGTTGAAGAACAGACCCTGAAACTCAGCGTAAGAAGTTATGAACCTCCAGTCAAGTAAAATGCTGACATTCTGTTGAAGCCCCATTAATCCAATGTACCAATCTGGGCATGGAGCATGAATTCAGTAGTGTGAAAGCTGCCTTATTTCATCTTCAGGAACTACCTCTGATAATGTTAAAATTTTGCTTCATTCTTCAGAGAAAAATACTGTCATGATTACACAAAAGATGCTGTGCAATACTTATGAGCAAACACATCTTAAGGGAGCTCATTTCAGTGAGTGCTGACAGAAGTTTTAATGCTATTTGGGAAAATCCAAGTACCTGAATTATCCAGCTACCTGAATTACTCAGCCACCTGATGCCTTCCTATGGTAGGAAGAACAGGAGACTGAAGAGGCTGAGAGAGATATATCTCTTAACTGAGTCTCCCCCACTGATCATTCCTAACTGTGGCTTTATAGCAATGCTGTGTATGATACCAGAGCTTTGTCATGTAGAGGACCTCATGAACACAACGAGCCAAACACAAATTCTGTGCCATGTGGGCTTATGGGAAGGTCTCTTCATTTACGACACACCTTTTCAGACTTAGTTTTCCTCTTTGGTTTTCTATGAATTGTTCTTGTAGAATCACTAATTTCCTGCAAATTATTGAAATTTAGCCCTGAGTGGTTTCAGATTCAAATTCAAATGCCAGAGCCGTAGGGTTTTAGAGAAAACTCTCTCTGCCCCCTGAGTCTCCAGTCCCTCTCTGGTATGTCTGGGAGGGCTCTCTTCACCACTTCTCTGCTGACTCACTCAGCTTGACAGAAGCAGAAGCTCTAATGTGAAGGCTTGTATTTTACCTCTGAGAGAAAAAAAAGCACTTTCCATTTTAATTTGAAAACACAAGCCAAAAAGAAAATGCTTCCATAATTTATTAAAAAAAAAAAAAAGCAGCTGCAGCAGTCCAATGCTATATTCCCAAATTTAATAAAATAGGTTGTTAACTAAAACTACAATGTCTGGAATGACTATTGATCTGCAAGCTATTTGTCCCTGGTGGGAGGAGGAGAGAAGGGGCTTGACAGTTTCCACTGAACAGGGAGCTATGTAGGAAAAATTAAGATGAGCTTGTGGGTGCTTTTCCTTGCAGTATTTGGGGCCTCATGCTGCAGTACAGCTTAGACACCCAAGGTGGTTCTGCCTGCCTGTGGCTGAAAGGCAGTGACTAGCACAGTGTAGAAGAAAAATAGCCTCACTTAATCAGCATTACACCTTTTTGAATATAACAATTTGCTAATTTTTTCAAAAGAGTTGAATTATATCCTGGCAAGGGTAGAGGAGTTTTTTAATTGCTTAACACCAAATAGCTAATGACTAATAAATGGATGCCTAATGCTGCCTTCTGCCTTGGAGAATCTCTGCAAAACTTCTGCTTATTCACTGCCAGAGGAAAGGTGTTATTTCAGCTCAAGGAAAATGTCACATTTTCAGTAAAAATGGGTGTGAATAAATGTGGGGCCAGAATTAGAGCCAAGACAGTATCCAGCAGAGCAATTTGCTTCTGGAAAAGCTTTGTGAACAACACAACGCATCCTTCCCGGTACCGTGTTCCAAGAAACCCATTATGCACCAGTAGGAATGCAGACACACCTGTGTGGAGGTGGGCAACAAACCAGCAGTAATTGTGTTTGTGAAACAGTCATCTCTGTGCATGAAGTGCCTTGTGGTTCCAGCAGGAGTTCTCAGAGATAGCCACGCTGGCAGAGGCTGAAGCTTTCAGGATTTAAATAGTTTTGGGTGAACTGCTTCCCACTCCTATTCATTTGCAGGCTGGAGTTGCCAACCGAAGGATTAGAAAATCCCGTATGAGATTACTCTCCTGAGACTGGCAATCCAATTTTGCATACTATAGAAACCCAGATAAGACTCCAAGCTTCTGGATGCTTTTGCGGCATAAACCCTTTGTCATTTATCAGGCTCACACCTTCTTAAGGTACTAAACACTCGAGAGAAAACTGATAAAATAAATCTTTGTGATGTTTGATGCTCTTTTGATCTATTCTCAGTTGTTTAAAGACTTAAAAACTGAGGGGAGAGAAAATATGGCAGTGAAATAAAGAAAGAAAAGCTTGTTTAAGGCTAGTTACTGGGCAATTCAGGCTAAACACATTGGCTGACTTGCAGAACCAAAGAGCTGGAATATCTTCACTGTGGGTTTTAAGGACGGCATCTCATTGCTGTTACTGGTGAGTCTGCTGTCAGCTCAGCTTTCCTGAAATTAGGTGCAAGGGATGTAAACTCAGGATGGGAGAGAGCTCAGCACACTGCACTGCTGTGGGAGGTGAGGGGGCTGCCACTGAGAGAAATGCAGTCCTCAAAGAAACTCAGATCTCAAAAAACCCAGGAACAACTGATTTATTGCCCTAAATTCAGAAGGGACTTTTGGAAAAAATAATGAAGTTTGCACTTTGAGGCAACTGTGCTAATAGGAAGAAAAATAGTTTGATGGCAGCTTTTTGTGGAAGTGGATTAATTGCTCCTCTGGACTCACATCTGCACCTGCAAACCACCACCAATCTCCCAGCCTTTGCTGTGCCTTTCTGCATGTCCCCAGATGAAGCCATGATCCCATCTAGGCCCCTTGGGAGTGAAGGATACCCTGCTCCTGAACTCTTCCCTTTTTACAGGATACTGGCTCAGAAAGCCAAGTGTTTCCTTTACCTCTAAATGCTGTATTTGGGAGTAAAAGATTTTTAATTACTCTGGTGCTTTCTCTGGGCCTTTTATGTTTGCCGTTACAAAACAGAGGGGACTGTCTATGGAGCACGCTGCCATGTGCACAACTTCAGCAGAGGCTCTGTCACTGAAACCCAACTCTGTGGAAAGCCCTTGGAACACGAGGGCTGTCAGGCCTGCCCTGGTGAGAACAGCACTCCTCTGCGCCCCTGCTGGGGGGGCATTACTTGGGGATAATCCAGGTGTTACACGTAGTAAGATTTTGTTGTGCCTCAAGTTTCGCTAATGCTTCATTTAATGGAACCCAAATCCTTTCCTATTGATTAAACAGTAAATTCTGTATTGATAGAAAGCAACAGGCCACAGGCTGAGCTGTACATCTTGCTTTGCATAGAGGCCCCATTTATGCAGCCTCTAAAGAATTAAACAGCAAGCAGATCTCACCTCAGTAACCAAACTGACTAAACCTGTAATAATAGACACTAAAACTGGGCCTCACAGTCACTCCTATGCAAAACACCATAGTTGGATGTGAGCTCTCTTAAGTTCTGTGAGAAAATGGAGCCTGCCAAGACCTTAGGGTGTGAAGGAGGAGTGGAGCAGGGCATCAGGGCCCCAACACCTGCACTGCACCTGCCCACTGCATCCCTGACTCTCCCATGCCATCAGCAGTGCTGTGCTAGTGCTACACAAGAAATAGGACCAAATTTCATACTTTAAATTCCACACAGGAAAAGTGTTTGACAGAAGGATGTCATAATAGATATCTTAACATTGTATTAAAAGCAGGGTGATTCGTCTCCCTATGAAGACTTAAAGGGCTAACATTTAATCTCTTTCTTTAATCCTCTAGATATTTTCAATGTAAGGTAGTGGATTTGGAGGGAATTTGTTTTGGGGATCAAAACAGTTAGGGAGAAATTATGTCAGTAATGTTTTGTCAGTACCATAATCAGAGAAAATATTTTTCCACGGCATAAAAGACCTCAGTACTGTGCCAGTAAGAAGTTTAATTACTAGATGACTTTAAAACATGGTAATTTAGTCCCAATTAGTGTTATAATAATTTATTTATAAAATTCTACTATGAGTAGTTAGGTTCCACAATCCATTTATTCTTGTAAGATGTGTGCCCCATTAGACAGTGAAGTAGAAGGTCATTAACCTGCATTTCTAGTTTGGATTATGTTACTAGATTGAATTCAGTTTCTTCACTTGTGAGTGTTGACATTTTAGAGTGCTTTCAGGATAATTTATCTGTTGTCATTCTGTTCTTTTCAGCCATTCAGAAACACTGTGGATCTAAAGTAACGCAGGCCTGATGAAGACAGAGATCGTGGTTAAATTTCAGCTGTGGCTTGTCTTTGTGCTTCTGATATTTTTCATACTTGTTTTATGACAGTGAGTTCATGGCACCACTGATGCAAAATATTAAAAAAATTATGAGTCATGTCCCATGAAAATCAGCAGCTATAACTTAAACTGATGAGTTTTAAATGTAATCAATTCTGGATCTTTTGTTCTGATGTTTTCTGTATTTAGAGATTTAAGGATTACCTTCAAGGTAACTGTTTTTCCAACATTTTTTGTGGGTTTCTTCTCCCCCCATCCACCTCTTCTCCACCCTTTGAATAAGCAGATGGAGAGGGCTGTCCCATGACCCCAAGAATGAATTGTGGCACAAGCACAAGCTTTGGCAAGTGAGACCTGGGAAGGGAAAACCTCCAGATTTACAAGTGCAACTACAAACAAACAATCAATGACACCAGCTGAGGTTGTGCCTCTCTTGGTGCTGGCAAACCCGTGGACCTCGCACAGAGCGGGAGCTGCCTAAGACTCTCACAACTGTAGAGAGGCGCTACAAGGGACAGGATGGTCCAAAATGGTGGCCCCTCTCTTCCCTTCACTGTTGGGTTTGCTACATTATGAACTCAGAAGAGAATGCAGCATTCCTGGTCACAGCAAACTTGCCACGTCTCCTCTGGTGTCCACAGTCCCTCAGGGCCATGCTTTTGATGGTCATGCTTCAAAGAACAGGTCATGTGAAAATGGGAAGTCCACTTTGGTTAAAAAAAGGAAAGGGGCAGTGGAGGGGAAGGTTTTAAATATGTGGTGCTTCATCTGGGCTTGTTGAGTAAATATGCCTTATTCAATTCCCAAAAAAACCACAGGAAAAGCATCCGGGTGAGGGAGAAGACCCTACTGTTGAGAGTTTGCAAAATCTCATTTCTTCCCATTGCTTTGCTCTGGCAGAACTTGCAGAGACCTGTCTGCTCACACTGAGCATTTTTTCTCCAGCTACAACTCCTACCTAAGCTTTCAAAGCTCTTCCTTTCCCAAGAAAACCTTCTGGTCAGCCATTTCAATTTCTTTTTAATAAATGGTCTTCCCTCAAATTGTCTCTGCTGCAGTAGCAGTTCTGGGAAAAGAGATGACTCTGCACAGTCTTAAAAATCCCAGCCTCTCAAATGGCTTGTGCAGATACCATACAATGATGCTAAAAGGGGTTTTGCAAATTGCTGAAAGGCAGAACCAGCAGCCACCTGGTTTGCAAGGAAAGCCTTGTTTCTGAGTAGATTAAAAAGAAGATATTCCTATCTTGGTCAAAAAATTGTTTTTGCAGTTGTTTTTTTTTGGTTTGTGCTTTTGTTTTGTTTGTTTTTGTTTGTTATGTTTGTTGTTTGTTTGTGTTTATTTGGATTTGTTTGTTTTGTTTTGTTTTTTAACAGCTTTCAGTCTTACTTCCCCCACCCCCCCCTCCAAAAAGTCATGATATAGCTGTGGGGAAAAAAAATGGTCTCACCATCCACACCTACTCTTAATGATCCTCATGCCTTTTACCGGAAAGACAAAAACATTCTTGTTTTATTTCTATTGCAGCTCATAGATCTCCCTCCAATATCCTGAACACCAGGAAAGCAGTAGGGACCAAACTGAGGAACTTTTTTAAGGGTGTAAGGGCTCTTCCCTTGCTCAGAGAAGTGCAGTGTGAGTGTCAGCGTTCATGGGGATTGTGTGGTGTGGTACAGTATTCCCCATCCCACCACACTCTCCTGTTTGGCTTGGGCCTGATATAATCTCTTTCAGGCTTAAAGCTTCTGAAACAGTGTTCTCCTGCCTGACTGATGTTGATTAACTCAAAATGCCTTATATCAGGAGCTCAGGCTAGTAAAATTGGGTTCATCTCAGGAGAGGAATCTTGCAGACCCTAAAGCTGTTTTTAGCAAAGATGCTGGGAAACCTGTTTCTCATTTTGCTTGCTTTTGCTACCTACCCAAAGGCTGAGCGGGGGCTGAAAGTGTCTCTGAGCCCCAGACATCCATCTGATTATTTCTGCACTTAAATTTGGAGGTCAATTCAGTATTTCAGGACTTGGAAATGCAGCTTTTCACTCAGTTTTGTCAGAAGATCTGCTTGGCAGGGATATTGGGGTGACTTGACCAGCAGATCTGATGGCAGGAATATTGAGGAGATTTGACCCTGGCTGGATGTATTCCAGCACTCCTTTGGTATAATTAACAATTCCAGCTTCGATTTTGAACTAAAAATAATGATAAAACACATAGGTGAAGTGAATAAATCTCAGCTAATCAACCAGACAGCACTCCATACAGAGGAGGGAAAGAGGATTACTAAAACAGTCTTACAGTTTCTATATAAAAAAAGCATAAATGAACCATGAAATTTTATACTAGTGCATTCATGTCCATTAGAGATACAGGAAATAATGCAATTTTCACTGTTAACTATAGCTTTCCTGTTTGTTTGGGACAGTATAAATGATTTTTTAACTGCTGACAGCAGAAGTACTACCTCACTTGTCAAAATCTTGTTCTGTGTTTCCTGCCATGTGTTTAATCAATAGCTACTCTGATGGCAGGGGATTGCACAGGCCCAGCCACACTGTAGGTGTTACAGCCATCACTTTGTTCCACTGCTTTGCTGTTTGGATGCATTTATGGGCTCAACAGGCTGGCTGTGGATCATTTTTTCTCTTGGTCTCTTCCCACATTATAAACAGCTTCTTCTCTGTGTTAGCATAATAAGGAAGAATAACTGCTCAGGGGATTTGCAGAGGAATCCATGCACCAGCTGGGTTATAGGAACTGCAGATGCTCATTAGCACTGCCGAGTGTGGCCTGTGCACTCAGACATGTGGAATCAGGCTGTCTTTTCTTCATGACATAGCCTGGCTAGATCCAGCCTCAAACTGTACTCCTAAAGTTCATGGGGTAATCCAAATGCCACCAAATACCTCTGCAGGATTCCAATAGCCTGTCATTTTTTCAGACACACAAATCTGATAGTGAGCAAACAGTGTGGGTTATCACTGAATGGAAAAGAGTGGGACAGCCTTAACCCATCAGTTTAAGCCACGGGGGTAACTCTGAAAACTCCTCTGGAGAAGTCTGTGATACTGGTCTGTGGTGAATGCCAGGTGAAGGCAGTGCTGAAATGATGGTGGAAAGTGTGCTAAAGATTGAGCAGAGTGTGAGGTTTGTTTTAGCTGTGGGAAAATCCACGGAAGGAATATTTCCAGAGTGTGATAAATACTCCTGGAGTTAAGTTTATCATTAATTCATCATAGTCTTAAGGCAAATTCCTGCTCAGAAAATCTTGAAACTGAGGAATGCCAGAAACTGAAAAAGGTTCTCAGGAAATTAAACCTTTTAACTTGTTTGATGCACCAATTCCCTAAATGTCTGCTACTGGCCAGCATCCAAAGCAGGTTACTGGACTGGGATGCAACCCCTGTGTATCTGTGAGGGGCCCAGTGACCCCCAGTAAGCCCCAGTGCCCACTGGACACACATCCTGCGAATGAGGCAGGGATTGTAATGTAATTGTGTTCCCTGGATCCTGACACTGCAATTAGCACTTCTGGCTCACTGAGGCAAGTGAAGAGGACATTCACACAGTCACCCACAGCTTCCCTGACAAAAATCAGGGCAGCAGCTCCAGGCTCTGGCGAGTGTTCTGCTGGTGCCATAGATGCCTTCGCAGCAGGTGAAGCTCTCTGGCTGGCAGCACTCTGCAAGAGACACACAGAGCTTCAATGTGTCCAGGTGTAAGTATAGAAATAAAATGATTCAATTCCTCTTCTTCCCTTTACACATTTCTGTTTCAACTCAGCATTGTCTCTACTCAATAGCAAGACAGCGTTTTTGCAGATTTTAAAACACTAATCATAGGCAATTATTTCTAAAAAGATTTGCTTGCAGCAGGCAGACTTTTCTCTTAACTTGAAAGCCTTGCTTTTCTATTCTTCCTTCTGTTAAAAATTATAATCATTTTCTGCCTTGTGTTCTCTACCAGCTGAAATACCTCATCTTCTGACATAGTTTGAATATAACTAATCTTCAATTGGAAGGGGTTTTTTTTAGAAAAAGAATTTAAGCAATAAAAGCTTTGCCAGCAAACACAGCAAAACAAGCAGCTGAAGCTGTTTATGTATATATTTTAAAATATAACTTTGGCCTTTACAAGTCAGCAGTCCTTATTTTCTAAGGTGGTCTTATAAAATGAAATTAATTTTCTACTCTTAGAATTTCAAAACAAACCAGAGAATGCAGATTTCATGGCACAGACATAAAGAGCAAATTTACTTTGCTTTCCCACAGCTGTTTATGATTAGATAAAAACCCTA
The DNA here is from genome assembly GCA_013389985.1 of Dryoscopus gambensis. Taxonomy (NCBI): domain Eukaryota; kingdom Metazoa; phylum Chordata; class Aves; order Passeriformes; family Malaconotidae; genus Dryoscopus; species Dryoscopus gambensis. The sequence goes on from WEIT01028904.1 coordinate 498,918, forward strand.
AGAATCCTGAAATCCATTTAAATCAGTAATTTCTTTCCAACACTTTTACATGAAATATTTCAAAATTTTGGTATACAACATTTATTTTTCTATTTTCCTTTAAATTATCAACACTGAAATTCAATATTTATTGGCTCAGGATGAATGGTTTAATTATTCCTTAAATAAAATGATTCTACAACTTTCAAAATTGTTCATTGATTTAAAATTCAGTTCTTGGTCCATTTCTAAACAGAATGTCAAAGTCTATTTCCCACCCTGCCACTGTTTTTAGATGAGCCCCGGCACTCTAGTTTCTCTGTGTTTCACCTACTGTCTGTTCATCACTCTCCTAGAGTTGTTGTCTGCTTTTCTTTCTAGACCATGGGTATTTTCATAATACATCATGATTTTTCAGATCATAATATTTTGGAGGTTGGCACTGATTCTTGCCATGAGCATGGATAACATCTCTTTTTGGAGGATCACAGCATCCAGCCATGACATATCCTATGGCATTCATGAAGTGATGGGATCAGGATGCATTCTTTTCTGCAGCTTGGTGAGCAGGGATGTATTTGGTGTTGGGATGATTAAGGCAGCCGTTACCTGGGTGCAAACCAGAGTCTAAGCATACATTTTTGGATCCAGACTTAGAAATCTTATCAACTCCTCAGATCTCACCTGCTTCTTAGCTGATAAGTAATAAACTCAAAAATTATTTTAAAAATATGTGAATCTCTTACTGCACCACCTAAAAACCTTTTGGTGAGTGTATTGATCATTGCAATTTAAAGTGTTGATTGTTGCTGTTTAATTTGCACCGTTTTCCATCAGATAGGCATATTTTAGGTGTGCAGTGCCATTTGAGATGCCCTTGGGTATTTTGCCTAACCCCAAGTAGGTCTGGGTATCCTGTAAGCATGTGTGACTTCCCAGCCTTTCCACACATCTTGGATATCCTGGGGAGAGGATATCGGAGTATTGGGGAGGGCAGTCCTGGAGCATCAGGGCATGTTTGCAGATTTATGGCAAAGCAGCCAATACTGCGTCTTTCTTTCCTTCTTCTGTGCTGAAGCTACAGAACTGATGGACTCTGTGCCATGGCCTTTGTCATCGGCCCTAAAGTGCTCCAGATTCCCCCACGGAAAGGAAAGCCTGATGCTCCAGGATCACACCCCACAGTCTAAATGATCTCATTAGTAATGCGCCAGCTTTCCTGAGATGCTCCAGATCTAAACAGAGGATTTGGTTTAGATTGAAATAGTTGTGAGGTATCCTCCACATGTTGTTTCTTGGGCATCCCCTGCCAAGCAGTTTTGCCAAAAAGGGGAAATTGCTGCCTTCAACCAGGCTGGCTGCTCACTGCTCACTTCTTCTCTGTCATTAAAGTGCCAAGAGAATGCACTGCTCTGAAGCACTCACAGGCCAGAACACTAAATGAAGGAGAGTACTTCTCTTAACAGGGAAGTTCAATAGAGATGAGGTACATTTTTTAAAAAGGGTCCCTTTGTACCCCTTTTTAGCTCTTTTTATATTATTTCATTAGCAGCACATTCTTTTTCCTGAGTGTGGAATAAAGTCCCATCTTCTGCATATATTAAACGGCAGCTTCTACTTTTAACATGATTGCTCTCAATGCAGACCAGATTCATAATGAGGCCTGCATTTTTTCTTTTTTTTTTTCCTCCAATAAACTTCCAGTGAAACAATTACTGCTGTCATGCACTGAAAATTCATCTGTAGAGTCTGCTCCTGGGGATGCTTTTAGGGGAACTCTTTCCCTCAATGTTCGCAACTTTCCAATGAAGATAAATAACCACACCTTGCAGCTACAGTTTTTGACTGAGTGACAGGTTAAAGAAGTTCCCTGTCAGCATTCATAACAGAAGAAGAAATTGTTCCAACAATTCTTAGCAAAACGAACAAGCTCTTTTTCTACTAAACTCTTTTGCTGTCCTACTGCTAAATTGCAGCTCACACTGAGGCCCTGCAGGTTGGTTTCTTATCACAAAAGCAAAGGAGTGACCTGAAGCCAGGGCTTCACACATAACGTGTCAGCTTCCCTTATTTTATCTGGATTGATTTTTAAGTTGCAAATGCAAGTTGAATCCAAAAAAGCTGGTAGGTGTAATCTCTCTTTTAGAGATCTCAGTTCCTCAGTTTTTGTATTTGAGGAACCACCTTTGCACCATGTACAAAACTTAGAGAAAGGAAGTTAAACAGCAAATGTTTGCTGATCTCAACAGCCACCATCCAGAATCTGTACATCAAAGAAAGCACTGACACTGCAAGCTCTTCTTTGGAGGCTGCTGAGATGAAAAGCAAAGGTGACCTGTTGAGTATTCAGCTGTTCCTGGGTGAGCTGTGTCTCAGCTGCTACCTGAGAAGGACTCAAAATGCTTCAGCATCAGGTGAGAAGCTCTGCCACCATTTCACAGTCATGCAGGCAAGATGGGAATGGAGAGCTTCTCATACTCTTTCAGCAGTTGTCAGTAGAAGGTTTGTGCAGGTTGGATCCTTCTGAAGGTAGTTATGACACAATATTCAGAGGGCGGCACAGGCACAATGGTGAGAATTGACCCCAGAGAACACAGAGGTTTTGAGAGGGAGGGGTTGACCCAAAGCAGTCTCACTTTACCTTAGCCTTTCCCAAGTTTGACTGGTGGTGAATTGTACCCTCCCACTGTCCTGAATTGCCCACAAATGCCCATGTCCTGTGATGCTCCTGAGTTACTGAGCACCACAGGAGACAGGGGAGCATAACGTGTTGTTGTGAGACTGGTTACAGAGAATGATGAAGTTCTGCATGTGTAAAGAACTGGGGCTTGAATGAGGGTTTTGGGGTTTATTTCTCTAAACAATTCTGATTAATTCAGCTATTGTGAGTATCAGCTGCTTACACTAAAAGGGAACTGCTCAACAAATGTTCGTCCTGGAACTTTCACTGTTCAGGCTTGATTTTCTTCCTTGAAGACATGAGATTGCGAGGGGAGAAAAATGACAGCAGATAGTGTGCTTTGTGCATGATACAAGCAAGATTGACAACAAAACATGTTGAGACACTTCTGGTTTTGGTGGTCCTAATAACACTGATAACATTTCTGCTGGTGGCTGTTCATGCTCAAGAAAACCCAGGATGTGGCCAGAATAAAAGATGACATTGTGATTGCAGGAGACAGAGACTTTTCAGTCTTCCTTTCCTTTCTGTATGAACTCCAATCTGGTTTAGGTACAAAACCTTGTTTCAAGTGTTGTCTGCTCCCTCAAGAGTGTGGGGATCAAATACTCTGCTCTGTTAGCGCTGCCCTGCTTCACAAGGGAAGTTCAGCACCTGGGAGGAAGGCAGCTTGGAAATACAGTGATAGCTAGAAAGGAGGTCATGGAGATCCTTTCTTTGGGGATCCAGAAATTTTTTAGACACAGAACTGCCTCTGGACCCGTAAGAGACTCTTGGGAGGAAAACCAGATTGGTGAGCAGTTGTCTAGGTCAGAGAGCAGCATGAAGTGATGGGAGAGGCAGTGGCTGCTACAGTCAAGTCATGGAGATAAGGGAGTTGGAAATTGGATTCCAGGTCCTTGTAAAGGTGATAAGAAAGTAGAGATGGAACAAAGCTAGGTCTGAATGCTTCCAGGGATCCAAGTTTCTTAATTTCCCTGCTTTACTCCCAGGCAGAAACGTAACTGAAAACCAAAGAAATCCCAGGGAAGCCAGAGGCAGAGCTAGGCTTGACCATCAGCCTACCAGAGAGGGGACAGCAAGAGGGAGCACAAGTTGAGGGAACCAAGGCAGGTTCACAGAGGCAGAAGATTGGCACTACTACCTTTCTTTGACCTTTGAGAATCTCCCAGGCAAATTATTTGCCTACTGTTGTAATGTCCCATGGGTGTTCTCAGTTCTGGGAGGAGTGATGCCATCCTTCAGAGTGAAGATGCCAATCAATACTGAGAGATGTTAATTATTGTTATGATTAGCGTTGAATTTCTCATTGAATGCTTGGAGACCTATATTTAATGAAAAGCTAAAGCAGTGCGTTCCCCCCCTAAGCTAGTAGACTTTTTTCTTCCTGAAATTTGTAGATATTTAAGTGCATGGGATCTACTGCTTACAAATGAATCACTGATACCCTTTTTACCTCCGCAGATCCAGGCATGTCCATCCTTGCATCTGTTCATTGTCTCAAGAAAGTACTTAGACGTGTATCCAACGAAAACACAGTTAAAAATAAAAGAGAGAGAGAGAGAAAAAAAGATAGGAATGGAGACACTAAACACTGCTACTCTTGCAGAGTGATAGAAAGATTGCATGGTGAATTTTCCAAATGAATTGCCTGCTCCTGCTGAGCACCAGCCATGATGATAAGAAAAGGCTGTATTCATTCCAGCAGGCATGAAGAGAACAGGTTGGATTTGGCAGTGAAGCTTTTTTTGGCAGTACTCTGAGTTCTGTTGTCCATCCCAAAATGAGGCTGCTCAGATTTTACCAGACAAAAAGAAAGTGAAAACAAGAGCCAAAACCTGAAGTGACATGGATCCAGACTGAAGTCCTGTTCCCTGTTTCTTGCTTCTGCTCACAATTTTTTTTCTGTGCATATAGTCAGGGTAGGGAGGGCGATGCCCAGCCACTTTCATTCTGTTGCAGGAACATCTTCATGCTGAGAAGAGATGTGGTGGGTTAAACTAGAGAAGATTTTGTTTGGCAGTGGTAATGGGCCCAAGACACCTGTTTCTCAAAGAGTGTGAGTCACCAGGTTCTAGAAATCACCCCATCCAGGTCTGTATTACTTGTAGCAGTAAGTACTACAAGTATAATGATTTACTTGAGCTGAGAACAAAGACCTCATGAGACTAAACAGGAGGAAATAGGATAGGAGAGTTTTCTACTTAAGGGTTGTATCACTATTTGAAGATGTTACCCAAACTGGATACCCAAGACCCCCTCTTTGAAGAACAAAATGTCTGCTTTATTTCTACCAGACATGGAAACTTCCAGAAGTCAATGCTCATCCATGCAACTGAGGAGAACAACTTCAATCATTCCATCACAGTGGGATTCAAGAAAGCACATAATCCCTATTTCATCCGAGGCTACAATAGTTCCTGACATCTTAGAAACCAAATTTAGACATAATACAAAAGGCAAAAAGTCACAGACTGATTTTCAAGCTTCTCCAGCATTTTTCCTTTGTGATGCCCGTGTTAAGTTTCTTTCATGCATGTTTGTCTCTGATCCGAGGAAGTTTTATCAAAGGCTGCAAAGGTGGATGTTGTCCAAACTTTGTGTTGGTAGCTGGATGTTCCTCTTGTCTGTTAGCAAGAGGAGTTGTAGAAAAATTATTTGCAATGCAGAAAATGAGGGAACTTACTGACTGAAATAGACTGAGATATCCCTAAATCCACTTGGCATAAAGGGTATTTTTGATTTTGAGATCCGTAACTGAAGAATAGTTGCTGTTATAAATGTTCTAGTGACAATGTCTCAAAACACAACCTACCAACCAACCAAATTCTAAATTTGCCAAGACCTTGGATGTTCAGTCAATTGCTTCACTTATCTATAAAAATTAAAATAATATAGAATATATCTTTATTCTTCAGTTAGTTCTTGGAGCAGTTCTAGGGTGGAGCAAACTGCTGTTATGCATAATGTTCGCTTTTTCTGAAAGGTTATGTAAACAGATTTTTTTAAATCAGCAAAGTCACCTGGAAATATTTAGGCTCCAGGCTTCTTTCTGAACACAAGTTTATTGGTTTTTGCTGTAGTGTGAAACAGTAGAGCAAAATTCTCATGTTATCTGTCTCCAACAGATTTACAATATTGTAAGATTAATTATATTAGCTGCATTTCACGACTCAGTGCATTTGTATTACCATTTCAAAAGCACAATCATTTATCAACAGCAAACTTCAGGGCATTTACTTTCTATGCCCTGGCATTGCAAACTTCAAAGTATGTGAGCTTACCTATGAGCTGCACATGAGTGCCCGCTCCCTTTCGCAAAGCAGCTTCAATGGTTTCAACCTCCTTCATGGGTTGGACACTATTTTCCCAATTTGGGTATGATTGGTTGGGTCAGATTCTAGTGCCCTTTTTCCACTGAGCTTTTGATACTGTAAATTTTAAGTAATTATAATAAACAAATATAAAATAAAAAATAAAAAATGACTGGCTAGATGTGATCTCTGGCTTCTTTGTGGAGGTTGTCCTGAGTCACTCCATCTACCTCTCTCCCATCACAAGATTGATTTCTGTGCTCTGTTCTCTATATCTTAGCTCTAATCAGTTCCCAAATAACTCTTTCTGGAATGAGCATCACCTAAACTTCAACCTGTTTGAAATATATTACCTGCACTTCAACATTTTGTATATTCCTTTTTCAAATTCAGACATTTTCTTCTTTCAGACTTGATCTCTTTCTGCACTCTGGATATACCAGCATTAGTTTTCAAGGTGCCAGAAACATCTACACAGATACTGCTCTGATTTTACAGTAAGCTGCTGCTGAGCTCTGGACTGTCACTGCTACAGATGGCTGGTAATTTAAAGCTACCTCAAGTATGTCCATATTACAAGGATTCTCACCATGGCTGCAGCTAAGCATGCCCTGAATTTTATCCAGTTTTCTCCTTAGCTGCTCCCACTTAAAATCCTTTAAACATTTCCAGTCCTTTCTTCAAGGCATGGGGATGAGGGTGCTGTGTGTGCAATGCCACAGCGCTGGCTGACCACTGGGAACGCGAGCTGGTAGGAGGCTGACAAATTGCACGTTGTGTTTCTGTGTGACTGGGTCTGGCAGGGTTTGTTATGTCAGTGGCAGTGCTGTGTAAATAGCAACCTGGCTCCTGAACACCTGTGTGGGAATAAGAAACCTCAAAACGGAGATCTGCTGTGGGAAGTGCCAGAAACCCCATTTCAATTCTCCGGTTCCTCTGATCTCTTTGGGTCCTGTGGGAGTTGGAGTTGCCCTGTGGCTCTTTTTAGAAAGTTATGATTTCCTTTAAATTGTCACCTCCTTTTCTGGAGAAGGAATTATTCAAAGAACAGACAGACATACACTGCCTACCTTCAGATACAAACACATGGATTGCCCATCTGCCCACCAAGCAGGCAAATGCTTGGCACTTTAAACAAAAACCACCTGGTACTGGATAAAGTGACAATCCTATTCAACTGATAGTGGGCATAAAAAGTACTGCCTTCCCTTCTATTTTCTACTACATTATGGTTGGCAAATTCCCGTCATTCTGAACAATTCAACAACAGCAAAAAGAAAGATCTGAAGCTGAAGTGGGCTGAATGCTTCAAAAAACACATAAATTAGTTGATGTTCATTTTGACAAAGAAGGTGGTTTGGGACTGCAGCGACTCATTTCTGTTGATGAAATTGGCTCCCAAGAACCCCGAGCGTGTCATTTTACTTTGTAGAGCATCAGATTTCAATGTAAATAATCACAATTTCACAGCACTTAACTCCTGAGGATAATGATATTAATTTAATGGTAAATCATTTTGAAACCCTGGGGAGGGATATGTACTCTTTACATGTATATTGAAGGAAGAAGAAAGCTCAAGCCTGATGTCCTTTAATAGGCCTGACACCACAACTTCAATTTTACTTCAATTTACACAGATATTGACTATGTTTTGAATACAGTTGTCCATATGTAATTTTCCCACACAAATATTAAGAGACAGGTATTTTTCCCATAAATGTCATCTTGGTGTCCCTGGGACAAAAAGCACAACAGCTTCACAGCTGTGAGTGGTGCTACAAGGCTCAAGACCAGACTCACCTCAGAACACAAATGTCTGCCTGTAGCAGCTCATTAGGTCATGGTGGTCAAGAAAGGTCCTGACCTGCCCATTGGTACACTCTCTTTCTTATACAGAAATTCAGTTCAGGTTCTGGGAAAAGCAGCAAAATGCTGGTAAATGTTACCATCAGGCAGGGTCCAAGGAGTTAGAGATATGAGATTCCAGATTGTTATTGCGGTAGGAAAAGCAGCTTGGATGACATGCTCAAAGAGTACAGAATCCAAAAAAAAGGGTATATAAGGTTAACAACTTTTTCTGTTCAGTAAGTCACTCCTTGGATAGCGCAACTTCATATAAAGGAGGCATTTGAAAGTCCACTAAAATGTTTTCTATCTTAGTCTTCTCTTGTTATTAATCTCTTTTTTTTTTTTTTTGCCTATGATGTGTGAGTGCCAGTATAAGGGAGCACTATAAATCACAGTAAGAAATAAATAGTCACATTTAATCTTGCAGGGGAATATTAAACTTTCACGACCCCTAACTTCCTATTTATTTCTCCACAGACCCATTGAATACTTCAGTAGCTTAATGCTGTGCAGGACTAAAACTGGGGCTTAACTCACAGTAGGTGAGGCTTAGGAAGGCAGACCCATATGTCTATTTTCTGTGTGCCCACTTTCAGTCACTCTCCCATCTGACTTTTACCAAGTCTTTCTAACACTAATGAAAAATTGTGTGACAGTTCAAGTGTGATATGTTTCACTTCTGGGATAATCTGATAAAAGAATATATGTGCCATTGTAATTAAAAGGACCTTTGTGCCCATCAGTTGACTTTGGAGGCAGCACACAGGAGCCTGTGCCACATGTTGGGCAAGAGCAATCACAGGAGACTTCAAATGTACCTGCCACTCTACTCTCTTACAGACCTTTCCAACTCTTCTGTTTTCAAACTACATTTCCTTTTGGGAAGTGGTTAAAATCAAAGTCTGTATCTGTGCTTTCAAGAAGCTCAAAATGTGAATTTTTTTGGACAGTGTAAAAGCAGGAGACAGCATCCCAGGCTACCTGTACTCCCCAAGGCCAGCTGGAAGAGCATGCTACCTCCTTCAGGCTTCCTTTTAAGCAGCCAGGCTGGGGATGCGGGAAAACAGTGGAATGGAATTATTTTTACCTTCATTTTCTCCTTTTATTCCCCGCCAAAATAGTAATCAGCTCAATGCCGAAAGTATGATGGTTGTCACTGCTGAGTTCTGCAAAAGCAGAACACCTTCATGAAGTGTATCTGAATTCGGATACATGACTGTACCTTGCACCCATGAAGTTGTGTTGAATCCAGTCAGGTTTTAGGAAAAACCAGATTATTTGCCACTGTCTTAAATCTCTTGCAGGACTCATTACTGTGGGTGATTAATAAACTGTTGTTTATTAACAACAGTTAATAAAGGGGTTCTCTGGTGTCCTTGCTGTTCTCTTTAGATAACATCTAGGAGAACGAATCAAGCAATTAGCCAGTTAATGTGCTGTGTTTCAGTACTTCAGATGGATGGTTGATTGTGCTCTTCCTTGCCCTGGATCACACTGGATCCATTTCACTTATCAAGGGAACAGAATTGCTCCCAGGAACAGCATCCTCATTCACTATTTGTATGCAGAACATGCAGCATATTATATTACAGCAGGGTCTGTCTTGATCCACTGTGTGTTGTGGTACCATCTCCTTGCTGGGAGGACATAACAGTTTGATAAAAAGGGCAGTGGTTCTGGCAGCCCCAGGAGCAGTGAGAACGTCAAACACTAGGAAGAAAGAGGCTTTTGTCCCCTCATCAATGCAGAAGCTCCCACTGAGTGGGAAAAAGCAATTTAACAGTCTACCCAGTTTGCATAGAAATCATAGTCTGTCTGTAGTTTGGACATACAAAGTTCACATATTTGGAAGCTCAGAGGCATAAAGGAGGTGCATTAGGTACAGGATTAAAACTCTATGTTGTAACTGGAGCTTGGAAGAAGACGGTAAGGCTTTGGAGGGAAAGGGAGATGAGAGGAGGTAATCAGTGAAGCTCTGAAAGGACTGGCACCTTCTTGGAGCCCCTGGCTTTCTCCAGAATGCCTGGCAATTCAGCTAACACAATCCCTTCATTTCATGCTCTAGGCCTGCCCCATTAGAGCATTCCCCAAGTGGTGTTGGAGACAGCCACAAAGGGCAGCATTATGTCTGGGAAGTAACTGGTGTGTAGCCAGGTCTGGCTGAAAGAGAAAGACAAGTGAAAGCACTTCCCAGGGACAATGAGAGGCCTTGTGTCTCAGGAAGCTTCCCAGTCCATTAGCATCTGGGGAGGACAATGGCCTTGTGTGGTGGAGAGGAGGAGAACGTGGCCTTGCCGGTGGCCCCGTCCATCAGTGGCTGAGGGCACTGCTCCGGCAGGACGGAGCCTGAATGGGCTGATTCAGGGACAAGCAGCCCCAGCGTTCTGCTGGCAAGGAATGACCATGGCAGGGAGTTGGCACTGCTGGGCTGATCTGAGATATAGAGTACCCTTCTGACATCTGGCTGCTCAACAGCCCAGCCTTATATCTGTCCCATCTGCTGGCAGGCAAACGAGGAAAGGCTTGTCCAAGGGAAGCATGGTGGGGAACGGTGGGAGTCCCCTCTGCAGGCTCAATCCTGGATTCTCTCATTCTCAGTCAGGACAGACACAACCGAGGTGTCATCTTTATGGGCAGGTCCTGGGGAGGGTGAACAGTCACTTTCTCCTGCACAGCTTTATACACAGCCTCCAACAGACCTGAGTGAAAATAATTTTTTTTGGAAGAAAAGTGCCAGCATTTGCTGAACAGGAGTGGCATACACTTTGAAAGCATTGATATTTTTCCTCCATTTGTGACAGCTTCAGCTAATTTGCTCATTGTGAAAGGCACCGAAAAGATTATGCTTTTAACAAAATAGATGTTTGGTCCATTTTAAGGCATACTGGAGTTTTCCTTTTTGAAGCAACTTTAATGCACTTTACTCTAAAATCGTTCATAGATTCCTCAAAATGCCACATTACAATACAATGTAAAGTTTGTTTTTTTCATCCATGAACCAGTTCCTCTGATCCAAAAATTTGTTTCCCCTTTTCAAATGGCCAATTTGTTTTGTGAAATCACCACCACCACTGCACAGGACCAAAAGCTTTCAGCTTCTCTCAGGAGAGAGCTTTCTTTTGTGGAGCTCATGTTCTGTGGCCTTTTCTAAGCAGAACCCATGAAATACGCTTTGATGTTGAAGAGGTATTGTGAAGAAATACAAAGTCCTTGTCAGAAATATGGAGCAAATATACCCAAGACCTGAAACACTAAGTTTGTCTTTAGTTCTCCTCTGCAAGCACTTGAAAATGGGATGGACTTTAGTTTTATCAGGGAAATTTCCTTTTGAGAGAGAAATGGATTTGTGAACCCAAATGGCCTTTACCGTTTACAGGAGGGGAAAAATGTATACTTTGTTAAGAAAACATGAAGTCATGTTTACATTGCATCAGTAGGGAATCCACTGAGTCTTTGACACTAAGGAGCTGAAATACACACTAGCCCTGCCTCAGGTCCCATGCAGGGAGAGCCCATTTGGGATTGGGGTACAGTAGGTGCATCTTCCAGTTTTGCTTTAAATGGAAGAAGTCCAGAGAAGCACAACAAATAATAGGATCAGTTTGTTTTCATCAGTTTGCTTTCATCAGTTCACTTTCATCAGTTCTGATCTGACCAAGTGCACAAGTTTAGCTGTGCCTGATGATAAAACATATCCATGCCCATATGCACACTGTCATGGATTCTAAGGTGTTTTGTGGGGAAATAGAAGTATTTTATTCTTGGAGCCAGAGGGAGCAAAACCATCTAGTCTCAGCATCAACATGTTTTCTTAACTTTAAATAAGGTTAAGAAAAGCAGTAATTCAACCGTGGCAACTCTAATTGGCTACAAGTATAATCCAATAACCTAATTTCACCCATATTGTTAGTTGAGTTAATTGGACCTGCACAGCCACCAGCTAAATATATTGGTGTATGCAAATGGTGAAACTAATTTCCTTCATAAACCTTCCTTCTGCCAAAGTAGGAATTAGGTAGAAGGGGTGGGGGGAAAGAAGGCTGTGCTGATGTTGTTACTTCAAAAGATCAATTCTCTTCCAATTATTTGCTCTCTTTAGATAGGCAGGACAGAAAACATCATTAATTCCTTTAAATAGAGAGGGGGAAGGGAAGTAATTTCATTTCCACTTGAAGGGACTGCAGAGCAGCAGTGATTGAGCCTTTAGTTTCTCAAATCCTGGTGGAGCTTCACAGCCCCTGGGCCAGGCAGCCCCATTTTCTTTGCAATATTTGGAATGGAGGAACCTGCACCAAAATGAGTTCTTGGGTATCGCAAAGACTTACACTTCCTGGAGGGAGAAGGGCAAGCTGATCCTCACTCTAACACTGATTTCATCAGAGTCTTTTGCAGTAGAGGCTTCGTAATTTGTACCATGATGTGTATCAGACAAATCCATTTCCACTGTTAGCTTAAAAGCCTTCCAAGAACATCTCCTGGAGTCTGATGAGGAGGACTGACAGTCAGGCTGTGTGTCCAAGTGTCCAAACACAGAGTAATGAGCAACCTGATCTGGCTGAAGATGTCCCTGCTCATTGCTGGGGGTTGGACTAGATCACCTTTAAAGGTCCCTTCCAACCCAAACCATTCCAAGATTCTACGATAATTTCTTTTTTGCCATCAAAATAGGAGACAGTGTTAGAAAGTGAAGGACTGATGTGAAGCCTGATTACTCCAGCAAGCAAGGATGGCAGCAAGGTTCAGTAACTCCAGTGCAAAGCTGACACTGTGGAGGTGAGGACCAGCATCCACATGCACAAATTTTGGCTTAAAAATGCTGGTTTAAATCTTCAGGATTCCCTATTATTATTCAGCTGATGCTTTGCGTTTTCCTTTGCTGCTTTTAAGGGTTCATAACTGTGTCTTTACATCACACCAGCTCCATGTACCCTCTCCATTACACTTGGCTATTAGATTTTTTTCTCTTGTAGATTGGAAGTGTTGTGGGAGTATCACCTGTGATGCTCTGTATTTGCCTCATGCCTTCCCCCACAAAGTTGGCTGCAGCCATGAGCGTGATACCAGCAGCAGCATGTACTCATCTCAGTTTCCATCTCTCATAGACAGTCCCAAACGAGAGGATGTGCACATCCTTGGGTGTCTTTCAACTGACTTTGGAGCAGGCCTGCTGTGAATTGGGACTTGCAGTGTGTGAGGGAAGGAAGAGATGCAGCTTGTGATTACTATTTGAACTCGATAAGGAGAGGAGAAGGAAAAGGAAAAAGGAGTTTTGAGGCAGTTAATGCTTTCCACACTTACACTTGAATTTCAGCCCCTGCTAATATTCCCAGGGAAATCACAACTCACATGCACACACACACACAGAGGTTTAATTTCAGCAGTAAATGAAGTCATAATGCAAACAGAAAGCTAACAGCAGGGAAGGCTATGCTTGGCCAGGTCTGCTCGTACTACAAGTAATACATATGCACCAGTGCAAAAAACTGGCCCCAGAGAGCAGTTAAGTCTTCCTAGCAGAAACACACACTGAGAAGGCAACCGTAACTTTTAACTACAGCTTCCTACAATAGAAAGTGCTGTGGTCTTCTTTAGCATCGGAAAGGGAAGGGACAAGGGAGGGCAAAGCCCTACAGAAATCAGGTTGCAAACCTGCCTGCTTTTAGTGAACAGAGGCACCGGGACAAGGAGACATTTACAATGAAAATGTTAGATTTACTGAGTCTTAATTTTTCACATGTTCATACCTGAATGTTGGAAATGGGGAAATTACTGCAGCGTGTTCAGCGGAGGGCTGGGTGGGGAAGGTCACAGCTGAGGAGGCCATGGCATCACCTCTGCCTCTGAAAGCTGATGTTGAGCTGAGTTGTTTCCATTTTGTAAAAAGCCATGCAACTGACACTTCTTTAAAAATAAGACTAAATTATGAAAATAGATATGAAGTCAGGGTGTATGAAAAATTCTGAATTTTATGAAAAAGTTTACTTTTTTCCCACAAGAACCTAACACTTGAAATACATCATACCGGGATGGGAAACAGTCAAAAAATTCTCCAGTGACAAATCATTATCCATTAACAACAATTACACATCAGGACAGATTTAAAATATTCTTTTTCTTTCTTTCAACTTTTCTTACTCTGGTAGGAGAGCAAGCTTCCTTGTTGCAGTCTTAAATAAACACTGTAAATATTTGGAGACTCAAATGACTAGATTAGCAGTGATGCCATCATTAACAGCAGTGACAAGAAAGTGTCAGGGTTGCAATTTTTAATGTTTTTTAATTGGCCCTGCATTTGTATTGTCAAAACATTTACCCAAGGGTGTGATTAATAATAATAGGTGACAGCTCCAATTATCCTCAAACATATTAGAAAATATCAGCACTCAGATATAATCTTTAAAAGCACAGCTTAAGCTGCTTTTACAAGTTTACTGTGATGAGAATAAATAGAGAGATAAAAATTTGAATTAAAACTCCTGCTTATTTTAATCAGGGTTTGTTTGTTTTTTTCTTTAAGCATCATGGAACCGAAATGTTTATGTATATATCAATACTTATCTGAAGATCACCAAACATTTTGCCTGCAGTTTTACTGAGTTCTTTAAATCAGTCCCTGACACAGCCATGACATTGAGAAGCAAAGTCATCTGATGCTATGTTAGTCATATGCAGCCCATCAGAAAATTTTATTTTGAAGAATAAAAATAAAACCACACAACCTCTAAATAAAATTGAGTGAAAACATGAGCTATTTTACACATTTGAATCAGAGGCTTTCCTTTGCAACCACATAAAAAGCAAGCTTTGTGTCTACATCTCTTTCATTTCCTTCCATCTTTTCTCACGTGGTGCATGGTGGTGCATTTATCTTTCTCCCGTTTGTTGTTCGCAATCAGTTCACGGACTTCTCCAAAGGAAAAGCAGTTGTTCACGGCCCCAGGAAGAGATGAGTTTAGTGGCTGTGGGACTGGCTTAGGAAAGGATTTAGAAGATTTTTTGTCTCACCTGTGACAAACCTTGCAGCACTGTGCAATGCAGGATGTGTATCAGATCTAGTGAACAAACAATTCCTGATCTTTATCCAGGAATTTTCCTAGTTCTTTACAGACAAGAATCCCTATCTCCAGCTGTCTTCCTTTCAAAAATTTTAAAGACTTTAGTGGCATTATGAAAACTACTTTAATACTGTTTAACTATTTAAACTTTTTTAGAACCTTGGTCTCAATCCTATCATTTAAACCAAGGAGCAACATACATTTTGAAGTGATAATGACTAAATCAGAGGAAAAAGTAACCACCACAGTTTTGGGCCCCAAAAAGTTAAAAAAATCAGTTCTCAGACACCTAGAGTATTGCTGTGACAGGTGTATTGTTGGCAAGAAGAACAAGGGCTTTGTTTGATCCATAAATTATTGAAAGAATCCCAGATCCAAGTGCTCCATCTGTGTTATTTTTAATTGGAATGTCTCACAGGGATAGTGACCATGCAAGAGTCATGAGCTTCCTTGAAAAAAGACAGCTGAAATCTCCTTACTTTTAGGGCCCGTGGGCAGCATTTTGCTTAAACATATATTTATCATTCACTGAGTGACAAGTTGTGCTGACATACAGGAGATTCCCAAGATACTGAGGGGGCTTGGCAAGTTTAAGAGCTGGGTCATTAAAAATATCTCATCAATGAGCTGTGATTTGGATTGATTTTATTGGGGGTTTATTTTGTGTGTATGTGTTGGATATCTTGTATATGTGTGTTTTTTTATTTCTTTCTTTTTTTTTATGATTAAGAAGCAGGCAAAGTTTCTCTAGAGGAAGGGAGGAAGGGAGGAAGGAAGGAAGGAGTGGGAGATGTGTACGGTGGTGAGGTACTGCATCTAACATCCTCCTGCTGCTTATTCTGCACTTTGATTATGTGAACATCCTGTTCCCCTTTCTAATCCCACTAAACTGTGCATCTCATTGATTTCCCATGCAGTAAAGCCAACACATGCCGCTTACAGACTTACTCCCTTTTATATATTGTTTTAATTTTGCCGCCAGTCATTTTCATTGACCATTGCTTTTGGATTATAAAGCTGAGAGAGACAAAGCATGCAGTCTTCTGGGTTGTAAATCACTTACATATTTACTAATCCCTCTTTTCTGCTGCTTCTTAATTTTCTTTTGATTTTTTTTTCTTGTGCTCGCAAGTGAAAGCTGCTGGGACTTTGAGTACCTGGATGCAATCCCCCTCCCTGTGTTGGGACAACACAGCTGACGTACTGCAGTGGCACTGCAGCTCACAGAGCTCCCCAGGCTAAAGTCCTCCACTTGCTCCACCAACCTCCCTGTGGGTGGGAAGCAGTGCCCTGGCTGCAGCAGTATGGGCAGCATGTCACATCCCAGTCATATAAATTCACTGGGTAAATGTTGCTACCTTGATGACATAATTTCAGGAGATGAATATATGAAAGACGAAAAATTGCATCAAGATGCAAAAGGTGAAAATGAACTTCTAGATATTACAGAAATTAGGAAGAAAGAATAAGAATCTCTCTATGTGAGAAGCCTGGATGAGAATCTATCAGACAGCTGCATTATCAATCTTATTATATTAAGCATAAGTGTAAACACTGAAAAATTCATGAAGCAGAATGAAACAGTAAAGCCTAGTTAAAACCCAGAGCTCCAGTTTGATATATGCGGTGCTGACAGGATAAAGTGAAAGGAAAGAAGGAGAAAGAGCAAGGGCAGTTTTACATGCTCTTTCCTTCACGGATTTTTAAAGATGATTTGCATTCATGGAGTTCAAGTGCTGTAAAGTCAATCTGTGCATACTGCATAGGGCACATCTCACTGGTTCACCCTGGAAGTTCCTCTCCCTCCCCTCTTGGCCCCAGGGAGCATTTGCTTTGGTCACACTGTTCAAAAGTACAGCCCTGGTTAGTACAGATGAGGGCTAGACTCACCAAAAGCTAAGAGTATGAGGAGAGAATTTAGCCATTAGATGAGGGAGTCAGACTTGGCTGGGAACTCTTGGGAATGAGACCATGAAGGTGTCAGTGTGGCCACTGCTGGGAATTGAACTCTGTTGCAATGGGCTCTACTGGATATGTGAAGGCATTTCAGACACAGTATCTGCAGAAATTCCATGCTTTGTATCTTAGTGTATATATTGTAGCTGCCTGTGATGAGCATCGTATGGATATTGCAGTGTGAGGGGTATTCCAGGCGATGGGATCGCGGATGTACTACCCATGGGCTGTGGAGGATGACACGTCTGCAGGGCTGTGTGTGTGTGTGTGGGCACATCCATGTGCAAGAAGATTCATCTCCAGTTTCACTCAGTGCATTTGCTACTGGGATTCGATAACAAAGGCTGATAAAAACTTCCCCCTCTCTGTGGCAGACAATACCGATGTCAAGGAGAGGGATCTGAGCTTTGACTCCATATGCACAAAGAAAGCATAGAGACTTTTAATACTGAGGCTTTAAAGAAAGACCTTGCATACAAAAAGGAGCGGGAAGTAAAAAGAGAGAACCAGCAAAAGAGGTTCTGTGGAATATGACAACACACTGATGGAAATTTATGGAAAACCCAGTGAATAAGTCAGTTGGATATTATATACACAGGGAAAGAGGACAAATGAAAGTTATATTGGAAGTTATTGGTGCCAAAGAAGAGCTGAGTGTTTTGCTTATGAAGATACACGTGAAGTAAAAGCAATAACTACTTGTAATACAGGGGCAATTTCCTTGAGTTTGGGGTGTTCCAAGAACCAGATCTTTTCTTTTTGTGTCTCATTTTCATTCATCTAATTTGGGCTGTTCTTTGCTATTGCCCTTGAGGCCCCAGTGGACACAGCACAGCAATCAGTTCCCTTTACTTTAGTTGGAGAGAAGGAAACCCCTGGAGGACTTTTCCCTGCCCTGTACTCCTACCCCATCAGACAGGGCTGAACCTAGGCTGCATGAATATGGGCAGAGAGATGTCCTCATGCCAGGGTTTTCTTTAAGCCCCTAAATGTTGGAATGAAGAGATATGGGGAAATGTAGTCCTCAGGAATCTAGTGAGGCATTGCACTCTCATTGTCCAAATCCTCCTTAAGTACATAGTACTGGGAGCAATTTTCCTCCTGAAGCACTCTGATGTTTGCTTCCTTCATTCCCCACAAGGCACTGTCATCCCCAACTCTGCTGGCCAAAATGAACCTTCTACATTCAAATCAATATCTCTTCCTTCTCCTTAACTGCAGGACTAGGAGATGAGGTACAGAATATAGTCCTGCATGCGGGGAAACATAATAGGATTTTTTGCCTGGAGACAGAGAATATTTTTTTCTTTCTTCCCAGTAAAGATGCAGTTTGGAGTCTGTATTTAAGTTATTTAGTAGTGTGGGTGTTGACATGGGATTTGTGGCACTTGGTTTCTAATTGCTGAGTCAGAAGATATATGTGAAGCTCTGAGGCCTGAAAAATCATCTTTCTCATCTATCCTAAACTGAAAATTTTGGATTGCAAAGTGGAGGAGACTTGTTGAGGCAGGCAGACAGTGAGTCAATCAATCAATTAATCAATTAGTCTCAGAGTACCTGTTGGGTAAGGATGCTTTTATTGATCTACACAGAACAAAAGTAGATCCAAACCCACAGGCAACCACATATCAAGACTCAAGAACAAAGTGAAAAGCAGCGAAAGTTCTAAAAACTAAGCAAAGAACCAAACAAGTAGCTACCTTCTTATGACAGCAAAGTAATTTTAATGGGTATGTACGTGTGATAAACACAGACATTCATGGACACAGACACAGCCAAGCACAATTTGTTTGAATAAGCTGATTTAGTCCCCTTAACCACTTTCTCAAAGACAGCGTTAAGAGCTAGCAAAAGCTGACTAAGGCCCTGGCAGATACCCCTTAATTTAAGACTGATATTGATGCATTTTGATAATTTGCCTTTATAACTGGCATGATAAAGGAATGGAACAATTCAGAGGGTTCATCTGTTTTCCACCAGGTGGACTTTTGCTGCATGGCTAAGCCCTAAATTCATCTACATGATAAGCGGTAGCTATAACCTGTAGAGAGTAAATAAATGGGAGTTAAGCTTCATTACCCAAACTTAATCTGGAATAAAAGATCAGCAATACTGGTTCTATTTTATTAGAAACAAGAGGACTTCCACTGTACCTGGACCTAATCTTAGAGGTCTGTACCAGCTCTGAAAATAACGTGCATATTTTTCAAGTAAAACATGAAATCTATTTACATGCTATGACATCTTTATTTGCAACTCATCAAGAAATCCAGTGACTTCAAGGCTGCAAGTGTGAAATAATTGTCTCCTTAGCACAGCTGACATTTGTAGACCTTTCTCAGCTTTCATTTGGCTGAGGGATAATGCCATTTTAGGGTTAAAAACATAATTTGATTCCTTTTGAACTTCTTACAAGTGGTAGGACCTTCTTTGATGAAATTTTTAAGTTATTACATTGACTACATGATGTACATACAGCCTCCAGTGACACTGTAGGTGGGAGCATCTCTGTTTTTCTTGTACTTTTTTCTGTCCTTTGTCTAGAATTTTACACCTCATGTCAATTGTTCGGGTTGTTCAAAGGGGCAGCCACTGACTTTATATCAAGGCATTTTGATAGCTTCACCATGGGAGCTTTCATCTTTGCTCACATTCTTTAAAAATAACTTATTGTGGAGGAAGTTCCATGGTGAGAAAAGTGTGCTATTTAATTCTGAATAATTGCCACACAATTTTCTGTCTGTATTTTACACACTGACCTAGTCCTTCCACACACACTTGCACTCATAGATAAGCACATTTACTCAGTATTTTCAGACATCTGAACAAATAAATCAGAGACAACTTTTCAGGTTCCTTGATATCCATGAGAGGGAGTGGAAATGTGTTCAGCCATCTCTCAGGCTGCAAAGATGAGTGAATCAAGACTCTGATCTGAGCTCCATCTGGATATGGGGAGAGGCGACACATCCCTGACCTGCTTCAAGGAACAAGAATATATGCCAATGAACTATGCTTTTTATGACAGACATTCAGAATTCTTACACTGTCTCCAAAGGAGATTTAGAAAGGGGAGAACCCATAATTTTAGTAATCTCCAGGTTTTTTTTCATTTAATAGTCCTCTAGAATTCTTTCATTTTACTAGCATGAATAATTTTTAACTAACCTTTCCCTAAGAAATTGCCTTACAGTTCCAAAATCCTTGAGAAGATATATGTTCTGGAAATACTGCCACGCTCTTGTCTCCAGGCTCAGGAGTTTTGCAGTATGCACAGCAATATGCAGGGTAACTGATATTTTTCCCAAGTGATTTGATGAGTCACTGCCCTCCCAGGGATTTCTGCATCCAGGCTTGGCACAGCAAGCAACTTAAATTGAAGTTACCAACAAGAAAACATGCTGCACAATTTTTTTGTGTCCCTTACTTCTGTACAATCTTGGGAAAAAACCCCCTCCAAACATTTTATTTGCTCTCTTGTGAGTTATTAAACATTTAACAGTTGCAAACTCTCCTTCTCCCAAAAAGAGATGTAAAAGATGACTGATATATTACAAAATGTTTGGGATAAGAAGTTTTGGTGCCATTACAAACAGTAACAAAGCAAATCCTTCAGTCCTGCCAAATTACAAGTCATCGCATCACTTCTGGTTTTACTCAGGCTAGTTCACCAATTATAGGGAGATAATGTGAAAGAAATTACATTGCTACTGGCCCTGGTTTTCCATTAGTCTGAAAACTGCAAACATTCTGATTTAGTAGCAGTTTGTATTCACTTTGTAGGGGTGTAACATTGCAGTCTCACTAGCTGGAAGGGAGATTAATTCATACCAGCCAAGAATCTGGCCCTTAATGTACTTAGATGTACTTTTGGTAATGAGCAAATTGATTCTGATAATAGCCGAATCAACCCAAATAGCACAGGAAGCTCTTAAGGCCAAGACCTCAGTAAGATTCAGAAAGAAAGATTGGACATTTACGTGGATAACAAGTTTATATGGAGTCAGTCTGTCTGTTAACCTTCACCATGCCAAACCGACCTTTCTGTAGATTTTTGAGAGCTTCTCCCATCTCTGATTTCCATTAAAAGCAGCTGCTGGTGTGAGATATTAAGGAATATTATCTGGGCCCCTTACAGTTTGAGCATCATTCCAAGTGGATAAGGTGTGTTTGGTGTCTTTGAACATGGCAAAGTCACCAAGCACAGCCCATCTATTAGAGACCATCAGCTCAGGTGGGCAATAGCCACCTCTGTGACCCAGGCCTCTCTCAGTTTGGGTAAGTACANGTTTGGGTAAGTACATTTTTACCACTGGGTTTGACAGATATTTCTCACCCTGTCTACGACTTTGTTCCAAGGTGTTGCTGATTCAAGAAGAGCTCAGTACTTAGTACTGGGAGCCAGTACTTTCCTGGAGACTCTCTACCTGCCATAGGATTGTGTTCAAACTCACTTTGGTGTGACTGCACTGAGTTAAAGCTCTGTGAGAGACAGCCCGAAAAAGGCAATTCTTGCATGTAGTAAGAAGACAGTACAAAATGTGGTGCAGTAGAGGTTAACACACACTCTGTGAGGTCCCCATGGAATCTGATTTTATACTGGGCTACATTCCAGTCTGTTACTACCTTCTTGTTTGAGCAGGCATAAATTCCTCGTAAAGTCATTTTGATTTTTGCATCTGACAAGTTACTATTGTATATCTGCTATTTTTCTCTGTTTCCATCCATATTTTTCTTACAACGATGCATATCCTTTTATGCCCAACATGGTCACGCTGACAACTGCCAGTGCTTAAGTTGAGACAGAAATTACAATTGAACACAGAAATCCACCCTTCCTTTTGAACCACGATCTAGGAGTACAAGATTGCAGCAGGACCTTAATTTCCCTTGTTAGAGCTGTAGCGTTTGGGACTGATGAAGTTCGCAGTAAACCCGTCATAAACGAACCTTACCCCTATATTATCTATCAAGGCAACATAATGAACATCTGGTGGGGATTGTGATCTGTATGCAGTGAGGCAGCAACTATTACATTGCTGAGCTGATGTGCATTGATGTTCACTGTGCTTGGTGAGTGCAGCCACGAGAAAGTAGAATCAGGCTTTTGTTGAGCTTTTCCTTACACTCACCCAGGACAGAGGCCCAGGCTGCCTGTGGGCCAATGGGCTGTGCAGAGTGCACTGAGAAATCAATACTTCAGCCTGCTGAGCTGCCAAGCAGCTGTAAACCCTTTGCTGAATCTCTTGGAAAATAAGGATCTGTGATGAAGGAAGGGCACAAACAGGATTCAATTTTACACTGTGCCATGACAGCTGATGCCAGCTGACTAGAGAAAAGATGCTTCCTTCTGACTCCAACACATGTAGCACAATTGGCAGGTGAGCCTGGATTCAGACACATGTGGTGTTTTGTCACCCACTGCTACACTGATGGTGACAGAGGATCTGCAGGGTGCATAAGGCCTTCAATGGGAGATGCACTGCTGCTCTGGCTTCCTGAAGGCTTGAAAACACATAGATAATTTATGAACAACTTAGGAATGTGAAAATGTCTGCACTAGGTGAAAAGAGAGCAAGTGCTTTCAGGGTAAAATGTAGTAAGAAAAGTGAAATCTTTGCCTGAGAGGTTGGTCACTGTCACCTCTTTCTGAAGGATCTTCAAGAAAGGAGCAGAGTGAACATCTTTCAAAGCAGACATGTGGGATAATTAGCCTCTCTCTTAAGTGACTGAAGGAATGGAAAGCAGTCAGTGATCAGCAGCCCATAGCAGTGGTCTATACAGATTAAGGCACTGAGAAGAAATGCTTCCTGCTACGATGAATAAGGAATACAAACAGACAGTGCAGCTACTCTGAATTCAAACAGACAACCAGACTCAGTCTTGAAAACTGTGTGTGTGAGTTGTGTGTCTGTCTGTCTGTCTTTGTTTTCAATTCATGATAGCAATGACCCAGACCCCAACATTACCCAGACATCATGCAATACAAGCAATGTTGTAATATGGATAGACAGGGTCTCTTGGCTTTTTATTTCCTTGGCTGTAAAGCATCTGAATAGCAGCATGAGCAACTTGGCTGAAATGCTCTCAGGGAAGAAAAAGTTCATGCACTTGATGAACAAGTTCATGAGGTATCAATCCCTCTGTCCCCTTGCCAGGGATCATGTTTCTCTTTAGTATTCAGTCTAATCTTACACAGATTCCTGCATTTCCTTTCCAAGGCACATCCACATACCTTTCTGTCAAAGATCAGACATGTGGAGCTTTAAAACCTGGATTTTAAGGACTTTGTTTTCTTGAACTGAATAGGTTTAGGGATTTTCATAAGAACTGGAGAACCGAAAATGTCTCTGTAATGGAGATCACGGAGTCCAAAGACCCGTCAGTGCCAGACCTGGAAATATGATCTGTTCTTGATTAACAGCAGGGTGGAGGGAGTTAATTTCCAGGTTTTCTCCTTTGTAATGCATCTTACTCATGTCATTTTAGGGTGTGCAGCACATTGCCAAATATATGGGGTTCGAAAGGAAGCAGTCTGATATTTCCTTTAATTTGCCAAAGTCTGTCTACTCCTAATGTAATAGAAAACAGATATGTGATGGGATTTATACAGCTCCAATTTGCCTGATTTGCAGACAAAGCAGGATATAGCCGAGATGAAAATGAGCTGCAGGGAATTGTGAATAACTCAGGGAAGATGCCTGGAGAAGATTTTATCTTCAGGTGGAGGCAGGTTGCCAGAAGGAGACCTTTTCCCCAAAGACGGGGCAGGAAAGAGTCTCCCTCTTACCCCGGGGCTCGGGATTAGCTTCTAGGCCAGAAACCATTCACTGGGTTAAGGAAGGCTAACAGTGCTTGATGGACCATTTCACAAACCCTCAGAAAATGGGACCATTACCATCAGTGCCACCCATAGGCAACACTGCTCAAACGACCTTTCCCACATACAGTTTTCCCTGCTGAAAGGCCACTTCCCAGCAATTGCTGAATCATCAGCTCCAGTTTACTAGAAAAGCTGTTTGCTTAGCAGAAAGGACCCAGTGGCAATTTAAGTTCATGTCCTGAGAGGAGTTTTTATTCCCCCTTGTTTCTCAGTTTTTTAAATAGACAGTGTTATGTCTCACATTTACATTCTGGTAAACTGAGAGGTGGAATGGGTTTAAGTGCGGATTTATGCACAAATCTGGATGAGGCAGAACAACCTTCTCCATTATGCCAAGTGTATGTGTGACCAAACTCTATCTCACCCAAAGACATTTCCTAGATGAGGGAAATTCCAGAGGCTGACTCACAACAGCCCTTCACAACTCAGATTTCTCCCCAAACCATGCCCCCATTCAATGCATCGGTCCATAAATGCACATCCTATTCTGAGTGTAGCCTCTATTTCCTTATGACAAAAAGGAATTTATGTTCTTTATACTCAGGCAAATAAAGGGAAAAATAAAACTTAATTGTTCCAGAGTGAATATCTGCCTCTGGTATTCAGTTGTAAGTTCAGAGATAATATAATTAATGCAGGTAGTGGATGGATATGGAAAACAGATGGCTCTACAGACTCATTGTGTCGGTGGTCACTAATCAGTGTTGAAGATTATTTGTCTCCAAAGTGTCTCTCTCTCTATGAATGACTCACTGAGGACCATTCTGGACTACAAAGGCAGGTTAGTATATTTACAGTGGCAAAGTTCTGGTAGTGGAGATACAACTTGTGCAGCCAAAATAATTCTTTGCCTGGTAGTAAAACCACTTCCCTAATTGACATAAAATCTACTGAAAAAAGGGCTCTTTTTTTTATAATGAGTTGCCTCTGCACAGGGAGTTCTGACATTCAGACTGTACAAAGTTGAGTCATCCTGTTTTGACTATGAATGAATGGGGCATCTCTCAATGTCAGTGCAGGGGAATCCCAGTGGTACTTGTTATGCAGGAAATTTCAACTGCGAAGTTAAAATGTCATTTTAAAAATCTCCTTTGTCTGAGTGGAAGTGTAATGATTCCCTCTTTCATGATTTTCCCTTCCCCTTAAGGTATGTTTAGGGACCAGTATGAAATGAGTTTCACTATCTCAACCCTTTGCTCCTTTTTGTTTGAACCAGAGCTCCACTACACTGGTGGCAGTGTCCTTTGGCCCACGGCTGACATCACCTGCTGATTGCCTCTGTTCTACTCTGCGCTGCCTGTGCAAGTTTCCTTGTGAGTGTAAAAAGGAAATTCTGCTCCTGAATTTGAGGGAATTAGGGAACAATACTGTTTGGTGGATCCCACGGACAGGGTTAACTATTTTCATTGAGATGCTTGATTCCATTTTCACGGAATCATAGAAGACTCTGAGAATTCAAGTCTCAGAATTTTTCTGGCCATACAGAAGTTTGAAGAAATTCTCCCTGATTTATGCCTCCCTCTATGAATCCTACCAGTGCAGAGTCCACAGGTGAATGGTGTCAGAATGGCTGAAGTAGACCCACTTCTAGGTCCTAAACAGAGTTCATGCCTTGAATTAAACTTGAACCAAACCCCACTCTAGCTGCCACGTTCTAAGAAGGGCATGATCTTTTGGCTGGTGAGACAGAAGGTGGCCAGCTGGGATATTTCTGACACTGACTAAAGATGTGGCTGTTTCTTAATCACCGTGGAAGAACAAAAGTCACATAAACTTGGCTCTGAGGCAGCCACAGAGACAGCACTTACTGACCTGGTTGGACTGCCAAGACACTGGAGTGGCTGGGAACATATCCAAGCTCTGCTGAGCCAGAGCCCAAAACACGTTCCTTTCCTCCAGTCTTAACACTTGCAAATGTCACAACAGCTGCTGGGTGAGGCACCTTGTACAGAAAAAAAGTTAATTGTATGTAACCAATGAAGAGGTGTTACTGGAAAAGCTGGTCCTTCATATTTGATGATATTCACACCACAGTTAATTTGGGATGTTATTTCTGTATTAAAACCTTTCTTAGTATTGTAGCTGTGTTACACCAGCACTGTGCCTTCTGCAGGTGTAGCACAAGGACTCCAGGATATTTATACCTACAGTACTTCGAGGCAGTGGAGTATATTAAATTCCAACTCAGTGGAGATTTATTGTGTTCGAATGAACATTGCCTACAGTACAATAACTCAGAGAGATATGAGGAAACATGCTACTGGTTCAAGAATTTGCATTTCATAGTTTAGGATTGTAACTGATATAGAAGGTGGTATAATCCAGAGGCTTAGCTGTGGGACTCTGCTGAAGGTCATTTTTGCTTAGGATAGATATTGCCTGGATTGTGGAACAGCAGATACAAGCCGGTGATGTCTGACTCAAAAGAAATGCAAACAGTTCAACTGTTTTCACAGTAAATATTTGCTAGAATACAAAACCTGAAATTCTTTCTTGTTCATGCTTATTTTTGTTTGCTTTCTAGTAAATGACTGTGAGATGAGAAAATGTATTAAATTAATGAATTTTAAACAGAGACCAAATAATACATGTCCCTTAACACCTTTAAAATACAAGGAATGGAAGCCTAGGAAAGATATTTGTAGACCTAGAGAATAGTGATAGCTCCATGCAATTTGTCACAAAGAATACAGAGCAAGTCTCTGCATGTCAAATGATGCAGCCTATTGTGATTAAGAAAGCAAATACTTCTTCCTCTTCAGTCAAAGGTTGCATAAAGACAACCTCCCTCTTTGTGTTAAGATATTACTCTCTTCTTCAGTCTTTTAAGTAGTAAAACACAAAGTAAGGAAAGATAGGCCTCTGAGAGCCAAGAAAGTCCATGACTTCTAGATAAGGATTGCGTTTTCTATTTCTATTGAGAAATAAGAGTCACCCACCATTTCTGTGCCTTGGTCATCTCTGTCTGGATCCCTAACATCCAGCAAAAGTTGTCCTTCATTTTTCTAGTGCCAGTGTCAGTGGAGAAGCTCCCATGGACTTGAATCAGGATTTGGGCCTTTGCAAATGATCGATTTATAGGTTTAGAGGGGACTATGCTGCATTCTAACTATTTAGATTTCTTTGTATTTATATATACTTGTTATATGAGGAGATCTTGTTCAAGGCAGGTCATTGGAAGTGGTGGGCACTCATCTCATTGCAAACCCCTCTGTGACTCTGACCCATACAGAAACACTAAGCAAAACCCACCAGTTTATTGGGAAAACCTCATCCCCCACCTCCTCGCCAGCCTCTCCTGATAAGAAGAGTAAAATAAAGAGTAGCAGACTTTGAGTAAGATTGAAAAAGAGGAAAAAATATGCTCCCAGGGGGCAAAATACAGATGACATTCTTAATAATAATGAAACATAAGACCACAGTAAGGCAAACCTGAAATTCATTTGGCATGTCAAGGAATTGGTTGCATTTAATTTGTTTGGGCTATTTTACTAGGCTTCTGTTTCTTACAGAATAAGTTCAAGGTTATGAAATTTTGCTAGGACTAAATGTTCATAAGGCTTTGAGACAAAAGAGAATAAAGCAGAGGAAGGTCTTCCAATTCAGTTGTGATTGATGAAGTCTTTTGTGAAAAATGATCTTTTTCCTTCTCAGTTTTCTTTTGAATTCATATTTCAGAAACTGAGAAGGGGCAGTATGAAAAATGATACAGTGACAGTTATATTTCCCTTAAGAGAGTCCTCATTCACCTTTATTCCAAACTTGTTGAATTTGTCTAAACAGTTCCCAAACGCTACAGTGGGACTTAAATGTCTGCACTCTTGAGCTGAATTTGACTTTGCTTCTTGCTTAATTATTGCTTTGTAAGCTTTAAACCACCTGATTTTGGTCAAATCTGTAAAAGAGTAGCTTCATTTGGACTCCTGATATGAAAAAACAGTAATGGGGGAACTTCAAAAGCTTCTGAAAGGCCATGATAAGCCTCTGAATTATGGGAGGTTTATTAAGGAATTTCATGCGGGTTCTCATGATGTGTCCATGGTTTGGAAGGACAGGAATGAACGACCCCTGGGAAAGGGGGCACAGAGCAGTTTCCAGGCATGGCACTCTCTTTCCCAGATGTCTTGATGGGCCTTGGGGTGGCTCTCAGCCCCATGGCAGTGAGGGTGTGGGGTGACTGGGGGGAAGCCCCATGGGTGTGTGCATGAGGTGTCCCAGTTTTGGCCCTCTGGATCTCCTGGATCTGCAGTTTCTCCACTAGATGTCTGTGTGTCCTCTCCAGAGCCTCCAGCTGCAGCTGAGAAAGTCTTGTGAAGCAACCCTTTCCCCTCAGTTTTGAAGGAAAACCAGTTCAACAACACTGTTTTCAATATTCCTTTTTTTTGGTGCAATTCCAGACTGATGTTCGAGATGTGGTTAAAATCGGCTCCCCACTTCCCAGAATTTCAAAGAAAAGAAACAAAAGATATTCTCCCTGCCCCAAAACTTCAGGATGACTGACTGACAATTGCCTTAGCTTTTGCTCAGAAAAAAAATCAAAACCAAATAATTTCAGTTTTCCAATTTGTGAAGAGATTGTTTCATGATGGGAACTTTCGAACTAAGTGGTTTATATGACACACTATTCCTCCATTGCCATTTTTTTATATTTGCAGAATTTAAAAATAAAACAATCAACCTCCTGCTTTTCTGAAGATATACAAGCACCAAAATAAACAAAAACCAAAATCATACCAGTTGTGAGGAAACAGCCATGTTGAAATGCATGTGTTCCCCCTCACATGAGATTCACAGGACTATCGGGCAATAAAGACAGACCTGGCTGGGGAAGACAGGATGGTGCAGTGTGGAGGTTGCCATGAGGATACTTTGCCTGTCTTTATGTGTTGCCCATTGCCCCATGGAAAACCAGAGGTTAATTGCAGCTCGTACAAGTGGGATCATCCTCAGGCTGCCCCAGAGTTGTGTGGCTGGGCCTGTACAGCACCCTCACAGACTAAAGAAATTCAAATGACAAGTTTAAACTATTTTAGTTTTTTTAACTCATGCTTAGTCAGTGTGAAGTCAGCAGAAATTTATGAGGTTTTTATTTTCAAATGAGATAGGAGTGCAAAATTTACACTGGTATAACTCCAGGAACATTAATCAAGGAACAAATTTATCTTCTGATTCTTTTTGTATTTCTAATCTAGAAAGAAAACGAATGCCGGTAGATTTGATGATTTGTAAACATCTGCCTTTTCATTTAAATTGCATTCACACAACAGATACTGAAATGGTCTTTTTTTTTTTTTTTAATTTAAAAGCCTTACTGCATTGTGGTGATTTTTTAAAAAGCTGAAATAACCAATTTTATGAAAACTGTAAGTGTGAAAACCAATGAACTGCAAAGTGCAATAAATCATTTCTCCAAAGAAGTTCACCTGTCTCAATTTTGCTCTCTCTTATGCTGGCTGCAATGCTGAGTATAAATACTGAGGAACAAAGTTACTTCATAGCTTCTTTTATTAAGCAAAACAGTATATGACCCACTAGCTTAACAGAAAAAATATTGACATTTCTTTTATGATCTGAGGGAAATAAATTTAAAAATGTAGTACATGACAGAGGTAATTTTTATACAAAGGTCAGAAATGCAGTTAATGAAATTCTCAGCTACTAAAACTTTTGAAGTAATACAACTATAATATTGTCTTTTTGAAAATAGAAACTGTGATTAAAAAGGAAGTATTTTGGAAAATTAATTCTCAAAGTGCAAGGGACGCTGGAAGAGATATCTTGGTTTTACCTGAGAGATGAGTGATTAATGAAACAAAATTAATCTCTTGTTAATCAGTGTGAGAACGAAAAAGGGGTTGCCCAGATTAACTCAAAACTCATTTTAAGTGTTGAAAATCTGTAGAGATGCAAGTCTGAGAGTGGGTATTTAGAGGAGAGAATTAATCTCTGCTCAAATCAATGGAAGTTTTGTCTTTTCAAAGGCAAGAAGGACATTTTAATGTTAAGTGAGTAAAGAAGACACACACCCCCCACAAGCTCCAGAGGTGGAATTATATGCAGAAAATAACTAGCCAGTGGTTTTGAATAATGAATGCATTCAAGAAACTAATGATCCTTAATGGAACTAAGATTTCAACCAGGGCATTCATGGGCCTGTTGGTGACATCGATATGTGGAGATCAATCAATGTTATTTGAATTTATTAACCACTGTATTCATTGCAGCTTTTCTTTTAAGAAAGATGTTAAAAAACCAGTGATTGAGCATTTTAGTAAAAGAAAAAAAAAATCCAAAAGCCTGTGTAATTCTCGCTTAAGCATTTTGATTTTATTGGAAATTGATCAAAGTCCATCAAAGTTAAAGTGGCTGAAGAAAATAAATTAAATTTTAAAAACCGAGTAGATAATAAGGTGCAGCTTAGTTTTAAGTTGTCTATTAGAAATGGCAGTGAAAGATTAATACAGAACAATGCTGTCTGTCACTAAGCAGAGTAGAACCAGCATGGATCTTCCGATGGTCACACATTACTTTTTTGACACATAAGTTTTCTTTACTGAATCTTTGGTAATCATCTCTTGCTACACCCTGAAGACACAAACACTTCCCAGATGCTTTCTGTCCCCATATCCAAAATCTGATATGAGGAAATCACAGGTTAGTCCCAGTGTAAAATCCATGGGATCCACTCAGCAGACAGGCACAGTTCTGTGTTTGGGTAGAGAGAAACACTGTGGCTTCACCCGGGAGATGCACAGGGCAGCCCTCACACCACACCATGACATCATTTGACAAAAGAGTCAGAACCACTTTCTAATATCAGAACTGCTGCAAGGAACCAAATTATTTTATTCTGGGTTTAACAGCAGTGGATGGAGGTGCCTCACTGGACTGGAAGCCGGTGGTTGGTCAGAGAGCAGAGCTCTTGGCCCCTTACACCCACAGGAGCAAACAGAAGGTAGAAGCAATCACCACACTTGCAAAGAGACACACAGCTACTCAGTGCTGCAAAGAAAGCCCAGCTTCACCAGGTGAAAGGAAAATCATTAGCTAAACCACCCAAAGAGGAAGGAATAGAAAGATGAATGAGAAGGAAAATTGAAAGCTTTTTAATTTTAGGAAACAACAAATCAGGAAAAACAATGACTTCGGCTAAAACCTCATTGTAGTTTAATGTACAAGGGAGGCAGTTAATTTTTTTTTTCAAGCAATTTATAGTTAACATTGAAAAAGAGAAACAGATGGCAATCAATAACCCTGGGAAATTGTGATGTGCAAAATAAAGTAACAGGAGGCTACAAATATTAGAGAAAAATCCATGCTTGTAAGTCATACAGAATTCTTCCTTGTCAGTTGCATTAGGTATGAAAATCCCTGCAAAAGATATTACTCTTGTTGGTAGAGAGAGATAATGAAACATTTTTTGGTGTGGAGAAAGCCAAATATTTTCAAAGACAACTTTTGTCCAGTAGCTGAAAATACAGGTGATGAGTTTATCACGCAAAACTTTCGAATCCATGAAGAAAATGAGGATGTTAGGTAATTTCTTTTAGAGAATATTTTCTGTCTGATAAGAGAATCTAGGACTTAAAAAAAAAAAAAAGAAAAAAGATTATAACAGAGGAGCATCTGTCTACCTGATCTTAGTGTGTAATTAACTTTAGCTGGCTAGGGAAACTGCAGAAGGAAAAGACAGTGCTAATGTTGGACTGATATTCAAAACAAAACAACCCAAATATGAGGAGCTGGTAGCTGAAATGAAATAGCAGCTGAAGTTATTGGTCTGCTTAGCTAAATATGGCTCACAGGTACACTGGTGGAAGGGCTATACTACATTTTCAGGCAATAAATACTGAAACTACAGGACTATAATTGCCCACAATTAAAGCAAATTTTTCCTAAATTTTAAGGAGTTCATGATGGCATGATAAGAAATCATTTTGAAGTGAGAGAATCAGGGAATAAAATCTAGCATTCTCTTTTTAAGTAGCATGAACAGAAATACTTGCAAGAGGATGAGTAGTCTGATAACAAAGATGCCCCTTCATCACCCCAGACAAGGGTTAGGAAACAACCAACACTGGAAAGTTTGAAGAAAAATTTAGAGAATGCAAAGCATATTTTATTTAGATAGGAATATTTCTGGTTTCAAATACTGAAAGTTATGATGGGTGCATCAGCAGCTCTATTTGGAAATGTGCAGTGAATTGTTTTATAAAAAAAGAGCAGCAAAGTTTGTGTACTGCATGAATTTGGGCAAGATGGATACAAGCTGTGGCTGATTAAAAGTGGTATCTGCTCACTTGCCTGTGTTTGTGAGTAGGTGGAAATTTGTTTGTGCTTTTTATAAACTGCATTCCCATAGAGAATAAAATAGAAGATATTAAGAACTTCTTTTGCCTGGAGGAAAGGTGCCCCCAAAAAGCAAAGGCTGTAGTTGAATCAAGACTCAAAAGAAGCTTTTCAGAATACATGGTAATAGTGATTAACTACTGGAACAAAATACAAGGAAAGGGATAGAGACAAAGTCTCTTCAGATTTTACAGCAAAGTCTGAAACCTTTTATAGCAGACAAGCTTTAATCTGAGACAAAGAATGGATTAGTTAAATACGAGTTATTGGACTCAGGGCTGGATAATTGGGTGGCCTGAGATACTTCAATAAGAAAACAGAGATCTCTTTTGATCTTAGTCTTGTGAATCTGTGAGTTGGATTCTATGTTATTCCTGTTGTAGAGTTTCACCAATTTACTGCTATACTGAGACCAGTAAGATGTTTGATTTCAAATTAATTTTCAGTCAAGGGCTGTTTTTATTTACAAAAACTTCATAAAATACAAACCAGTTAGGAACTTGCTTTTTCTAGAATTTATCAGCTTATTGTAAACTTCTTGTCATTAGTCCTTGTTATACTGTCCTCTGGCAGGTAAAAAATGCCTTTATTATCCAGAAATACTCCCTGTGCTTCTCTGGAAGTATTTTGTCACTTTTACACTTCCCTTTTTCACAATTTGGTGCATATTAATGGATATTCAAGTTACAAAATAGAACTTCTCAATGGGAGCAGGCATTTTCTTAGAGTATAGGTAATAAAAATAATTTCAGGGGATGCAGACTGGGATTGAAGACAAGGTGAAGGATGTAGGTTTATTCCTGTATTGAAAGCTTTGCATCATGGGAAAATTTCCTATTGTTTAGCAAAAATAGCAAGATGATGATTTTGAAATGTGTTAATTCCATCCTCAGTGAGGGGTGCAGAAGGGCTCCCATGTAAATGAAACAAGCAGTGCAGGAGCAGGACACATCACAGCTTTGTATTCCAAACTAAAATATTATCCTTTATTTTCCACTTGCTTGGTGTCCTGTGTTCTCATTTTCAGCAGTGCAGAGTGCAGTGTAGGTACAAAACAACATTAGGTCAGATGTTTCCACTCTTTTATATCAGATGTAGCATCTAGCAACCTATTTATATTAGCTTTTCCTAGCACAAATGAATGTATTTATGCAATAGGAACTGCAGAGGTGCTCCCTCTAAGTTTTTATTTCTTAAAAAAAACCCCTTAGAATTCTTCTTAATATTATCCAGGTATGCTGAATTACCCCCTTAATATGTTTTTCTGTAGAAAATATATAATGTAGTGATTTCTATTATCTGTGGGTGTAAAACAAAGTGATTGACTTTACATCCTACACTCAATACTGTGAATATTCAGGTAGAGCTCATCTTCATCTCTTGTGACTTCACATCACCTCTACTGACTTTAGTGGATCCAGAAGCATCACGATCTAGTCTTCTTCTTGATACTAGGTTCCTTATGACCTCAGATATTTGGTATATTTACAGTTGTAATACTTCTAATATTCCAGATATTTAGTATATATTTAAAAGATAATGAGGCAAAGCAATTGTGCAGTGTGCTATCATGAACTACCTCCTTCACTCTCATAGCCCACCCATCAGCTTGCTATAAGCTTGATCAGTTCCTTAAGAATGATGAATAGTGTTAAAATTTGCCATATTCCTTTCTGCCAGATGCTCTGAAAAGCCTGTTAAAAGTCTATAAAACAAGCAAAATAAGTTCAGTTACGCTCTGCACTTTTTGAGCACTGCTGCTAGCACAAAAATTGATTGATTGTGCTTTGTGCTGGTCTAAATCTAGCCTGTTCACCTGCAAAACACTGCTCTCTTGTACTTTTTTTGTTATCCTCAGCAACATTCACTCAAAGAGCAGGGAATGCTTTTCCTGGTACAGGGATTTCTCTGTAAGTCTGGTACTTTCTTGCCTCTTTTCTCCTCTGTGTGCTAATCCCATTAAAAGATTCCCTCCTTGCCTTAGCAGCATGTTCCCCGGCTGCTGGCCAGCGTCCTGCTGCTCCTCTGCCTCTCTCCTGCCCAAAGCTGAGACTTGTCACACCCCTCTTGGCACAGGGATGTACATGTAGAGAGATAGGGGCTTGATGGCTCCCTCGGAATTTACCAGGAACTCTCGCTGGCTGCATCAATGCATGGCGCTCAAGGCAGGGATGTCAGGAGATGCAAGGAAAAAAGCAGAGGTACAGCCTAATCTTGGGAAATCAAAGTTGTGCCATGGGGGTTGGTAGAAAAATGAAGCAGCTGTGATCATTTTTTTTTGGCAGGAAGGAATGTAAAGAATGCATTTGTTTCAGCTATAATTACTACAAGAAGTTAGGCTTGTAAGCGTGTTGAAAATTTTGAGGACAAATGATTTTCAGGAGACATGTAATATAGACTCATCAAACCCAAAAGAGGTTTGGGCTAATGTGAAGTTAATAGGAAACCAAAGGTGGATCCTGCCACAGATATGTAGACATTATGGAGACAACGTTTTTGCATCACTGCTGAAAGATGAGTGAATATTCAAGATATCTGGAGGAAAAGTAAAAGAGAGATCATGGTACAGTTGTAGTGCTGGCCACCAGCCACAATGAGAAAATCCAGGTGAAGGACAACAGTATAACTTCTGGTGAATGAGAGGAATGGAAACCGGTGGATAAGGAAAGGAGGAATCCAGCAGTCTAATAACGGGCAACTGAACAAAGTAAAGAGAGAGGCGAGGATTGAATTAGGGTAAGAATGTAAGGCAGTAGAACACAAAAATAAATTTAAATTAGCCTGTAAGACAGCTGGTGGGGGTGTTC
The DNA here is from genome assembly GCA_013389985.1 of Dryoscopus gambensis. NCBI lineage: Eukaryota > Metazoa > Chordata > Aves > Passeriformes > Malaconotidae > Dryoscopus > Dryoscopus gambensis. The sequence goes on from WEIT01028904.1 coordinate 533,789, forward strand.
AAATTTAAGATGTTGATAATGACAAGGTGCAGGCAGACAGCTGAGTCTCAGTAAGCAAAGCTGCAGGTTTGGTGACAGAAATGTTATTCCGAATGGTTTGTGGGGGCCTGAGCAGTCCTGGGAAAGCAGAGGAGAGAAATGTACCAGGTGCAGGAGGCTAAACTTTAAAATTTAAAAGGTAATAAACATCCTTTGGAAGAGAGGAAGGGTGATGGAGATTACAAAGAGCAATGGAGCTTCTGCAAGCAGACTGTGAACATATGGTGAAGGCATAAACAAAGTACTGAGCAAGATTAACCAATGATAGGAAGTATTGCTTCCAACAGACACATCACATTCCTTGGAGTAGAAAACCCTGGAGGTGTTTTGCATGTCTGGGAAAATGTCTTGCATGTGCCTGGCTGTACAAACAGTCATTCAGCAAAATCACAGAATACTTTGGTTTAGAAGGGACCTTTAAAGGCTGTCTAGTCCAGCCCCCTTGTAATTAGCAGGGCATCTTCCACTACATCAGGTTGCTCAGAGCCCTGTCCAACCTGACTTTGAATGTTCCTGATGCTTTCCCAGGGAAGTGTTCCCACTGTAGGGTGAAGGGCAGTTTTGCACTGCCCTGCTCTTTGTTGGCCTGTGTACTGCAGCATGCAGCTCCAGTGCAGCTGCTGGTGGGTGATTTGGTCTCTTCACCTCAATTACCACAGCCAAACCCATTTCTCTTGGTACTCCTGCTCCTGCAGGGTCTGGCTACAGTTCTGTTTTTCATAGCTTAATCCCAAGAGGTCAGAAAGGTGATAGTGGTGCCTGTGGGATGAGAGCATCTGCTGAAGCGAAGAGCTAATGACTCCAGGACAGAGGAACCTCTACTGTGGAAGAGGTCACTTGGTTGTGGACGAGATTGAGGGGTGGCCTCAGGCAGAGAGCTGGCAAAGGTTCTCCTAAAGGCTGTGAATAAAAGTAACACAAATGCCTTAGAAACAAGTGAAAGGCAGTGGCCAACAACGAAAATGCCAGACAGACGCTCCTGACAACAATCACTCCCCGTTACTCCCAGTCCTCACAAAATGCCTGTGCACACCTGTAACAGTGCCAGCATTGCTCCCACTATCAAATAGTCCGTGGAGAGTTACTCTTTCCAGCAAGGGAGTTACAGCACAGTTTAATTTCCCTTCTCAAGCCTGAGTGAGGCTGAAGGGTGGTGAAATGCTTCCCAAGGGGGTCAGCAGCTTTCTGAAGACAGGAGGTAAAATGCTGCAAGTCCAGCATGAATTCTAATAAACAATGGAAGGCCATTATATCAGTTTGGATGGTATGGGAACCTTACTGGCTTCTTGAATATGTTTCGTTATCAGTTAGAAAAGTAAAATTTAAACAGCAGAATTCAGTCAAGCTTTCTTTTTTCTTCATCTGTCTCTGTCACTTGCACAAAAATGCAAAACGCACAATACTGAAAACTATTTTGGCCGTAAAAATGTGTTTATATTTCTGTACTCTCACTTCCATTAGTTTTCCAAAGAATTCAAAAATTTTCAAATTACGTAGCAGTCACTGGGGACATTTTCAAGCTGTTAGTTAAGCAGAGGCTTCAGTTCTGTCAAGAGAAATCTATATGTTAAGCCTCTGGCATAATTTCTGCTCCAAATGAGAAATGCCCTTGAAGACCAAGGTTTAAGGTCAAAAGCACTCCTGCTTATACCTGATCTCACTTCTCCAGTGGTTTTGTCCTGTTGAGAAGTAGAGGCTGAGAGAAGCCATGTGAGTTCTTTAGTGCTCCCATGTCTTTCACAGTGTCACCCCCAAGGTACCGCCTTGGTGGGTGGTGCCTCTGGGGGCTTTGCCAGGTGGTTGTTCCCTGTAGTCCCAGGTCACTCTGCTAAGAATAGTTTTATGTGATAGCCTTGTCCCAAATACCCAATGAGACTCAGTTATTTTTTAGCTAAGCAGTACTTTTGTCAGGAATTTTCTGTCTGCATCTCAAGTTGAGCTTAACATGTACTTTATAAAGAAATTATAAGAAGCATACCGATTATGGAAAGATAATAATAAATACATAACTATAGTATTTGATATATACTATATAGATATAATTAAAAATTACAATAATAAATTGTGGTAACATTCCTTGTTCCTCCTCAGACATTCCATTCACCACAGAGCTGCATTCTGCTCCCAAAAAATAGAGCCAGCTCTTCATCTCTCAACAATGGATACTTGCTGACAGGTAAAAGAGACTTTTGGTTTTATCTAGATAGTGTGAGGTGTACAGCACAGAAAGAGAATCAGAGATTGATAACTGTACAAAGACATTATAAAAGGAAGAAAAGCAGGGCAATTATCCAGGATAAATATGTCACACACCCATGCCAAAGAAGAGGCATGTAAGCACACCATAAAAGATCCATCTAATCAGAACTTCAAACTCTCAGTTCTGGTGCAAAAATTAACTTGAATAAGAATCAAATGGACAAAGGAGAGGATTGCTGGTGCTTGTGATGAGAAATTGTTGTTGCAGAAAGCCTCTATTTAGATCAAAATGACATTACGATTTGTGCTCTCTTTCTGATCATGTTCTCAATAAATTTTAACTAAATACAGGAAAACAAACACTTGCATCTGTCCCAGGTCATGAACGTGTCCCCATGTGTGAGGATGGCAGAATTATTTTCTGTGCGATTTTTTTGGGGCATGGTTTGGGCAGTTTCTTTACATATTTTTGTGGTTAAGAAGTTCTAAACAGGGAAAGATTGCTTTGCTTTTCTCAGGGACTTGGATATGGAGTTAATGCCTAATCACACTTAGCAATTTGATACTCCTCAGTAATCAGTCTCCTGCTAATTGATGAAGACCTAATCCATCAGTCATTTTAAATCACTTTACATTTACATTAAAAGATAAAATTTAAAAAATTTAAAATAGTTTTCACCTAATAAAAGACATTTCTTAGTGCCACAAGAAGATATCTATCAAATAAAATGCTAGACAATTATGACTTCTAGATTTTTTTTTCTATACATAGCCAACAACAAATTCTGGGCATGTTCTTATCGTATAAGTCTGGTTTTTTCTAAGCCTGGGTGTTCAGACAGACCATACTGCAAAGTGTGAGGTTGGATTTGAAACCTTTGGAGGAATGTTAGGACAGATATTCTGCTCCCAGCCTTAATCAACAGCCTCAAAGATTCAGCAGATAGCATGAAACTAGGGTTTGTATCTGCATCTTTCAGGAGTATGTCCCAGTTCTGGCCTCTCTATGCTGTGAGCATCCTTAAAAGATACATCAAACAGCACAACATGAGTTCAAAGAACTTTGCTTGTAACCGCAATGAATCTGAAATGTACTGATGAAAGATTTATTAATGTCGTGCAAGGTAGAGTGTCCTCCTGTTAGCAGAGACCTTTTGAATCGCTGAGTGAACAGGTCATCAAAGAGAAATCAGCACGGTAGTTGGAGCAGCATTTCTGAACCTAATTGCAACAGAGGTTAAGTCAGCATCTGAGTGGAGCATTGGATAATGACAAGGACACAAATAAAGCAGTAGTAATTGAGGCCACACCCCCCTCTCTGCTGTTGTGGGGAACAGGGATGTGTGGCTCAGGCTGAGACAGACGTTGGTACCTCCCTGGAATTTTCAGCTGCAGTGACTCCAGTGGACTTGAACCAAGATGTGCGGACAAAGCAATTTGCCCTGGGGAAAGATTAACCTCATAGTGTGTGCTTGTGCAGGTGCTGGGACAGAAACAGGGAAAATTATGACTCAGAAAATGTATTGGGATACTTTTCTAGTGTGCAACAACACACAGCTGAACCTAGAAAGTTTTCTAAACCTTGATCATGCTATGCCTTGTGACAGAAGATATTTGGGGGTTAAGAGGATGGGGATACTCACTAAAAATAATGAAAGCCACATACAGGACAGTCCATTGCTTCTGGGGCCCTTGGAAATATTATCCCGGGCTTTTGACCCACCACTACAGAATTTCTACAGCCTCAAGCATCCAAAGGTGATTTTAGCATCACTATAGTATATGGAAGTCATTTAGTTTAGCAATCTGAAATTAATTTCTTCTCTTATTTCTAAGTCTGAAGTGCAAGTTAATGGTATTGACTAGCGTTCAGCAGGGTGAAATACTTTGAAGTGTCTAACAATACTTTCTTCTGGCTAAAAGTATTCTGACCTTGTACCTCAGGTTTTGAAGCCTTCTTTTCCAGGGCCTTTGAAAGATGTGATTTTGTTCAAGACATATTGTTTAGAGTGGATAAGTCCTGTACTGTAACTGTATCACCTTTCCCAGGCATCGTTTGGTTTCTGCCTTTTATCCCATAGGCATGAGTCACGTCCATGGCCCAGCATCTGACCCTTGTCTGCCTGATACTGCCTCCACTCTGATTCATTGTTACATTTTCAAGAACATATCTTCTCACTGTCTCCCAAGTTCTCACTTTCTCCTGAGTCCTTCTGGGTTTCTCCTTGCATTTTGGAGGATCATTTTGGAGGATCATAACCCCCATGGGGCTTATTGAGGAGCTGGAGGCAAAGTCATCTTGTTGGACTTCAAATTTTTTCTCCAATCTCATCTGTCACAATGGCAAAACTCTTAATATTAGGCCACTGATGGTTTGGTTTTACCATCTTTGGAGCTGACCTTGCACGTATTTTCTTTGTCTTTACCACACCCAACTCTGACAGGCCAATATCGAGACACTTCTGCCTTCTAGTATTAGCCACTGAAAATGCTTCATTGATTTGTACAGCATGGGTCCTTGGTTCTGAACGTAAGCTTCAACTGATAAAGGCTCTGGAAGTAGAGCGCTATTAGGCTATAAATGAAAGCTCATCACATGCTGACATTCATCCCTCTCTGGAAGTCAGATTGGCATGGTAACACAGCAGGTGTTCTCATTTTGGATTCAAAGAAATCTGAAAAACACAAAAGTAAAAATTAAAAACTCGTGTATAAGAAATTAACAACAAGAAGAAGAAGCAGCAGCAGTCAGGCACGAATTTTTCAGAGCACTGTTTGGTTAACCCCAGCTTTAAAAAAATCATCAGTTACTTTTTTTACATGATAGAAAAATTCTCTGTGATGAATATTTACCAAAGGAAGTTGCAGACAGTCACTATGTAAAGTCTCCCTCCTTGTTGCTCAAATGAATTCTATTCAAGGTAAAAGAAATACACAATTAATAGATATTTTCTTACACTAGACAGGAGTAAGTAAATTCATCCTTCCTCCCTGGTGGCATGGAGAGTTAAATGACTCAAAGATCCTCTATCCAGATGCCGTGGCTAGAGACGGTCCCCCTGAGTGTGCATCAACCTTACTCCAGAAAAGCCATTATATATATTATATCTATAATTGTCATTGCCAACAAAGCTCCTGGTATAAAGAATTTGCAAGGTCCTTGTTTAATTCCTGTTTAGCACCTTGTCCTTGCATTTTTCCAGTTTTGCACCTGGTACCTTGTAGCTCGTCCAGCTCACCACGCAGACACTTGCCCGTACAGGTGTGCCAGTCCATGGATAAAACCAGGAAGAGATGGGATGGCTGGAGAGTGGCAGTGCAGAAACAAGTAACACGATGGGGTGTGAGTGCACCTGTACCTGTTGACGCCAGCAGGGGAGAAGGGGCCTAACAGCCATGTCCATCCTCTGGAAAAACACTAATTAAATTCAGCAATGCTATCTGTGAACTTGGCTTACTGCTCGGACTGCCCCCATATGGGATATTGCAACTACCAACAGCTCTCTGTAATCCATGAGACTTTAGATACAACCACAGCTGCTGTAAATCCCACACAATGCAGGGACTGCTTTGTTCTCCTTTTCACTTAATTAGCATGAGCCATTTTATTTGTCTGCTGCAACATGGCTGAATCTTGGTTGCTGAACTTCTCTGGCATGGCTGCATTACTTGCTTCCTGAGGAAGGTTTTCCAAAAGCCCAAGGAATTCTGACTTAATTAGTTAGTTAAACATTAATCTATCCTCATGCTGACGTCTTTTTTTCATCAATAACAGTGATATACTTAGAAAATCCTGCATTTCACAGCATCTAAACAAAATCATATCTAGACATAATACTATTGAAATCAAAGGGCAGTTGGTGAAAAAAAATCTGGACTGTGATGACTGATACAATAGACAGTAAGACTCTGTTTAGAGAATCTGAACTGTGCTCGTAACACAGTACAACAAAAAATGTTGTTAAAATATAAAGAAAAATAGAAAGAAAAACTCTTGTACATCATCAGTGGTGTTTTTTTTCTATTTTTACATTCTACACCTGCAGGAAAAGAGCACTGTTCATTTTCACTATTGAAGAAATATCCTCACTCCTTGTTGTCCCTGACATTTCTTCCTCTTTTTCGTCCTGTTGGGTGTGCGTGAAAGATTTTTTGATAGCAATTTAATTGTGGAGAGAAGTTGTTTCACGCTTTTCATGAGGATGCTCTCCTGATGGTCTCCTGTGCACTTTTCTCCAGACTCTCTTCATTGTGAAGCTGTGTGAGATCAGCCACAAACAGGGCTGGGGACAGAAAGAACACTTAGCCCATTCTACCACACCTCATGGAGCAGGGCTTCACTGGTAGAACAGACTTTCCCCAGTGGCACTCGGATGGTATCCAAAATGTGGTGATTTACACAGCTGGCGAAGCTACTCCTAGTGTCTCAGTCAATGTCTCAGAGTGAGAATACATCATTCAGAACGTGCATGAAATATTAAGTCTTGAATTCTTGCAGATATTAAAGACTTCAAAATATCTACAAACAAAAGATAATGCTGTAGATTAAGTTTTGCCCTATGAGCAGGATTCAGAATATGATGGGGTGTTTTCTCAGATTCTTCCTTCACAGCTAAATATATACCACAAAATTCTTCTTCCTGTCCTAAATTGTTGCTGCATCTGCTCAGAACAACTAAAACAGCCATTATGTCCCTGCCCTAGGTATAGATGCATTTCATGAGTGGAACAAGAATGTTGCATATGGCCATTATTTTATAGATTTTTTGATAACAAGGTTGATCAGTATTGATTACACAGGTGGCAGCATGGAGATTTATTATGCTGCAGGAGTGTTGGGGAAAAACCCAAGTCCAGTGTTCCTTTAAGTGAGAAACAAGGAGGTGATGGATGCCTCAGCATCACCATAATTGGAATAAATCATGGTGACAAAGTTTCAAAGATGTCAAAAACAAAACTGTTGGTCAGCATCCAATATTGATTCCTAACATATGTGAAAAGGAAAAAATCAACCCAAATTACAATATGAATCTTTATTGAGACTATGGAAAGATATCGCCGAGGGATAAAACCAGCTGGAGACCATGAGAACCAAGATACATCTGCAGCCAAATCCAGGTATTGGAGGATGAGAAAAATCTTCCCAGGGTAGTGTTAGCTAATTACAGGTAGGTACTGCCAGATTGCTCCAGAGAACTGTGTTAAGCTTGCAGAGCTTTTCTCAAGCAAGGCACCTTGCCTTGAGAAAGATGAACCTGCTGGTCTAACACAGTTAATGGACTGATTGCACCGAGTTGCCCTTTATAAAGGCAGTTTTCACCTTACAGCAGACTGGAAAACTTGAATGGCCTCAGTTGGTAAAAAAAAAGGTAAAGTGCAGGGAGGAGATGCTTTTTCTTTCTCTAACCTGTGACAGGTTTTGTCTTGCTAGGATCTGGTGTGCTATTAATAAAAGGTGCTTTTCTGTGCTAGTTTCTAGCTGAGAAATCCTCCAAGAAAAACAGCTAGAAAAAATATCTACAAATGAAGGATCCATCAGATTCCCTTCTGGAACAATTATGTAGCTGTCTGTACAGTTATACCAGAGATGAATTTGTTTAGAGGAGTCTTGCAACTTCCTAACCCCAAAGTAAAACACTCCAAGAATTATGGGCTCTTACTGCAGCTGGTGAAATGATGGGTGGAGAACAGAAACGGAGACATCCCCTCCATTATTTTTGATAGAAATGTCACACTAAGTTCCTACTAGAACCCATATTCCTTTTTCTTTTTCAGAAAATACTATAATATCTATTATTCAGATTTCCTGTCTTATCCTGAGTGCTGTTTTGTTATTGAACCCTTTGGAATAATAATAGGAGATGGGCTAAAATGGAAAATAGAGAAAGCGAAATCCCATAATAGCACTAACTAGCAATAACCTCTATAAACAGCCACCACAAGCACTGAAACCTTTTTAATTTCTAACTAGAAAAAGTAGCTTTGCCCTTGTGAATCAATGACATACGCAGGGTGCCTGCAGTAGGGTACTTCATGTACTCTGGGAGAGAAGGATGAGAGGAGAATGAAAATTGAAAGTAGATGGAAAATCTGTTGGCTGGTTTTGAAATATAGCTGCCTGACCATCTTCTTTTACTTAGGCAAAAGAGCTTGTAAGCAGAATTCCCATCACTGAGGTGTTATTGTTGCCAGCTAAAGCACTGCTCGCTGCAGATGCACCTTCTGTGTGCTGCACTTCAAACCCTTTCAGTGAAGGCTGAACATTCTGCTGTCTTCTTTGTTTGAGAGATTTTCTGAAAGATTTTCTGCCAAAAAAAAGCATCTAAACAGCACACCAAAGAGAAAAGCCCCAACCTCAAAATACTCCATGCATTCTGCTATTTAGCTTTCAGCTGTATAGAAGGATATAGTCTGTCAGAAGGCACAAAGGTGTTATAGAAAACAGGGGGAACACATTTTAAAACACTCCTTTGAATGCAACAAGCAACAATTTTTTTGCCTTCAGAAGGTGTGAGCTGAAGGTATTTGGAAGTTGGAGGAAAAAACATGAATGATTTGAAAAAAGCTCATTTTTGTCACTGGATATCTGTGCAATTTTAGCAGGATACCCTTACTAACTGTGGACAATTTAAAACTCTTAACTTTAGAGCTAATCTTGAGAGAGGTAGAGTTGACCATATGCCAAATAAATTATGCACAATTTAATTGTCGAAAAAATGACTGGCGTAAATTTTACCTACAAATATATTTACGTATTAATTCCTTTAATTATGTGGTTTAAACAATTTCTACATTATTATATTGTGTTATTATGCTCACAGTAATTATTTACATAATTTGGATGTTTTCAATAATGACAGGAGAACTAAAGTATTAATGAAATTTTCAATGTTGTTAGGTTGAAATACTTTAAAATATCTGGATGGAGAAGAAAGTTTGGACCCATTTTGGTGTTCAGACATGCTAGGATATAGTTTATGGTTAAACTAGTGGAAAAAACCACTGTCCTGTTAAATATTCTTTGCTATTTAGTCTTTTGTAACAATAGCTGCTACAGAAACATTTAAGGTTGGATTTTCTAAAACACAGAATCCCAAAGTTTCAAGACTTTTTAATCCTCTGCTCTTCTTCTTTAATCTTTACACTTAGGTCAAAAATAGAAAGGAATTTCCAAAACAGCTTTTTTACATTACTGTACCTCTTTTTCTTAGTCATCTCCTAAACTAATATTGCAGTAATTCCAGATTTAAAGTACAGTCTAAAGAATGAAGAGACTTGATGGCAATTACTTAACTTGTCACTGATCAATTAAGGTTCCCCAAAGCCATGGCACTGTTCCCTGATGAGTCTAACATTGGGCAAGGACAAGAGAGAAATTCAAGTTGTCTTTGCATCCAAGACCGAATCCTGCCGTGTATCAGTTTCTGCCTCCTATCTTGTTTATATAAATGCCAGTATTTGCCTCTATAAATTTATACACATTCGAGAAAGGAAATATTTCTCTGCTTGTATAATGTCTGTTACCCCAAAAAAATCACTTTTGATGGAATCTTCAGCTGATATTATTCCAATTTTAGGACTGTGTCAGAGTTCTGTACTCTGGAGCTGCTGCTCTTGGAAAGGAGGTGAAGCCTTCTTTCACAGCTTAATGGATTGAACTGTCTCTCAACCTTTTATATGATGTATCATTGCTAGACTGTCTCCAAGACACTAATAAAGAGAAGACTCAATAGTATTGGCATGATAAAGTGAAAACTATTAATAAAGAAAAGCAAGTCCATCATATTCATTAAATTTAAGTGTAAGGGAAAGAATATAGTGCATATGTGTGTGATGTGTCTGGGGAATTATATTACAAGGCCAATCAATTTCCTTTCAGGGTTTTTGTTGTTGCTGTTGTTAGTGAGTAATTAATATAAATAATGCTGACTGTATTTAAATATTGAGGATACTAGGGAAAAAAAGTGTAGAAGGTGGCAAGCAGATGGATCATTTAATTTATTCCCCAATTACGGCTGACATGTTGGGTATAGAAATCTGTGAGTCATCTATTATTTTTTATGGTCCATTTTACAGCTGTGTTTATTGTTATAATAAATAAATACATTATCTCATTAGACTGGTATTATAAAAAGCTTGCAGTATAACAAACATCCTCCTCTTTCAGCACTTCCCTCCTGTATCAAGGTCTTACAGTCAAAGAGGAAGGATGTATTTATACCTTATTAAGAGCAAGGTAGATCTCACACAGCTTGTAAAAGTACAGAGACATTCTGTGAAAACAACTCTCTCAAGTCAAGGTAAATAAATCTGATTCTTTTTAGTGGAGGTAATGGGGAGAGTCCTGCTGTATCTTTTCCTTGTTTGACAGAGCAGAAAACACACCACTCGCCCTCGCTCTCCAGGCAGTAAATATACATTGCAGATAAATGTCAGATTGGCAATAAAGTTCATTGTATTTAAGTTTCAGACTATCCCATAAAATGGCAATTTGATGGGGAAAACCAACTGAGTCTTACGGTACTTAAAATTCAGAAGCTGTCTTTCTGAGACTGGCAATGGGAACTTGTGCCATTTAGTTGGATCCAGCGGGGGGTGAGCACAGTCCTCTGTGCGGGGCAGCTCTTTGGGGCGGCACAACAGCAGGGACCTGCTCTCTTGTTCCTCTTTCTGCCAGAGACCTGGGAATTTGGTAATTGCTTTGGGTGAAGGAAAGGCAGTGGAAGCAAATGGTTGCTGTCACTATGCCCCAGCCTACCTATAGAAACAGCAAGTCTGACTTCCCAGGCCTCCCCAGGCCAAGAGATGTGTGCCTGCCTCGATGCAAACCATCCCCAAATCTGCCATCCTGTGGCAAAAGAAATTGTTGGTTGTTCAGCACTTGTGTTTTCAGGGGCCAGGATTCAGTTTTGTGCATCCTGCTGAGAGGAGCTGCACAGATCAGGATTCAGAGTGACCTGGGGCTCACATGTATCTTCTCCCTGTGCATGACAGGAATCGTAGCATCCAAGTTGGAAAGTCATCAGTACAGCTGGCAGAGCTCAAGCAAGCTGCTGCTGTTGCTGTGTGGCTGTCCTCTCACACTTTTAAAATCTATGGACAAGTTGTACCCAGGCAGGCTGGCATCTTCTACAGATGAGTTCCTCAATGTTTAGCCAGAGAGGTGGCACAGGGAACATGCCACCTGCTGCCCAGAACCCAGAACCAATAGTTCTAAGGGAGAGGCCAACTGTCCTCGAGCCAGTGCAACAGATCTTGAAACTTTATTAACTCTTTCACTGATTTCAAGCTCTGAAAATGAGTAAACACATCAGCTCGAGCAATGGGCTGCTCTAGCATCTCAGATGGGCTGGTCTAACTTCCTGTGTGGAGTAAGATTACATTTACTGGTGAATGATCCACCAACATAATTTCTCACTGTTTATGCCAATGTACTTGTTACTTTGCATTATCTACTGCCTTAGAACAATTGGCAAAAAAAAGGTAACTCCTAACTTTCACTGTTTTAAAAGAGGACGACTAGGTCCCCTCTCTTCCGTCCAGAATAAGGCATTCAGATATTCAGTCAATGTTTATTTTCATTCTTTTGAGCCAGGTTAGGAAGTGTCTCTCTTAAGTAATCCAATGCTCCTTCAGTAGAACCATAACTACACCAAATGTTTTATGCAGCACATTTGAAAAAGTGGAGATCTTTTCTTCTGCATGAGAAACAGTTGTTCCAGAACACAAAGTTTTGGTTTTAGAAGCTCATGAACGTTCACTGTTACAAGTTTTAAAAGCAACTGTACTCGCTGGTTACACGGCAGGGCAGATAAGGCTGAGCTCTGCCTCTTGTGACCGTGGTGAAAATCCAGCCTTCAGTTGAACAATTTTATGTGGGTGACCGAATCAAAAGCTGTATTATCAGCTGATATCCTGGGAATGTTCATCTGAGGACAGCAGTTTAGTCATCTGAAAAAAATCAATGAGATCACTGTTCTCCAAAAGCTGTGTTTGCTTAACTGAGGACAAGGGGGAAGATGGCTCTGAGCAGTCCCAACAGGAACCACAGGAGAAATGACCTACCCAAGGCCCCCAAAGAGTAAGAGCTCTGCGTCTGAGACCCACATCAGTGCTCCTGCTCAGCTGAGCCAGCATGCCATTCTCGAAGGATAATGAAAAACAGTCCGGCAGTAAGAGAGATTTGTCAGCTGTTGTATTTCAGCCTGGAAAACAAGCAGCTTCCCCCTCATCACTTCTCCCATTCCCTACAGACACAACTCTTCATGATGAAGCTGATACATGTGCTATTTATGTTTTCACGTTCCATTTAAAGAGACAACAGGAGCTTGAACTTTGGATGAGAGGTCACCAGTATGGGAGGGAAAAAAAAGAAAAAAAAAGTTTCAGAAAGGCTGTTTTAAGCAGCATTAGTTCCTGGTTGCATAGCACACTCATCAGCTTAATCCCCTGAAGTGTCACAAGAACAGAGCTTTTCCAGCCAGCAGAAGAACAGCATGTACAAGCAATTTCACATTATGTTCCTTCTTGATGGCCCCACAGTCTCAGCCTCTTAGGTCTGCTGCTGATATACATCGAGCTTCTCATCTGATCTATCACGTCTACCACTGAACTCCTGTCCAAAGGAAGTTTCTAGTGGAAGAAGGACTATATCTTTAGGAGCTAAAAAGGAGAGTTACAATTTAAAAAATACTTTCTAGAGTTCAGTCAGTAGAATACTTGGGGAGATAACACAGGACAAATTCTCAGCCCCTGATCTTTGACATGGACATATTTGTAATGTGTATACAGTCTCATCAGTTGAGGTGAGACCTTTCTCTAAAGAAGGGTAGAAAGAATGTTTCTCCACCAAAAATATGTTCTGCTAGTTATAGTCACACTGTGCTATTCAAAGGAAGGATGCAGGTATACTGAATTATACCCATCTAGTGTGATCTGGGTAAAGAAAACAGACCTGTGGCTCACAAAGTAAATCAAATCCAGATTTCTGTTACTGTAGGAGCAAATATCTCAACTTTACTATGCTCCCTACAGTCTGCTGAAGGGCTATTACCCATTCAGTTATCTATGGCTTCCTCCCACTCGGTTGTATTGCTACTCACAGCTTAATGATTCTCCACATAGCCGTTTGCCCTTAGTTGTTTCCAGCTATAATTAGACTACATATTTAGCAATGCTTTTTTCCCTATTTACTTGTAAGATAGGGATGAGGACTTGGTATCTCTCGTAATCAATATCCCTATCTACAGATGTTTCCACAGGCTTTTAAAGAACTGCCAGCTCAGGACAATGCTGATGTCTCCAGTGATGTGCAAACAGGGAGAGCTGTAAACAGAGAGCTGCTGCAGTTGGAAGGTGCTTCTCTGCTCTGCAGCAAAAACCTGGAGTAAACATCCTTGCTTTAAATGGACACTAGCACAGTAAGGCAACTCTTTAGCCTATGCAAGAATTTTGGAGGCAGCAGGAACATGCACCCAGGCACCTCACTGTTCACGCTGTGCTGAGCATTAGCATGCCTGGACCAACATGCCACATTTCTACCAAAAAAGACCAGCAACATTTGCTTTTGTTTTAAATAATGTTAAATGCTGTGGGTCAGAGAACCAAAATAAATTCTGCTTTCCCTGTGCAGTCTAATGTTTTCAACAAGATTTGGAGAAGTATGAATGTAATTTACTTATAGAGATGTAGAGTTTTACTGTGGAATTATGTACTACTCATTATTCTGCCTTCCTTGTGGGAACTTTTGGCCTTTCTACTTAAATATAGTGCTTCATTAGATGAATTCACATATTTAAGACCACATAAGTGATCTTAAGGAACATGCAAAAGTGCAATGTTATCATACTATTAACAATGATCCAAGAGGCTGTTCTAAGAGAGGTTCCTTTACATTTGTTCAGGTCCTCATTGGGTCTGCTCAGGCCCCAGGAGAAAGCTTGCAAGAAAGAAGGATTTGAGTTCTCAGGACTGAAACCAAATTTTAATTTGTTCATGATGGCAATTCATTCCCACAACTCCATTTCATTTGGTGAGTGGCAGGTGGCTGGACCCTGTTTTGTCTCAAAATGCTGCGGAGCTGGGGAAGAACTGGGTTTGCAGTTCATCATGGTTCCCGCAGCAAAACTGCATGGATAAAAAAGGAAAAAAAAAAAGCATCATTCCCTACCTTACTCTTTTCTCCCCTGAGATGGATTAGATTCAGAACTCCAGCTTTTCTAGTGCTGCACCTTCATTTAAAATGAGCAGACCTTTGTCCCTTCCATCCTGGGAGCTGCCACTTGGTGTTTCATATCTGGTTCCTATCTTTACACAGGCCATCTCTGCATTCAGCCAAATTGTTCTCCTGCTCCTCTTCCAGAATCCAGAGGCAAAGGTCACATGGAGAAAGGGGGTGCTGATCTCTGTTACTGGTGTCAGGAGGGAGCAGATCTGTTCTGCTCAGCCATGTTGTGCAACGTTTTGTTGTCAGGCTCAAACCCCGTGAACCTTTCAGGGATTAAAATTGATGAGATTCTCTGCTGCCACCACGCTCTTCAGAATACATGATTTTCCTGAACTGCAGTCACTCAGAGTGGGAATTGCAGTCAGAAGGTCAGAAAGTTGTTAAGAAAAGAAAGTCTATATTGCTGTTTTCTATTATTTGAGGCATAGAACTGATACTAAACCGTTACAGGTTTGATGAAGCTTTCCTGTACCCCAGCAGCAATACAGACCATAGAATTAATAAAAAAAAAATTTCTTATTGATATGTAAGAGAAGAAAAGGCTCTTCCAGTGCTTTCTGACTGTTTTTTTTTATTGTGGGGAACTATACATTTAAGAAGCTTATGTTAAGAGCCAGTTTGTGATGTTATTTGCAGGCTTAAGCTGCGCTGTGCTGATCAGTCAAGACAGAAATGCAGGATGCAACACTTGTCTCAATAATTTGTCTGATTAATTTCCCCTACTGGCATTTATATATCAGCTGCACTATCTCTGTTTGAGAGGCATTTGCATCCCGAAGGAATTATTTTATCTCGGCCTGTAAAATTTCAAGTGTTGGTGGCTCGCAGACATTTCCTGTCCAAGTTGTTGTCCTGGACTGAAACTTCACAGAGGAATAAGCTCCTGTCTCATCATATCACTGTTATCTGCATTAGTATTTCCATTTTCTTTTCTTTTGGTTTATGCAGTCTAGATTTGTTTCAAACCTGTGGTGAATACGATACTAATCTTTATCCTGCTGAGTTTACATCCAAGAAAAGAAGTGAGTTCCCCTGATATAACTTAGGAAGGGAAGGGAAACCAGGGCTTGCCTGCAGAGCCATCTTAACCTCTGCTTGTGATGAGATTCTACTTGTTTCCAAAAGAGGTCTAAAGACCCAACCATGAGGCAACAGAGAAATACGCAGAAAAATCAACAACATGCAGGAATTTTAAACAGTAAATTTATAAACAACGGTTGCTCTTTACCTGAAAGCCCCCAAAATCCAAATCTTTCCTTGTTTTTGCTACATACAATATGTATGTTTTGTCTTTTTGTGATCTGGGGCCTTAAAGGTGTTTTTTACAAGTGATTTGTGCTGTAAGTGAAGGAATTTGTGTTGCCTTTTAGTTTATTGTGTTCTCCATGTGCTGAAACAGGGAGAGAAGCAAGGGAAAGACATGGAGAGGAGATGCTTAGATACTGACAGCCCTGGGCAAAGTGTGAGAAAGAAAAAGAAGCAGCTCAGATGGGAAGGAAATTTAGAGTTGAAAAACAGGTGCGGAAAAGGAAAAAGACAGTCTGGTCAGTATTATCTGAGCGTTCCTCTCTCCTGACTTTTTACACACTTTCAAAACTGAGCAAATTGGAGCATTTTTTCAGTCTGAACTCAGTCTGGTTGCCCTCCCTTTGGTGCTTTCAATCTCATTTCTTCCTATATGTGAGGTTACCCAAAGTAGACAGTGGATTTCCAAAAAGGTATTTTCAACATTTTTTCTCTTCATGCATAAAACATGAATTGCATATTTAATTTCCACTGAAATAAGGGTCACATGAGCAAGAGCTCATATAATGCCTTGCTTCCCCTTCTCCTAATTTATTTCAGAGAGCCAGATACAGCTGCATTCTTTCATCTCACCCTCTTTCTGGCCTGCAGGCCTATTGAGGCGGCAACTCTTTTCTTTGTCAGCACTCACCAGACCCTCACTCTAGGCAATTTTTGTAAATATTTTTCCACTACAACCGCACTAATTTTATGTGCTTCACAGCCCGTTTGCAAGTAATTTAACCACATACCTATTTTTTCTAACCAGGGATTATCACATTCTCTCCTTGGTTAAATGATGTCCAGAACTTGCCGCCATTTTGATATATATTTGTTTCTACCAGTTAGTAATTTCTGAGAGATATTTGTTTCTACTAGTTAGTAATTTTTATCCTTCTGAGAGCAAGTCTTTCATTTAAGAGCATCAGCAGAGGGAGACAGACTATGAAGGAGAAAACATTTTTCCTGTAACATGGGGCAGCAAGCTCTTTGGAAAGAGTGAGATATCATTCTCTATTCAGCCACTGAATAGAATTGTGCTGAGCTGCCCAAGTGTCACCGGAGCTGAGGTGGATGAGAACTAACAAACTAATTTCACACAGGTAGAGCATGAAAATAACCATTACACAATAGCCAGCTCAATGGGTACTGATGACCAAGGTCCCTGAGGAGAATTTCTTTGGGCAGAGGAACCTTAGCAGTGGTGGAGAGAGGGTTTGTCAGAGCTTTGCCACCATTGCAGAAATGTTCCTATTTCTGCTTCCAATTTATCAACCATCGCTGCTCTAAATAAACACTATTGCTTTTAGTGTTCTAATGCAAGTCACACTAAACAGAAGTACCCTTTGGTTCATTGTTAGGAGTGTTTTATAAATGTTACAATGTTATATTTTTTCGTTAATGTGGGGTGAAATGTCAGCATTTTCCACCAGTATTCAGTCTTTCACTCTGTTAACAGCACAACATTTATTCCATCTCCCCTCCCCATATAAAACACAAAACCTACCATTTTTTATTGTTCACAGGAGAAAACACAGGGGAGGGCCAGCATTTGTGGGGCTGTTTTGTTTTGCTTTTTTTACTGCTAAATAGCTTTCTGTTTGTACAAGTCCATTTTCTGTGTGTTAACAGAAAGGGTTTTCTTTCTCTGATATCTAAATACCACAGAACTCAGCACTTGAAGATCAGCATTGCATAGCCCACATTGTCAGAAAAGTAATTAAAATGAGAGGTGCAGTGTAATGGTCATGGGGACATCAGGGCATAACTACCCCGCATTACAGCAAGCATTCTGATTAACTTCAAACATTTGGTCCAATTTAATACTTACATACCACAAGCTACTGAGATTCCAGTGAAATTTTTGATACATGTTTTCTTCTCTTCTGCTTTAAAGCCCGTAGTGAGAAGCTGCTTTGTATTATTTGCATTTTCATCTAGACTGGAAGAGTGCCTGTTGGATAGCATAGAAACTGCAGTGATTAAAAAGACCCAGCAACTGAACCAAAATCTAAGCTCTGACAGGCACAAGTCTCCCTTCAAAGACTGCCAACAACCCAGAACTAAAGTATTGTCTGAATAACTTGTGCTCGGAGCATTTGAGAACCTAATCTCGGCATACATTTTGTAGAAAGAACCAAGCACTAAATAAAGAAAAACACTTCCAAATTTGAACCTCACACAAATAAAGCAACAAAGGGAGTTTCTGTAAGTAAAATTTTCATTGTGAAATCACAGGAATTTCTCACAGTCTAGACAGACTCTAACAGAAATACCCTGAGCTTCCCATCCAGACTTTCTGGGTGCTCTAAAATGTGCCCTCATGCTTAGCTCAACCTACCCAAGAAAATAAGCTGATTCCACTTTTCTCCTATTTATAGGCTTTCTGGCTATATTAAGTCCCTTCCTTGAGTAATGTATTTTTTTCCTCCTCTGGCTACTGCAGTAAAAAGAATAGCTGCCTGGTCTTGTGAGCCTGGTAACAATGTTCTTACTACACTGTCCCAGGCAAAGTGCCTCAGAAACAGTATTCATGAGTTGAGGTGGCTTTCTGTGTTTGTGTTGTTATTGCTATTCCCCAGATTTTGGCACAGAAAGCTCGGGCAAGTTGCTAAAAGAGCTCCTTAGTGGCTGTTTCTGCACTAGGGTCTCATTGCAGAATTGGAAGTAAGTGACGCTGCTGGGGCTGTGTAAGGAGATGGGGCAGTGTCAGGAGGGGATGCCTGGGTGCTGGTCATACCTGAGCGCAGTGAGAAGAGAGTCTGAAAACACCTTACATGTGAGTATGGTGGTAGGAACATGAACTTGGAGTGGACTTGATCATCTGATCATATAACACTCCTTCACAGGCAAAGCAAACCTCATCCTGCTGCTGGGGAGAATTACTGAGTGTTTTGGCAACCCCTTGCTCTCACTGGTCTCATTTTTGCTGTGGTGCCTTCCTCAGCAGCCACCTTTGCTCTGCTAATAGCAGCAGGGGCCCGTGACACACTCAATTAGAAGAAGCATTTTGGGGTGTGCCGCTCTGCCAGCAGCTGCCTCAGCCTGAGCTCGAAGCATCACACATCAAGCTGGGGCTGCTACTAACTGGATATGTAAAAGTTTAGCTGCAAGCCACTGTAAGGTTTATAATTGCTTATTGCATTAAGTCAGATGCTACCACAGAGCATGCTGTGTGTTACTCTGATTTTATTAAAATAGAAAAGATGAAATGACAAATTAAAGAAAAATGAAGGGGATTATCATGACTCCAGGTTAAATATAAACAGCAGGATTCAGAGAGCTCCTGGAGAACAGAGCTCCTCTTTCCATAAAGTCCCTCCATTTATGAAACATTTAAAAAGAAAAGGGGGAAATATCTATATGCCATATCAGGAAAATTGCCTTTAAATGGCATGTTTCTCAAGAGTTTCTAGGAGGCATTTGTAGCTCCCCAAGAAACAAAGGCATTATTTTCATGCTAATGGTAACTGAAATAAAAATGGATGGAGGGAAAATGTAAAATTTGGCTCTGCCATACAGTCTGGGTTGGTTTGGAGTAAGTATCTGTTCTTTACTGAAAATTCTCCACTGGCTAGTGGCAACTCATTAAAGGAAAAATTTGTTTTACTTTGTTACTTGATGATAATTATTGCCAAGTGCAGGAGTACTGTGAAGGGTGAAAGATTTGGTTAATTTCATTTTCCTGCTTTGATTTTTGTTGCTTTATTCTCTCTCTAGGAACCAAAATAATGATAATAAACACGTGGAAAAAACCCTCAGGTAAACACAAATGAAATGTAGGAGATGTGTTTTTATAAATGAGAGTGCAAATGTCACACTGGTAAACTAAAAAGATATGTGTGAGTCCCTATGTGTGAGCTGAAGGGGAAGGATCAAGGGATTTGATTTCTGAGTACTGCCCAAAAAAAGAACTACAATGGAAACATCTGTTTTCCTCAAGAACACAAGCCAAACCCCCGCCCCCACCAAAACGCTTCTCAAAACCTGGTGAGAAGGTCTTAACTTTGACCTCTGTTTTAGTTTTAATGCTCTTAAGAAAAGAATAAATAAAATGTGTTTCAATTAAAAATCTCTGCCATGGCCATGGCAGGGTACCATCAGCAAGCAAATGTCAGGTGAAATAGTTTGGTGGGAGCCAGCACCACCCCCTGCAGCACCAGAATGAGAGAGCAAGAAAAATGGAGAGAAAGGGGATAAAATTATTCCTAAAGGTGCACAAAAATCTGGGGACATGCTCAATACTTAAATTTATTCCCACTGAAGCACTTTCACCAGTGGCAGCCAAACTAGAAGGCTGATGTGATCTTCTTCCCTGTTACAATAATGCCCTGGTGCATGCAGGTTCATTTGCAGTCCGAGTCCACATCTAAGGTGTTTTATCACAGGAACCCCCTCCCCCCCCTTTTTTTTTTTGTAATGTAAAGGAAGATCACAGTGCTCACTGGGCTGGATTTTGCAGTCTGTTCCAATAACTTGTGTGTTCTCCGTGATGTACCAGCTCTGGCTGTGGGTTAATAGACAGCTGCCTTGTGCAGCAGCCTGCAGCAAATGAGCCAGCCTCATATGCTGGAAAAGAGTATAAAATAAGAGCACTGGACACATGAGTTTGTGCTTGAGGGGATAAAATGGTGCATGTTTTTTGGTCCTATGCTCAAAACCTTGGGGATCTTGGCCATGAGTGTCCTTGGAAAAGTGTGGTGTTGGTAGACTGAGGTACACGGGTGATGGCTGTATTCACTGGTGTTTTTAACCACTACATTGCCCAAAAATTCACTTTGGTATCTTTCACTATAAGTTAATGAAGCATTTCTATGAGTTCTCTAAGATTTGTCACAGGATCATTGCCAGGAGTGGTTACAGCTGCAAATTTAATAGTCTGCTCCTGTATCTTAATGCAAATGCTGAAAGCCTGTGGAGCAGGTGAGCTCATCATTTATCTGCAGAAAAGTTCACTTGCAGTCAATGTGCTTATAAATCTTCACCTACCGAGCAGCTTTACAAGTGTTTCTGAAATATTCAAAACATTTTTTATCCAGTACACTTTTCTGCTGTGTTATTTAGACACCAGATTCACACCAGTGGACCTGTCTCAGGTGACTATTTGTATTTTGCTTGCTATGTCTGGTATAAAGCATTCACAGAGTTCATTAGAAGAAAATGCTAGATAATTTTCTTAAGATGGATATGCCAGAGTCTGATAATAGTTTCTCTGGGTATGATCTGAGTATTTGGAATATGGGATTGACTTGGATAGGTAAACAGCATTTTGAACACTTTTCTGAACCATCTGAATTTTTAACTGGATCTTTTAACTGGAACGAGGTTCCTAAAATCTCTCTTAAAATATCAGACCAACTACTGGATTTGAGCAACATAGGAGCACACAACAGCATCACAAAGGAATACCACCCAATCCTAGTGAGCAGCTTGGCTCTCTCCTCCCCATTTCTGTCAGTAAAGCTCTAAGTGTTTGTCCAAAAAGGGATGAAAAATATGCAGAGATAAGAAGGCTCTTTTCTGAAGCATGCTGTAACTAAGAAGGACACTTGTGCAAGTCTTTGGAGAGGAAGGGGTTATGTTGAATAATTCAGAGTCAACAGCTCTGTTGCTCATTTTGCAGTTCCCACACCTAGCTCTGAAGATGTAAATTCTTTGTGTCTGTCGTCAGCAGCTTTTGTTTGAACCCAGATGAAATATTGTAAAGTTTTCAAAACAAGTTTTGTATTTTATCTTGATAAAAGACATTCTCCCATCCTCACAAGTTCAGAAATAACCTCCCTTTTCCTGCTCAAAGCCATATGTTGCTGACAGCTGTACCTGATTATGTGATTCTCTTTCTAGATCCTCTTCTTTTTTGGAAATAAAAAGAAATTTCCTTAACTGAAGTGAAAAATAGGTTATTTTCTCCATTAACAAAGAGAATACTTTGTCTATAAAACCAAAATAAACAGAAACCAATGTCAGATCTATACTCAGCATGCATTTCTACTCTCGACACTCTTAAGATGGCTTTGCATTGAATTCTGATGAAGTTGACAGTAGAATAATTTCAACATTTATAATTTTTCCAGCGCTTTCCAATGTGTTAGCAGCAATAGTTCCTTGACTGTACTTCCTGGGAGTAATGATTCCTTATAAATGAGCTCATTGCAGTATCTGTCCTGTCCTTTTAGCAAAGAGAAGATAAAATCCTGATGTCTGGGTATGAATCAAAGCCCTTATGTAGACAGTGCTGGCTGCATATACATTTATGGAGAGGTTTACTTCCTCTCTGTCTTTCTGTCACCTGAAGATGTGACCTGTGCGTACCTGTTCAGAACAGCAGTAAATCTCTTCTGTCCTTTTTCTCTATTTCCCTATTCTTATGGGGACTTAAATGATTAAAAAACCTCAAAACAATGGAGAAGCCTTTTGCCAGTATTTCTGAATTGGGTGGAATCAGAAACTACCTGCAGTTGTTGCAGTAAAACCTGGAATCCTTCATTTTCCAGATCACCAGAACTTTGTCATGTCAGATTTCCAGATTAATTGTTGTTACATTACAGCCAAACAAATGAGGAGAGTCCACTTAGTAGGGCAGCCAGACAGCAAAAGGTGCAGCTCCTTTCTGCGCTGAAGGGAAGCAGAAATATTTCTCTTTTTTGTTTGTTTTTTTTGAAATGGAAGCATTCCTCCAAGTGTTGGGGGTGTTTTTTGTCTGATTGGAAATGTAATTTGCCTTTATTATATTGCATTTGAAATGGAGCAATTTGTCTTACTGATGCAAAATATTTTGACTGCCTCAGAATTAAATGCTTCAATAGCATTTTGATTTTTTTGTTTTCACCAAAAGTTTCAACAAAATGAACTTGTTTCTGACAGCCCCTCATGCTGAGTAGGCATTTTGTCCAGGAAAACTCTTCTGTCAGGGTGATTCTGCTCAGCTCTAAATTCCAGGTCAGATTTCTTCCTGGTTGCTCCCAAAACAACTATACCCAGTCCAGGTCAGAGACTGCTTCCTCCTGCTGCTTAAAATGCTTTTAGATACAGGATAACTCCTGACCTGCAGCTCCAGGGTGGGAGGAAGAAGTAACAGGGAAATAATAAGAAACTATTTTGTCAATACTTCATCTGGAATTTTGGACTATGAGTAGTCTCACTGGAAAATCAGTGACCTGTGGGTCAAAATCCATGATTTTGGAGGTGCTCCCACCAAATCATTAGCTACCTCGACTGCAATGTCTTAATCATTGGGATCATATCCCTTTCCTCTAATGCTTTTTGCCCATGGTTATAATACACTCTTGTTATGTGCTAGAGAGATAACGATGTGTCTTCAGATAAATACAGTACCAGCTGTATTTTTGCTGGAACAGTTCAAACCAGTTCTACCTTCTCCCTGTAAATGTTTCTGAGCTACTCTTACATTACCATAGCTTAGGGATAGTATTCAAATGATGGCTATTTAAATGAAAAGTATTTTTCTTTTCATATTTCATAAAGTATTTTATTTTCATATAAACATGCTCCAGACAGTGCTGTGTTCAGTGGAGCAGCAATAAACTCAGGAATAAGACCTGGAAACTAAAATAATAGAGAAACTGAAATCGAAAATATGAAAATCCATGCAACTTTAAATTTAAGGAGGTCACCAGTAAGTGAAAGATATCATCCTAGTTTTGTAGTCAGCCATGAGTGAAGTGAGAAAATATGGTGAATATCAAAAAAGTTTAAAAAATCCTCAAACCAAACAAAATCCCAACCTTCTCCCCCTGCTCAGTTTCACGTTGGGTGCTATCACAGGTAAATAAAAATTCCCTTTCTTCACATCAATAATATTTTTCCACTTTGCCAAGATGCCTTTAGTGTAAAACAATACAAATTTTTAACCTCTAAAAAAAGAAACAAAAAACCACTGCAAAATGTACAAAAATTTCTCATGATGTCTTGTTCATTCTGAATTAAGCTCACGAATGAATAAAACAGAAGGGAATTTGCTCAAGAATATCCAGTACTGTCTGTTTTGTTGACATGATTTATGCCTGTAGTATGATGCTTTTCCTTCTTTAGGTCCTTTCAGAATATTTGTTTTACAAAACTGTTGCATAAAAGACCTATTTTCCTACTGTTTTGAGTGAGAAATAACTCCATTGTGAAAAGAGGAGGGGAAAAGTGTCTAAACCTCTCAGGATGGAAAATAATTCTAAATTGAACTTTACTAGTCACTGTGGTTTTACTAACACAGATAAAATGTGAAGGAGAGAAGGAGAGAGAGAGAGAAAAGAAATTCAAAAATCAATCCTATTTTTGTGAAGACTGCTTGGTGACTTGCACAAAACATAATTAATCTTGTTTAGGCACAACAGGAAATACATAATAGAAAATAAGGGTAAGATTGATGCTGAAGTTATCTTTGTTGCCAAGCTGCTTATGCACAAAGGAGGGGAGAAATATTCAGCTCATCTCTGATAAATTATTAATCTTTCCTTATTTTTTTTTTTGTTTTACAATATTGTTAATATTTGTGGCACAAAAGAAAATGATCAAAGCAAGTGTATATTCAGCAGCACAGGCTTGGTACAAAAATCTTCTATCACTGGAATAACCATGATTTTTTTTTCTTATTAGTAGTATATGATATTATTCTATTCTATATGTTGTAAAAAGTTGGATTTGTTCCTGATTTCCAGCCGAAGATTTCTGCACAAAATGTGTCAAAATATATCCTTAGCACAATCAAAAAATCATCAGTTTGTTTTCAAGCTCATTGGAAAGAAGCTGAGGTTTAGCTCTGTATAATCAAGAGGAATTACAGCCTGCAACACAAAAATAATTGTTCTGGCACCAAGTGAGGATACAACTCTGGAGTCAGACGTGCAGCCTGCGGATCCCTTGTGTCCCTCAAAAGAGCAGCTGTATAATTATTCACTTCAATGCAAGCACTAATAGTATTTTTTGTGTTTGATGCAACTGAATCCTGTGTCAGTTGCAAGGCCCAGTTTCCCGTTTGGCCTGGGGAGTTGTTCCATTAAGTTGTTTTGCTCCCCAGGAGCTTTGTTGACAGCTACTCCTCTTCTCCCATACTGACTCTGATGAAGAGTTAATCTTTCTCTTTCTCTCCTGTTCAATATTTTCCCTGCTTGATGGACAGATTGGCTCTCGAGGTTTGTAATGAGCAGTGGCACCCTTCAGCTGTAGGTGACTGGTATTGAACCTGCCTTGGGCTGGGAATAGCTTGAGAGACTCCACACAGTCTTTACCCTCTGATAGCTCCTGGGTGATTTCTCAGGTACGATTCCTGTTCTTAATAATCACATCTTGAAACCTGACCTTACACCTGATAGTAATCCCTACTGATATGCTCAGCCAGAGGCTGGGAGTCAGATGTGGAGACTGAATTACCCTTTGCCTTGGGAGGAGGTGACTCCAAAGCCTGCAGAACTGAAGTGACACGTGGAGTGCCACGGTGGAACTTTGCAGCCTGCCCTGTCTTTGCCTGGTGTACTGGGAGCAGCTATGGTCAGTGTGGTGTGTTCAGCCATTTTCATCAGAATAAACTGCAAAGAAATGTTAACATTTTCTTCCTTGCCGGTTTCTTTATTCAGAAAGTGCAGTTATTCACTGCTTTTGGTTGGGGTAAATTCAGTTTTCTCTAAGGTAGCTTGCATGGTGCAGTGTTTTGGATTGTGACCAAAAGAGTGTTGATAATGAAGGGATGCTTTTGTTATTGCTGAGCAGGGCTTGCATGGGCATCCCAGCCTTTTCTGCTTCTCACATTATCCCCCCCAGCGAGGAGGCTGGAGGTGCACAAGTAGCTGGGAGACTACAGCTGGGACAGCTGACCCCAAGTCACCAAAGGGATGTCCCACACCATGTGACATCATGCTCAGTATATAAAGAAGGGGGAAAAAGACAAAGGTGGGGAGAATTTGGTCTTCCCAAGTAACCACAGTGTGTCATGGAGCTCTGCAGTCCTGGGGATGGCTGAACACTGGCCTGCTTGTGGGAAGTAGGGATTGAATTCCTTATTTTGCTTTGCTTTGCCTAATAAACCACCTTTGTATCAGCCTATGAGCTTTTTCACTTTTACCCTTCAGATTCTCTCCCCCATCCAACCAGAGGAGTGAGGGCAGGAAGTTGCTGGCTGTGTGGGGCCTAGCTTCCCATCAGGGCTGAACTCTAACATTTAGGAACTTACAGAGGTGTTAGAGGAAATGTTGCCCTACAGCTGGACTTCTAGAAGGGGTCTGTTAGTGTGTACATATGTGTTCAACAGTTTCTGAAGGTATGTGAGCGTGACAGGGTGTAGATAGCTTTGTCACGTGTGCACATGCATATGGAAACGTGATTGTGTGTGTGAAGACTCAAGAGTGTATCTGCACTCCAGATGGGTAGATTCGCTGCTGCTGAGGTCTAACTTTGGGGAGGGATGCTGAGTCAAGGGGAAAACTTAAGGCAGTGTCTCAGCACAATTACTGCAAAGGGATGGTGCCCCACTCCATCAGTACTTTTATCCACCACTTTTTTGCAAAACGGCTTTTGGCACTTTCTCACCTCTGGCTTTGCCCCTCCAGTTTATAATAGCATATCTTATATCACCCATGCTTGGACCATGATTATAAAAACACACCTTTATCAATGTTGACTGACACCAGTGCCTTTCCATATTCAAGGAAACTGCCTTTGAACATCTCCTATTTTTTTGCAGAAATGGAGAATTGGTGATGTATTTAACAGGCTTGGTGGATTGCTTTTGAAATGTCATGTACCAGAAATGACACAGAGACAAATAGACTCCTAAGGCATGAACCATAGTAGGTCATCTATGCCTCTTCAGGCTTTTTTAGAATGCAAGAATGGAGGAAACTTGGATAATTCCAGAAAGGCAATGAGTGGAATTTATGGAAAAATGCCTATTAATACAGAGTATCAGAATCCCAGATATCCCTCTTCCAAACTACTGTACACAATTTTTGTGCTTTTGGAACCAATTCTGGCTCAAGGAGAAATCAGTCTTTCAGATGTACATGACTTTTGAGTGTTCTTTTGTTTAACTGTCATAAAGAGACTGTGTAGCTGTTTGAAATGATGTTAGAAATCATTTTGCATAAGTGACAATGACATCGTTTTCTGTCTCTTTTATCTTGAAGTTCTCTGAAAGGTCACAGTGTAATTTATGAAAATCATGATTTTGTCCCTTTTCTGATTGATTTTTCTACTCTAGATTTTTTTCTGTGTTGAATTATGCCACTTCTTTTATCTTTTGATTAATTTTCTTCCTTTTCACACCAAGTCTATTGTGGGAATTTAATTACAGCAGACTTGTAATTGCTGATTTGTTTTTAACTGGAAGTGTGTAATTGCTGTATTATCAAGTAATTCAGTCACACTATGTAAAACTCAACATAGCAGGTGCTAATCTGGCTTTATTGGAGATACCATTTTCCTTGTTTTGAAAGTGATTATTCCCCCCTCTACTGCTTGAATGGTTTCCTTTTAATTTTTTCTTGATACAAGGTGTTGTTTTATCTTTTTCTTTCTTTAGACTCAGATGATATAAGGCTCTTTCTCTTTCTATGACCAGACCATTTGGGAATCTTCTTTTTGCTTTTCCATTGCTTGCATCAAAAAAAGTTGAGTACTTGCCCACCAGATTGTACGGATATATACTGTTAACCTCTCAAAAGATGTCAAAAATTCTTTGAGTTAAGGTCTTCACTAGGATTTCCAAAAAAGCAGAAAGGATTGCTCAGCTTATTTTATTATAAAAATCAACCTTAAAACCAATGCCATGTGTTTAACTTCTTAAAATCCATTTCTTTTTATGCAGCTTTTCTAGTTTATCGTGTGAAAACCTTATCCTTGCAACCACCAGATACTTTAAAGTCTTCAGGAATGTTTTTTAGCTCTACTGTGATGCTCTATCCTTCCAGTCTTCCAAAAGGTCTACCACTCTTATTAACACTACTCAATATTTTCTGTGCCTGTGGACAGACCATAAAAAGAACTGTGGCTAATCTCCAGTCCAGAATTATATATTTTGTGCAGCCTTTCAGCAGTTGCAATATAGGTTGTACACCCCTGTCATTTAAGAGAAGATACATTGGAGCAGAAATGATGCATGAGCAAAAGCTACTTAATAGGACGTCACAGAAGCAAATGCCATGTGGTGAGGTTATGGTTCAATGAAAAACTCTTTTAAATCAATCTCTGCTTCTCTTTTGCCAGTTTCTAATCTCAACTCTACTGCTGGATTTCATCTTTATCATGTTAAAAGGACATACCTTGATGCTATAAACTATGTCTAAATATGCATTAAGTGGTTACACGTTTCCAAGTGCCTGAGCCAAATGAGAGTTATTATAGATTCTGTTTCCATTCTAAATAGATTTAAACCTTCATTAGTTTCAAATGTAAGATTGGGGTAAAACCTATCATAATTACTAAGTGAAAAGCAGTTCTCAAGCCTTGCTCTTGTGCGGAGATAGACACAGCAGGCAGAGCCGACGGAGGGGAATGTGGGAATAAAGGATGTATGGGCGAGCCTGGGGAATGGCCCTGCTGTGGCTGCTGGAAGGAACAGACGTGGGGAGTGCTCAGTGCTGCCTCAGTGCTGGCAGGGTGAACCCTCACGGCTTGAGGTGATAAACCAAATGGTGGGTGACTCAGGGAAGTAGGTGAGGCGCTGAGATTGGGGCGGGTTGGATGCAGATGCCTGCTGAGCCTCAGCCCTTCCTCCTTGACAAATTGTTTACTCTCTGTGGGTGGGATTTGTCTCATCTAACTTTAGTGAACAAAAGTAACTGCTTAGCTACCCATGGATTTTCTGTTACGCATGTGCTGAAGGGAAATGTGCAGCAAAAGAGGACAAGGGCGGGTAGGAGAAAGTTGTTCTGTCAGGTTACACTGCTGGAGGTGGAAGCAATAGCTGAACTGAAGATCTCTGGCAGCAGTGGGGGTGCTTTTCATTTATTTTCATAGATTTTTCTGGGCTAAGACTGAAGGTCTTCAGCTCTGGGGACTTCCTTATGCTTGGGAAATAGATATTTATCCATGGGGCAAATCTGTCCAGGCAGTGCTTTCTTTTAGTCACGTAAAATAGATTCTTAAGGACCATTCCTCGAATGGCTTTTCTATCTTCTGCATTGCCTTGGAGGCTCAAAGAGAAGAGCTCGACCTGGAGGTTTCTCTTTGTCAGGAAGAGACTGCTGCGGCAGCTGGCAAAGAATTTTCCCAGCCATCCTTTTGGGAAATGAGTCTGTCCAGCCTAGCAGGAGAGCTTGGATGAACCACTGCCCTACAACATGTTAGATGTGGGTCAAGCCAGGCCTGAGATCTGGCCTGGAGTACCTCTCTAGACAAAGAAGTCCCTGGCTTGGTGACAGGTAGGGAAGAAAGCTGCCAAGTTCAGCCACACTTTGGAGTGTGATAATTAGTGCTGTGATACATTTGTCAAATCCTATAGAAACCAGTATTGATGTCAAAAATTAATTGCACATGAAAGCTAGTAGCCAGATATTGCTCTGTGGAACTGAGGATACAGATGTGTTTTCATATATGCCTCTGTGGGTATTTTGTATATTTATTTATAGACACACATCTGGAAAGTGACCTTTTACTCATGTAGTTTTTGGCCTTGAGAGTGAGGAGAAATTTTCCAAATAAGAGTTTGACTTGCTAAGCCTTTTTTTCTGTTAAATAATTTGTTGTATTTCTAAAGGTGTGTGAAACATTCTGTTCAAAGTCTAATTTTATGGGGAAAAAACCCAACTACTCTATATGTCAAGGCTGAAAAATTGCTTGGAAACTTTTTATCCAGGAGTGGATCTGCATGTTGGGGGAAGTGTGGAAGCAGTAAGAGAGAGAAAAAGAACAGGTGGAATTGCAGTCTGAAGAGAAATGTTTTGACAAAGACCTTTGAAAAGTTTTGCCTTCAGTGCAGGATTAGAAAAGCTCTTAAACATAAAAAAAATATATATACTTTAAAATGGGCTAGTTGTGCTTCAAGGATGATAAAGACTTCTGGTGGATTTTCAGGTAAAACGTTTTATTGCCAAATGCTCTGAAAATCTTACTTGCTAGTCAGCATTTCAAGTTGGTGGCAGATTAAGTTTGCATGACACGAGATGGTGCTGGAAGAGATGCATCAAGTAGAAAGATCATTGCCATGTTCAGCAATAATGTAGAAGCAGTTTGAGTTTAGCATGATTACTCTGATCTCAGTACTGGCCCTCACTTTCACAGCTACCTCGGGTTTTGGTTCACTAAATGGTGTTTTGAGATCCTGACATACCTTCAAACATGAAACAATCACATTATGAATTGCTCTGTGGTTTGTGGGTGGTTTTTTGGTTTTGCTTTCATTTTTGTTTTGCTTGTGAACCAGTATAAATCAGAGTACGTGGAGTGCTGCAGACCAGGAGGTCCTGTTGTTCTGAACTCATGAGAACCCAAGGAGGTTGCCCCACATGGAGGGGTCTGATGGTTAAAAGCCCATTAGTGGTTAGCAGGGTCATGTGGAGGGGGCCACTGGATGTGGGAGTGGGACATCTGGGAGACTTGGGACAGGGTTGGGAGTGTGATGAACCATTTGAAGAGCAAACAATATGCAAGTGCTAAACTGGCAACTTGCCTCACAGAATGGATGTGGCCTTATCTTTCTCGTCCCTGCAGTGCTCCAGCAAAAGCTAAATTGGAAAAATTTACTTCCTGTGTTTATGACTTCCACCAAGGTTTCCTAAATATTAGTGTGGGAGGTAGAAAAGCTAATTATTCTCCAACATTTTGTAATGATAGTTATTCCCTCCAGTAGTTCTGAGGAAAGAAACAATTTTTCATCTCTGTGCTCTTCTCCAAATTATCATACCAGGGATAAGTATTTAAAAAAACACCTCTCTTACTCATGAAAAACAAATAAGATGTTTTCTAGTTCAATATTAGAAAAAAAAAAGTGTCATAGTGAACTGAAATAACAAATGAGAAATTTATCAGAAGGGGAAGAATGTTTGGGAAAAATATTGTATTTATGACCTATGCAGGTGGATTTTTCTTACTAATAATGCAGCTGACATACTGAGTAGACCTTTTATAAAAGGAATAATATTGTTCGCCACTGACTAATGCTTCGAACTTACTTGGAAGAGAAATGGAGAAGTATTCCAACTGCACATTGAAAGTATGTGGCCCCCTTCCACCTTTGCTTGCAGTTCCATCAAAACTCTGGAAGTGAGGCAGAACGGAGCTGGTTCTCCACCTGCCTGGAGATGCTCTCTCACATCAGATGCTCACAAACTAATATCATGGAGGACTCAAACTAGTGAACTCCTAAATGTGACGCATAGAAGGGCCAATGGGCTGCACCCCTTCACAAGGTTCTTTGGGGTGGTTGGTGGTTCCAAAGGATGCTTGTTCTTGAGCATAAATGACTCATGAACATTTATCACAGGTTCCATGTAGCCCCAGTTAGACTCTGGTTTGGTTTTGTATTTTTTCTAGATGTTTTTGGGAGCAGGCCGCTGTCTCTACATCTTAATTATTTGGAAATGGTGGCAGAAAAGCAGGGGGTGGGATGACCATACCCACCTAAACTACTAAATGCATTTAAATAGAATTTATTTTACCTTGTGAAATGGAGAATTTTGCCCTTCATCCCCTTTTCTCACCCTTTTCTCATTCCCACTAAGACACTGCCAAAACACAATACAGCCAGTCTACAGGCTAAGAATGCAAAGAGCTGCCTGTGCCATTTCCCCCACACTCATATGCTGAAATGTTATGCAGTGTTATGCCTTACTTTAGGAAAAACATCCCACAATTATGGGCCTAATTTCAACTTGATACCAATCATAGTAATGGCAGCCAAGGTCAGGTCCTGATTTAAGCCAAGATGTCTGGATATTAATCCACAATGTGTGGCAAAAGAAAGTCTGACTGTCCTGAGGCAGAGGCTGCTGTGTGGGGTAAGATCTGTTGTTGGGGAGAGGGACATTCCCTGCAGGTTTTGTGCTCTCTTTTATCCTGTGGTGACAACAGGTGCACACGAGTCCAACTCTGCGTTTCTCCTTCACAATTTTCATGGGAACTGTGCCCTTCTCATGGCAGCTACAGCTCATCCATAGGGTGGTAAATTGAATTTTCATGTTTTTGAGAAGTGTTGAGCCAGTTCTCGGGTACATTAAGAGAGCTGGCCAAAATCCTATTGACACTACTGGGGATGCTTGATAACTTGTGCTGTGGTAAGTGCTTAAGCCCTCATGCTCTATAGATCTAGGCTCAAACTGATACCATCGTGAGACATTAATAACAAGGATCTGTCTATTAAATCATTGATCAGCTCTTGGGCTGTCAAAGCCCACAGTATGGGAAATTGCTGTCTGATAAATGAAAAAAGGTAGAGAAAGTAGAAGCTGAGCAACTCAACAGCTCTTGAAATCCATCAGATTGATGGCTCAGTTGATACCTGGTGAAGATATGGCTTTTTTTTTTTTTTTAAGGGCAAGAGAAGGCTTTGTCAAAAATCTGTCTTTTACATGGAGTTTCTTGAAATGACTGGATAGAAAATAAAACCCTCACCCTAATAAAAGGAAGTGTTAGTTGGCAACATGATTATTATCTATACCACTGATTACAGCTGGGACTGAATTGCTTGAAGCCCACACCAACTGTCTTTTCAGGCAGCTCTGTCTCGATTGTTTGTCCCCAGCCACCCCTCAGTTCTGCCAATGAGTTTTTGAAATGGTTTGTCACGTTTTGCTTGTGAGGACACAGCAGCTAGAGCCAAGGACACAGGCGTGGGTAAGAGAGTGCCTGGTTCCTGTGGCTAACAAGCCCACTGCTACTCTAACCAGCGTCTGATGTGGCTTCTGTCAAAGGTGACACGGCAATGCTTCCTTGCCAGCAGATCAGCAGTCCTGACAGCTATCTAAGGCCAGCAATCTGGCTGTTAAAGACAGAGCAGGGATGGCACCTGTTCTGTCTGCCCTTAAACCATTACCTTCATTGTGGAGATACTGGCCTTAAGTTTAACTTCAGAATCAGCAAAAACCAGCCCTATTCTGTTTGCTGGGAGGCACAATGAGTGATTGGAATATGTATAAAAATTACTTGTGGCTTTATGATGTGTGGATTAATGAAAGTATTAAACCATTCTAAATGATAGATAAGGAAATTATTTCCACTGTAGCTTGAAAGAAATAAAACTGCTCTGTCTAAAATTTAGGAGGTTTAAAACTTTGCAAGCTCATCAAAAGTACATGGGCAACAAAGAGGGGCAAGTTTACAACCATCTACGGATCAACCTAAAGTTTTAACATTCATCATTTTTCTGCTTCATTACTGTTAGTATTTCCCATAAGCTTTGAGAAACAAGCTAATTCTTCCAGAAAAGAAGAGTAAATACAGGTCAGGCTAATATGCTTTTATGGGCAGTGCTGGGATTTTCCCATTTTATTGCCATTTTGCTCTATTAATTTTATATCACTGACATTGTTGTCTTCATTGCTCATGTCTCAAAGCCTTGAAAAGGATTTACTGTGCTGAGAAATTCAAGCGTGAACTGAAATGGAATGAAATTCAAATGTGGTTCAGTTGGACAGTACAAGTTCTATGATGTGACTATTTCTGGCTTAATAGAAGGAGCAGAGTTTAGGTTTTTGGTGTTTTCATGTGCAGCTGTGATTGTGTTTGACCATGGCTTGTGTGTGAATGTGTTTGCATCAGAATGTGATGTCAAGTGTGTCAACCAGCCAAGTGTGTGCCTGCAGATGAGTGTGGGGTCTCTTGTGCAGTTGTCTGTATTCAGAGGCAAATGTTGTCTTGTGACTGTATGATCCTGACTGTCTCTGTATGCTTGTACCTGAGTTTCCATGGACTTACGGTTTTATGTATTTTGACATAAAGAGGTGTGGATTCCAAAGAGGGAATGGTGCTCTGTGCAGAGTGCCTGCAGAACTATTCATGCACACCCTGTGCATAAAGGGTTTGCTTGAGCATGGTAATTGCCAATAGGAATTCACACAATATTGAGTAGAGCCAGATCATTAATCATTTGATTCAATCTTGGAGAACACCTGGAAAATGAAAGACATGGGTCTGCTTATTGGTACCTGGGGTTTTTCTTGTGGTCTTGAAAATCAGTCATAAATAGGTAATAGGCCGTCCTTAACCTGATGTGCTGGATAATGACTGCTAGAATGTGCTCATTTATGGCATTTACGTAGAAAAGAGAGAGCAGCTGGTTTAAAAAGAGGCTGTCAGGTCACATATGAGGGGAGAAGTCATGGCTTCAGTGGACAAGTAGAAGAATAAAACTGCAGGGTGAGGGAAGAGGAGCAAGAAGTCAAGGTTCTTTGAATGAAAGTGATGAATAGTTACCTCTGGTTTTCCAAGAAACAGTTTGTTCCCTCCTCAGCTACTTCCTGCCTTTCACAAAACCCTTATGTATTTTTCTGATGCTCTAATGAATCACTCTCTCTATCCTTTTCAAGACCCAGAAGCCTCTTGACCTTTTAAATCCAAACTAAGAATTATAAGTTTCTACTCTTCAAAGTACTAGAGTCATCTTCTGGACTGTGCAACCTCCTCGTGTTGCCTGCTCCTGTGAATTTTCGTAATACAAGACACAACTAAAATCAAAGCAGAAAAAAAAGAACTTCAGCTTTCAATTTCCATGCCCTTCAGAACATACAGCACAGAATTCCACTCAGCAAGCCCTCAGTCGTGCCGGCACAATTGGCAATTACGAGTGGAACTGCAGTGGTATGTTTAATACAACTGGAGTGACAAAAGGATTTCAAGTTGCTGCAAATCGTAGAATGGCCTGGGTTGGAAGGGACCTTACAGATCATCT
>WEIT01028908.1:1072-13005 GCA_013389985.1 Dryoscopus gambensis
AGAAGCAAGCAAAAAAAAAAAAAAAAAGAGAGAGAAAAGACATACAGATTATTTAACAGCATTTGGCTGACAACATTAAGCAGGGGAGGAGGGGCACCCACAATCTCAGCAGCTCATTCCAAGGAGGAAGGACTTCACCAGCTCGTGAAAATAGCAGCTAATAAAAATTTGTTTTAAAAACCATTTAAATCTAGGCAAGATTTCAACCAGAAACCATAATGGTTACATTTTTTTATTTAGTACTTTGAAAGAACAGTTTTAGCTCCTTGACAAAACCCTCAGTCCGTTCCCAACAAAATCAATAGCAAAATTTCCACCAACTCACATGATGAGAGTAATGGCCACAGCCTACAAACCTGAGAGAATCCACTGTAAATATGCTTTTAATTTGAAAACCCTATGATAGAAAAGATACCTGATAACACTTAAACAGCAGAAGTTTCCTATTCTATCAAAGAGCTATTTACCCAGCAACATACAATTACACATTCTGTAGGTCTCACTTTCAAGCTGCTAATGAGCAGGCCACAAGAAAGTACAGCAAGAAAAATTCAGTTCTGTAGTCCATTTAGGTTTTAAGGGGTTTTGTAATGCTTTTAAATATTCATATATGCCCCTAAACCTATGTAGTATTAAAGCCATAAATATTTCTCTGTTAGCTTATTATTGCCCATGAGATAAACACAACCACTAATAGATAATTACTAATCAGGTAACTATCTGAATTGAAAGAGTCTAGAGAAAATTTTTGGTAAATGGAACACTTTGCAAGACAAACACACACTAAAATAAAGGAAGACAGATCAAGAGGAGAAGGAAGAACTGGAAAAAAAAGGGGGAGGGAGGGGCAGCACAAAAACCAAAACTACCAAAGAGCAGAGATAAGTTCTCGGAGAGGCTGTATAAAGTAGGAAGGTATTATTAAAAACATCCAAGTCATTCTGAAAGCCATTTTTAGGATGCCAACTCTAAAAATTTAGATACCATGATTGATTTGAAGGCAAACCAATGCTAGCACTTCAGTTAAAAATAACACATCTTGAAAACTTTTGATTAGACATCTACAAACTGAAAACTATCAAGTACATGAAACATATATTCATACTGCATAAGTTATCAGGAAAAAAAAAACAAAAAAAAAGGAAGATTTTAAAGTTAGAATGTGCTAAGTAAAAGGATCACACTGTTTTTTGTCTAGTTGTGTGGCAAATTCAAATCAGAGAAAGACATTTTTTTGAAAGACATTTTTCCATGGTAAATAGGACAAGAGATACAAGGAGAAGAAAAGAAAAATAAGCTCTTGAAATTCCTTCACTACCTTCACCTTGAATTTAATTCATATTCATTGTAAGTATAAAGCTGCTATTTATTATTGAGAAGATGATACTCATTTCCTTGTCCCTGTAGGAAGAAATATGTTCAGCACAAAGGAACTTCTGCCTTATTTTCCAAAATGAGATCAATAATATTAACTATTACATCAATTTCAATCACTAAGAGGTCTATAAAACAAGTTCTATAAAAACCTAGACAAAACTATGCTTCTTCCAAACCCAAACCCATCACACACACACACAGAGGAAGAAAATACTGCAATAGCTTATTTCCTGATAGACACCATAGGAATTGACTTAATGAATTCAGCGGTTGCATAAGCAGTTCTTTTTAATATACATAAGCTAAGAAGATAAATTCTCTTTTAACTATGTTTCCAGCTTTATGATGAAATATTTCCTTAAGGAAATACCTCGCTCCTTCACAACTTCTTACAGAGGTGAATTAATACCCACTACTGAAGCCTCATAGGAGAGCCACCCAATTTCAGAAGCAATGCAATATTTTATAAAAAGCACAACACCCAAACTAGCACATACTTGCTGTAGTATCAGTATGCGCCAACATCCACAAGAGATTCAGACCACCTCTTATTATGATAATATCTGCTTTCACTGACATGCATAAAACTTACTTATGACAAGGGTCATTGCAGGCAAAACTCCCTTGGAAAACTATCCCCACATGACTCAAGCCCATGCAGTGCTACTCATTATTTATAGAGGTAAACGAGCACTGAGGGCACTAGCCTGGGAACACTCAGGAGCAAGCCTGGCTCATCTGATTTCCATGGCTGCCTGATAGTAAATAAGCTCCCTTCCTTTCACTTGATGGCACATGCATGCCTTTTTATCAAAGAGAACAAAAAAATTTTCCTGGAGAACTATTGCATCAGGACCCGAAACACTACTGAAAGGAGAATTTTTGAACATTGCTTCAAACTAGGAGTTTTTAGACCATAAGCCTGAGAAATAGTGATGATTTTTGCCTTAACCTTTGCTAGGGATACAAATGTTACTTCTTGAAGAGATATAAAATGAGTGATTAGGGGTTTTGTTTGGTTTTGACATTACTGGCAATGACACATACACATTTTATTAGTCCTAATCTAACAATATGTCCCTACTGTATGTAATTTTTAGAGCTGGACAGAAACCAGCTACTGGTATTCTTGTCAAACTTCCTCTTGCTCCGTCCTACTACACAAACTACAGAACATTATTTTTAACACTGTGCAAATAATAAGTGCATGTGAAAATGTTCGCTCTGAAACACTCTCTTGGCAAAACCTTATTTAGAAGTTATCATAGGAAAGTCCAGTTAGTTTTCTTCACATGAAAACAGCAGGTTAAATCAAAATTACTCTTGTTTCAGTCCCATTTCCTTATTTTCTGTTTTCTCCTTTTTTAAGTGTTAGGACTTTAAAAGGAACAAATCTTCTGGGTTAGCAATTTCAATTTCCACCACTAGTTTCTACAAGTTAGTGTTTTAAAATGAGATTTCCATCTGATGTTTGGGTTGATGTGAGAGAGAATGTAGACTCAGAGGCTGAAATAGTCACTTGCCTTAGGTCGAAATTTTTAGCTTCAGAACTAGCATGTGAATATCTATGATAGTCTCGATGACTCTTTATTCTGGTACTTTTCATTCCCTAACTGCAGAAAAACCTCTGCTAAACTAATAGCTGGATATTTAAGGGGAAACCTTAAGTACAAGGTAAACAAAAGGTCAGAGATGCATTTGTATAAAAATTCTCAATGTAGTACAATACAAGCTGTTGTAAGTAGAACAGGTTTAAATAAAATCTGAAGAAAAACATTTTGGCAAACAAAAAAACAACTGGACAAGAATTCAGAGATGCTGCAATTAGAAGCAATTATTATGATCACATTCTTAGAACTAAAAAATTTTGCAAAAAAAAAAAAGGCCTTTCAGAATTTTTGCATTGAATGCATTTTGCATTGAGGTTACAACTTATTTTTTTAAGAATACATTGAGTCCTGCTTCAAAAACACCAAATCAGTCCCACACAGAGGTTGAAGAGCTATTTAACATCCTCCTTTTCCTAGATCGATCCCTTCTGTCTGCCTCAGAACTGGGGCTGGAGGGACTTTGGATAACTGCTGCTTGTGGCAGTTTTAAGATTGAAATTTTTAACATCAAAGTTTAGAGCTTTAGTTTTATGAGAACAATCTGGGTTCAGCCACCTATGTTAGTCAGTGGGAAGGCAGCTGGGAGCATTGAGCACAAAGGGGAGAGAAGTGATTGCCCCACGTTCCTGAGTGGGAAAGTTTTTCTTCCCATTACAACATGAGGGAGGAGACAGAAGGACCCAAATAAAAGCCTGAGGCACTGAGCAGCAGGAGAGGGAGATGGAATGAAACTCGTACAGAACATTGATTAGGAGAAAAAAAGGTTAGGGAGAGCAAAGGCAAAAGATGTACTTTTTTGGGTGGGGAAGAGATTCCCCTTAGGGAAGAAGATAGTGTGTCTTGAGGCAGACTTTCGGGAGATGATTTAGGAGGTCAGGGAACGGGTAGCTCTGAAGTACACAGAAGGCTCTGGGACAGCAGGGCTGGGAAATGTGGAAGCCAAGCAACAGGAGCTTGCCAGTGTAGAGGTATCACTTCCAGCAAACTTCTCTATCCACAAACTAAGGGCGCTGATGAAAAAATGGCACACACTCCTAGTTTTGTCTGGAGGTTGTTTTCTTTTTTTCCCTCTATGGAATATTAACTTATTAAGTTTTCGGTTTATACTGGCTTTTGGCCTTCTTCACAGCATGAATAGCCTAGTTCCTGATCTCAGTCACTGAAGTTCTCAATGCCTTTTTCTCCTAATAAAAATATTTCCTTCTCTGCATGTGAAAGCATGGCCAAGTGGCCACTTAACTAACTCTGGGAAAAAAAGCAGTACAAGCTTTCCTTAGTCCTCGACTGAATGACAAGGGTTTTTTTCCCAGCCTTTTTGCTCTGTTCTTAACCAAGCCAAGTTTAGTGTGTGTTTTTTGAGGCACAGACATCAGAACCAGACTTAATTTTCCCAAAAAGTTTTGACTGACATCATATGCAGTGATAGCACCACATGGCTGCATCAGGGCGTGTTTCCTGAAAACCAATGCAATTATTCTTGGAAAAACCCCAAACATGTAGAAGACATACATCTGTACCTGGCTGTAAGCTTTATTTGCTATATATTATTGCTATTTCTCCCTGATTTTAAGTTACTGAGAGGACAGCTGTAAACAACTATTTTAACTCCAACCAATACACATTAGTGGAGATTTCAGAGAATACTTACCAAACATTTATTCCAGCACAGACCTGTAAGATCTATGTTCAAAAGTCTGCCTCACTGCTGTTCGAGCTGTTAATGGTGATACTTGAAGCTCTGAATCTGATTTCATTTTTTTCATGCTTCTGTTGTACTTACCGTTCTCTACTCGTGTAATCCTGTTCTCGCCTACCACCACAATTACAGCCTGTAAGGGTATGCTTGTTAGCTGATTTAAATTTGAACACCTCACTCTAAAAGCAGCATCTAATGAAATCCCTGGCAAAACCCCCACTGACTTCACTGGGAATGAGACCAACTGGAAGAACAGGGCTCCCACGAGAGGCATGAATCACTGTCATTCCCATCCTGCTGAGTTTGTGAGAATGAAGATGAGATACTATTTGAGGGCCCTTCTACTTGTGTTTCACGTGACATGCCACTTCTTTTTTGTTTTGCAAAATCATAAGAGAAGTTTTTTTACTATCTGCAACTAACAAACTGAAGAGGCTGGATGAGTCACTGGAGACAGTTTTGGGCTGGCTCGGCTCGCGGACTGCCGGTGTCAGGGAAGGTTCACCCGATTCTCCTCTTCCTGCCGCACAGCCATTCCCAAAATAACGTGGCAGTGCTAAACATAGCCATGCCGTGCTCTTTTAATAAAAGACAATTCCTGCAGGGTGCACAAGCCACCACATTTGTCAAGATAAGCACATCAATATGAGATGTCGTATTAGCCTAGACAAAGAGATTGAACAGATAGCTTTGTCAAACACCAAGCAGAGGGGCTCATTCAAACTGACAAAGCAAGAAATTTAAATGTTGAACCTACACTCTAGTATTAACACATTCCATCCTCTTCTGCTTTAGAAGAGTCTCAAACCAGTAAGGGAGTTACTGTAAGTGATATAATAAATTTATTCCTAATCTATAATAATAGTATTCTTGTCAGTTCAAACCTCTCTGCTGCACTTTTCAAAAACTCTGTAATGGCTGTTAGTGTGTTTCAGGTTATACATATGGATCTACACACCTTAGTGGATAGGGACCCTACATAATGACATATGCACACAGTGTATAACTAACATGGAGAATTAACAGGCATAACTAATTGCCATGCAGCCAGGTCACCAGTTATTCCTTGATCACTTTTCTGTTACTTACATGTAAGGAAGTTTACTCTTTATCCTAAGGCAATGGACAAAGACACTGCAGCAGTGGGTCCCAGTGCCTCAATCTGTCTAAATTTTGTCATGACTTTAAACCAATTCTTCAATTCCACATCAGAAATCATGGACACGGCTGCCCTATATATTATGGAGTAAGTGAGATAGTAATACTGGTCGTAAGCAAAACTAAAAACATGGCTCACAAGATTACTTTGGTGAGAAATTATCTTGGGTTTTTCTTGTATTCCAAATGCATAGTTGTGTGTACGGGCTTCATCATCGTACATATGGCAGAGACAGAAGCTCTGGAGGTGAGGTTATCAACACAAATATTTTCCTTAAAATGCATTTACTTTTCAGAAAGAGTTATGATCAACAAACTTACTTAAAACAAGACAGGTTATGAGTGTGTGGGAGTGAAACTGGTAGACAAACTTCTGTCACACTGCTGGTGGTGTCCCTGTTGAGGTGCAGTATTTACACAAAACTCCACATTAGGTGGGAAAAATCAGTTCAGCTTTGCAGTACAGAGCTCTGACTGAATCAAGTCCTTTGGGGGAAGAAAAAAGCCCTCAAGGAACTACCAGAGGCTAGGCATTTGTCTCTTGACATGAACTTGTAAGTTTAGTTTTTCCTTCAAACTTAGAGCCTTGTGGAGGATGCAGGAAGGATTGCCCTTGCAGGGCAGCTGCTCAGTCCCACACAGCTCCTCTGCCAGCCCACACCACAACCAGAGCTCAGAAATTACTCTTAACGTGATCGTAGAAAGGGGGCAAGAAAGCTGTGGAGTTGATACTATCCTCTCTCAGGACTCCACCTGTAATGTACCCTCATGAGATCTCCCTCCCCTCAAAACTGAAAAATAATGAAACCCATGAAGATTTGCATTCAATATTTCCACAGGAGATTGAATACACCTTAAGATATTCAGGAACAATTCAAATGCAAATACAATATAGTACTGTATTGTTCATATTCTGCAACATTTTGCTTTAATCGGCTGATTGGAAGAAGATCTTTTCCAGTTTGTTTTCTGTGAGTTTAATAAACTGGGACTTTGAAACAGCTGCCAAATATATGAGGTGCTACGTTTTCTTTAAAAGAAAACAGAGTTGTGAAGTCAAAGGCAAATTCAGTGGTATCTTACATAAAATACCTTTTCACTTCCTGAACATTGCCTGTAGCTTTGCTAATTTATTGCCATGAAAATATTGTTACTACTTAATGCACTAGTACTTCTGTCGATAGGCAGCTTTCCCCAAGGCATATTTGAGAACGCTCTGCTAATCAGAGTTGATGCAGTTATTCTAAAGCAGCCAGGTCTTTAGAAAAAGGTTCATGTTTAATTCCAATATAGGTGAATGTTGCCATTTCTTCCAAGCACGGTATTTTTAATTTGCTGAATTCACTTCTGTAGAAATCTAAAATGCTGATTACATTATCCAGCCCAACTTGAACCAGGGTGTTTCAAAGCAGTATTGCTGGCATCTTTACCTCTTAACACTTAACTTATGTGAAAGATTCCTAATTTTTTAGTGGCAAGGATTAAACAAAGACTTAATCAGAACCACAAATCAGCACATAACTTAAAAAGAATGTGTTTGGGTGTTTAAGCTGATACTCGCTTCGATCTGACATTTTACTTTTCTACATCTGCTTGAACTCTTGAGATTATGATCTCATGCATCTGAATTTTTAGTGTTTGTTTTCCAAGCATGCTGATAATCATGAAGAGCACAGTGAGTGACAATGAGGTCACGTACATGTACATATGTCACACTACAGTTTTATTCTCTCTAATAAATATTGAAATCTACATGACTATAACTTTACTGAGGCTCAGCAAATCATCTTAATTGGTGTGGGAAATTTAATGCATGTATGTTTTTAATGTACTTGCAATTCTCTGCAGATGAAAAATTGAATAAAGTTCTTCAAGAAACAGGTCAAGCCATTTATTTCAATTAGAAATAGTAATGAAATTCCAGTAAACTATTAAATGTCACTTAATCTATATTCAAGATAAATAGAGTACTAAATTTCTCTTGGCATGTTCCACAACAAGGTACCTTACTTGTCTTTATATTGACAAAACTGATGCTCCCTCTGCTTTCTCTTCCACAGTGACATTTAGTAACTTTACTCCTGCTCAAAGCCAGTATGGACATAATCCATTTTGGAATAAGCCCACCAAAGCAAGAAGTGTTTTTGTGTGGAGGTAATGGCTATACTTCTCAGATCCAGTTGGTTCAGGTCAGTGCTGCATTTTCCTTCATTCATCTTCACTGTAATGCCGGGGGGCTGATCATTTTGGTTTCCTTCTGCCATCAATTCATTCCCCAAAACTTTTACATGGCAAAAGACTGTTAAAAGTCTTTCTACATTGGGCACAATTCACTTTCTAATTAAAGACAGAATTATAACCCACAGAGACAATTTTTTTGAGCAGCTAGATGTTTCAAGATGACAAGATGTTTTACTTGACCATGGGCTCTTGTTTGAAGGGCATTAAATCCCATCACCTCCACAAGAAGTTTCTTAGACGTGTGAGACTCCTAAGGCTACCAGCCAGCAACAGCAAACTTGGTAGACAAACTAGAACAGGAGGCCTTGAGTACTGCAGAACATTACCAACATGGAACAAAATCTGACTTCTGTAGAGTTCTCCTCAGTTACAGTTACATGCCGTGGTTGATACCTGAAATACACATAGAATGCAATATGAGGAGGTGAGGCCTCATTCGAACTCTCCATGGAAATAATCAAGATGGCTTATGATAATTCTCTGTGTCTGAAGTCACCCACACAAATGGCTTCAATTCCGAGCCTGCATGTCCTTTAAGGCATTTATATTAAGCTCTGCTAAGTAGTTGTTAGACATTTCTGCTGACTGTAATCAAACTAAGTTAAACTAAAATTTACCATAGCAGTACATTTCTATTCTGTCCACTCTGTTGTTCCACCTTTCATCTGAAACTATAGCAAAAAGGAAGGACAGCAAAAGGATGCTTTTAACATCTCCACAGCCATATCCAACATCCACCTTTGATTTTTTGACACGTTTACAGCTCAGCCAGCTAGCAAAAGGCTCTGAAGAAGCCAGAGGAGCAACATTTCCAGCTCTCAGGGATGTTTTAAAATAAAACACCAAAATTGCTTGAGAACTACATAACTGGACCCAAGAAGTATTCTTCAGGAAACAAGTGAAATGCATATACATAAGTATACATATACACATATATACACCAGCAGGCTCTTCCTTTCATAGATACTAATT
The DNA here is from genome assembly GCA_013389985.1 of Dryoscopus gambensis. Classification (NCBI taxonomy): domain Eukaryota; kingdom Metazoa; phylum Chordata; class Aves; order Passeriformes; family Malaconotidae; genus Dryoscopus; species Dryoscopus gambensis. Next base: position 10,127 of record WEIT01028908.1, read on the forward strand.
TCCATACATAGATATTAAGAAAAGAAGAGGCATTCTCCATGTAAGCCATGAAGGGAAGTGGAAGACTACTGTGCAGCTCAGCAAAACCAAGAAATGCAAATACATATCAAATAGGTCAGTGGTCTAGTGCCCCACTCCAGAATGTCCACATGACAAGGTAAATGGTAAATGTATATTAAAAAAACCGGTAAATGTATACAAAAAAAACTTGACACAAACTTCAAGTTGATTCTTTAATCCTGTGTGCTGCAGAGAATACATTCATTTTCTTTTGACATGCAGAAGCCTGTATGCTGTATAGTCTATATTAAAAATCTAATGCTTAAATTATACCCACAGTTTTCTGAAGTTTGGCTTTGTTGGTTTTTTTAGGTTTTGTTGGGACTTTTTTTAGGAGACACTGTTATAATATGGCTCCTTCCCAGATGAAAAAATACAGTATTTCATCTTTCCTTCTCTAAACAAAATCTAATGAATAATGTACAGTGACGTGATCTTTTGCTATTCACTTTAAGCCATTTTGGATTGCTACGGTGGGTGGCATTCAGAATAATGCACGTTGAGCAACACACTCAAATCTTGCCAGCTTTATGGTTTCTTACAACATGCTACAATGTGAAGTGATTCACGCTGAGAAGAAAGTTTTTTCTGTTACTGTAAAAAATGATGTTATATGCATTTATTATCCAAAATAAATACATTGACATCACAGCCTGAAATAAAACTAGGAAAGTAAACTTTGTTTCTATTTGAATTTCAAAATACTACGTTTAGATTTAAAACAATTAAAGCTGAGTGATGCTTTCTGTGTAAGGCAAGCTTGTCCTGACAGTTAATCCACATTATTATCAGACCCATCAAATTAAAATAAAGTGAGCTAAAGAAGAAATCAATGCCAAGGACTTGAACTGCCTCGATGCCATATGCTGGTATCTTATAAATTTTACAATTCCTGTGGAAGAGTATCATAGAATCATTTAAGTTGGAAAAGACCTTTTAGGCCATTTAGTCCATCCGTTACCCAGCACCGCCAAGTCCGCCACTAAACCATGACCCAAAGTGCCACTTCCACACAACTTTAAAATATCACAGAGAGAAGCAGATGATCCACTTGGTAACTAAGAACACACACAAAGTCAAAAGGAAGGAGTGAAACATAGCTGTGGAGGTGGGTAATGCAGTGCAGCTACACAGACAAACCAGAACTTCCATAGAATTTCTTTTATATCAGACATGTAATGGTAATTTCAGTCTAATGATGTGTTACTCCAAAGGTGGGGGGGAAAAAATCTCCCAAAAATGGTACAGTAACCTTTGGGAGATGCTGTACTTAGACTATATGTTCATGAATGTCAATTTTGACATACCGTCTCTGACATTATCAGCCACAAGTTTCAGAAAAAGGGAACAAATAAATATCTCAAACCAGACAACTGTGCTCTACTTGAGAAGTGACTATGGGCCTCTGTCACTGAGACATTAAAAACTGGAGTACTGTAATTTACAGTTTTATTATCTGCACCTTTACAATGTTATACAAGTTGAGTTTTACCCATTATCCTCACACCAAGGTCCTTGACAGCAGATAATACATTCTCAGTTTTAATTCCTCACGTTTCTGTAAACCCAGACTTGCAGCCCTCCTCATCACCTTGCTTCCATACATTCATAAGCATTTCAGAGGGAAAAAGTACCCACAAGTTGAAGGTCAATTTCAACTGCTCAGTCTTTCTGAAAAATGAGACCACAAATCATTGAAGAAAATATAGGCAACTTGGGTCATCAAACTACTCTGCAGCTGAACTCTGAAGCCCCCAGGCATTATAATACCTTAGTTTCTTTCACGAATCATTTTCTCCTCCACGGTATTATTAATTTTGTTCTATAGTTTTACTTATTCTGTGTACTATATTTCCAGCAGAAAACCTATGAAAAGTGTCAGACAAAACAATGTCTAACTTCCAAAACTGATGAATCTTACATTGCAACCTTTTCAAAAGGTAAGAATTAGGTAAACATTGAGGTTTCATCAAACTTGAACAGACTCTTCTGAGATGTACCCTTTTCTGGTCTCTCAGCAGACTGTGCATCCTGGAGATTGACTGACCTGTGCTGGAGCAGCTGATGAATAGTTTTGACATTCACCAGTCACTGCCACCTTCCAGCAAGTAAATCCAGGCAACAGTTGGATTCAGCTGCTGGAGTTCTTCCTCCAGCCAGATACTTCACTTATGCCACTTACTTCAGTAGGCATTTCACCAGCAGAAACTGACCCTAAAACAGGACCACTAGCAAAGATGAGAGAAGCCATCCCTCTTCAACAAAATGGAAAAGTTTCACAGAAAAGACAAACTAACAAACGCCCAAACCATTAAGACCATCCTGTCAATTTCTGCTTTACCGCTGCAAACTGAACCGGACTGAAAGAACCGGCTAACGAAAAAACACGTAGGCAAACCCGAAACACAGACCCATGCCATACTACCAACGCCAAGAAGTGCTGGTGGGTCTGACCTTTGTTGGCCCCACTACTCTTCACACTTTGCTGGTGCTAAGTCCCTACCATATTCCCCTCCGAAAATGCCACTGGCACAACGGGAGACAGCACCAGTACACAGCAGAGACGGGGCCGGGCCCTGCCGGACCCCTCATCTCCAGCCCAGCAGCCCCGCTGCTCCTGCACACCCGACAGGCACGGCTCCTCCCGGCGTGGCGGCCGGCGGGGACCCTCTTACCTTGTTGGAGTAGGGGGGTTTACTCAGGTTGATGCCGTCGCGGATGAGCTTGTCCCGGATCATGATCTTGAGCTTCAGCCTGGGATACGCGGCCAGCCCCCCGTCCCTGGCCGCTCCCCGCCGCCCGCCGGGCCGGGCCCTGGG
>WEIT01028908.1:14892-47589 GCA_013389985.1 Dryoscopus gambensis
GGCCCCGGCCCGGCCCTGCCGCCGCCTCGCTCCCCTCGCCGACCCCCAGCGGGCTGAGGCGTGTACTCCCTGCCGTTAAAATTTAAAACTGCTTGAAACTTGTTTTCTTGCGAAGATCTCTGGGAACAGGTGGTGGGGCATCCATCAGCCTCCCGCAGCACAGGGCTGCTGGAGGAGGGACAGGCTCCCTTTTGTAATTTGGCGAGGAGTTTATTCGTAACGGGTTTCCTGAAGGACTTTTTTGAGCGGAGTTAGGCGCACATTTGTCCTCAGGCTTCGGGTAGTTCGCCATAGGATTGCGCAGCACAGTGGCATTCTCACGGAAAGCATTGCACTGCAAGGTGTTTTGGAAAGGTTAGCTACTCACCAGCGGTTAAAATGCAGCCTCTGGGTATAAAGCCTAGAGATCACAGGGTTGTCTGCTAGAGAGGGAGAAAAGGAGGAAAAGCATTTTACTCCTTTTAAAATCTCCTGCCATCCTTTTTTTTCCCCCCTCCTTAATCTTATTTTCCTTCCAGACCACATAATATGTCAAACCCTCTTCTCAGCCCAGAGACAGATTGAAGCAGCAATTATCTTCTCTTCACAGACCTGGTGAAAGACTGACAGCACCGGCAAAATTAGCAAGGAAGTTCTGTGATCTGGAGCTGGAACTGATAGTGTGAGAGGCAGGAAAAATTGACTGATGCAGGCCCTGTTCATCAGTCTTATTGACAATACATACAGAATTATATAATTTTTGTGTGCATTTTTGGAAGGGTCTTGAAAGGCTTCTACGGTATTGCGAATGTTATGATTCATATATGCTTGGTAAAAAGGTAAGACTCTTCTTATGGGATGGCAGGAGGAGAAGTGTTGCACCCCCATGGGACTGTGGAGTCTGGCCAGGTTGCAAAATTGTGAAACTCTCTGGTTGTTTGGCACTGATTTTAGTTTCACAAAATTAATTCACCTGTCAGCAAATATAGTTTTATGTGACTTTGAAATACAAAACCAAACAATAATAAAAATAAAATATTTAAGAAAGACAATCAGAACTTCAGGGAACAAAAGACTGTCCCACCTCACCTCAACCCCCCAGGGAAAATCTGGGGCAAGTCTTTGTGAAGGCTTACATGAAATTTTGGTGAGTAGTTAGAAAGCATGTTCCTCAGGGGTTGATATTGGTGCCAGCACTGTGCAACATCTTCACTGATGCTCCCAGTGACAAGGTGGAATATGTACTCAGGGAGTTCCCAGACAACACCAAATTGGGGGCAGGGGGAAGGTAGTCAATATGTTGGGAAGTTAATTCAAAAGTTAAGAAGGAAGAAAGTCAAAGAATGGCAGAGCAGAAAATAGAGGCATGTTTTGATTGGTAACAGCAAACTCAGCTTGAAAAACTTCTTTATGTGCTTTTTATTAAGTGCAGTGATATTATTCTGGAACCCTTAGAGTCGTTTATTTTTTCTACCTTCAAGACTTATTTGATTTTTGACACATTAAAGAAGAAGCATGGGTATTTATTCTCAATACCTGACTGCTGTTCAGTGTTTTGAATCATACACTCATATATTTGATGGCTGAAAAAAAGCTAGACAAGAACACAAACACTTAGAAGAGTACCCACATAGTCGGTAAATGTGAGGAAGACGCTGAAATGAATACAATTCTATCAAGATATTTGTGAAGGTGTTCAGGTAGAACAGGAAACTCAGATTCACACACAGAGTGAGTACCCCATGATTATGTTACAAAGAATAATGTGCAATGAACGAGTGGAAGTTAATATTTCTGTGCTTTATTAAAAGAACAGAACCAGACTCTCAAATATTTTTCTAGGTTTTCCACTAGGGCACAAGGTGAATAATTCACTAGAACTGCTCATACACAATGGCAAATGTTTGCAGAACCAGGCTATTAGTCCAGGTAAATAGAGCTATTTATTCTTGTGTGTAAAATGTTGCGATTATTTGACTGTATGTGGTATACATTGGCAAAGAGTCCAGAGGGAAATAACAATGACTGGGAGAGGTTTGAATATATCTAATGTCTTATGCAAACAGTTAATCCTAAAAAACATACAGCAACATAACTCAGCGTCTAAAGGAAGATTTGCACATGTAAACTGCAGAGAAATAAACTTAGAACTTCAAAAACTGGTATACATCATGTCAATTCCCACAGCTGTACTAACTCTAATGGAAAGTACTATCTGTTAAGTGTACTGGAGATTGACTTTTCCTCATCAAAAAAATCAGATGACCATTATTTAAAGTACTCTTTCATAGAAGATTAGGAAAACTTCGACTCAAAGGACCCCTGGGAGTCACCCAGTCCCATACCCCACTCAGAGCAGACCTAATTGCAAACTCCGATCCGGTTGCAGACGGGTTTGCCCTGCTGACTTCTGAAAATCTGCCGGGATGGAGGGTCCCCAGTCCTTCTGGGTGGTCTCTTCCAGCACTGACCTACTCTCACCAAGAAGAATTTCTTCCTCTTGTCTGGTCAAAGCAATTGTGACCTTTGTCTCATGTCCTTTTGCAGAGCACTTCTAAGGATGGTTTGGCTCTGTCTTCTCCGTGGCTTTCCCCAGAGGCAATGAAAGACTGCAGTTTGGTTCCCTTTGCCTTTTCATCTGTAAGATAAACAAACCAAGTTCTACTAGCCTCTTCTTATATTTTGTCAGCAGACAAAAATTTGAAAACATGATTTTTGTGAGATATGTAAGTAGATATTGTATCAAAGAAAAGACAAACAGAAAAAGGAGACTAATGCGAACATTGCAATCAGTAATTTATATGAAGTGTAAATGTAAAAATAGGACTCTTTACAAAACAGATTTATCTCTTAGAATTTTATATAAACAAAGCAATGTTTTAATTATAAGGGAAACTTTAAAATATACAAAAATATGACCCTGCTCTAAATTTAGTCACTATGTTTGTAATAACTTAATGCTCATGGAAACTATACAACAGGGAATGTGAAAGGATCTAGATGATGAAATATCCATATTTCCTTGTTGAGAATATAAAAATTAAATTGGATTTTAGAGTGCATTTGAAACAGAACAGCTACTTTAGTTACTGTGATTCTCCTTTCCCACAAAAATTTACAGGCATTAATTTCAGTTCACTTTTTAATGAGATTGATAAAGAAACTGAATAGAAATGGGAATAAATATCCAAATCAAGGCTACTGTTTTCATCAGACCGAGTTCTGTAACAAGAATTCAGTCTAAAACTTATCCTCTTTTTCCTTAGTAACAGAAAGAAAAGTATAAGAGCCCAACTTCTTCCACAGACCAGCTAATTCTCCATTAACCAGTCAACTTCAAACATTTTATTTTTGATGCCACAGTCAATGAGAAGGTAAATGGGGTTGCACAAGTCTTATCGTCTTGCCTTATTGTAACAAAGACTCTATCCTGAAAGAAAACAAAATTATCCTAAACCAAAGCAAAAATATACTTTATTCCTAAAAATATATTGTGACTGCTATTTTACCAGCTGCTGACCTTTGTCCCTAAAGTGATGGTTCCCTATATTAATTCAGGGTGGGTTTGTCTTTACAAACATAAACCACTGACCAACTCTCATTGCTACTACCTTTGAGCCAGAAGGTAGCGCCGATATGGTGTGTACATGGTTGAACTTTACCCAAACTCAAAATATTTTGCTTCACACTGAATGCTCTTTGAGTGAACTCTTTATTGTCGGTAAATATAAGTAGAAATCCTAAGTTATTACTAATAGTTGCATTCTTACTACTCCATAAGTTGTGGAAGTCCCTAAAAATACCAGCTGAATATCAGCACAGTGGACAGAAAACTAATGAATATTATACCCTCACAATTTACAATCTAGTGCTTCCATGTGATACTGTCTGGAAATCATAACGAAGAAAAAGCTTAAAGCTGTGCTCTCTTGGTCATTCATTTCTGTTTCCTTTTTTCTATGAAGTTCTACTTACTCTTCTTCATCAAGAAGAGCTGGCTCATCAGACACATTCACAAATCATGGAACACCAATCTTTATACAGCTTTCAAGTTGGATTTGTTTTTTCCAGTGAGAAATTTAATTTAAAGCATTAGTTAATGCCTAACAAAATTGAACTCACAGTCAGTATAGTCATATGCCTTAAACAAATATGTTGTGAAAATCAACAAACATCAAGCACGAGGTTTCCAGGAAACCAAAGGGAAGAAAATGATTTAATAAAATGGGCAAAAATGAATCCATCATTTCTAACTAGCCAGTGCAACTTGCCCTAATACTTCTGGCACTAGCTGTAATTACCAGCTGTAATTACTGTGGAAAAGAAAGCATGAAAGCATGAGGGTTGAAAACCCTTCAACCCTCAGGAAATTATCCTTTCTCTTCCAAAAGAGTCCTCCAGTGTCCTAGAACCTCAAGGTAGAATCCTCACCCCAGGGAATACTACCTCAAGGTAATATCCTGACTCCTGCCATTCAGTTCAGACCAGCTGAGCCTTCTGTGTGCTCCCAGAGCAGTGTCACCCATTCATCCTACAGAGCTTCATCAGAGCTGCCCCTATGACAGATAGGTCCTAGTTTCTCCCATGTTTGTTTTGACTCTGTCTCTCTTCAGCAACATGTACGCAAAGGCCCAGATTTACAAAGTATTTAGGGGAAGAGAGATAGAAAATAATGAGATTTTCAAAATTAGTCAAAACCCAGACTCTCTTATATAAATATGCATTACAACTGTGTCCTTAAACTTCTTTCTGTTATGTATGTAGCTGATAGTAGAGACTGACTGTTCCTATTACCTGCTGACATATGTTCAGGTTCCCTTATTCCATGGGCTCTTTCTCCAACTGCTTCATTCTTCCATCCCTCCTCCATGTCTATTATCCCAAGCAATTTTCTGCAGTTCTCTCTGCCTCATGGACTGTGTTATTTCACCATCTCCTATTTCCACAATTCCTCCCCTTTTCCTTTACAACATCCCTTCTGAATGGCTTTTTTGTTCACACTTCTCACTTTCAGTTTTTTTCTCCTTCTTGCTATGTCCAGATCTAATTCTTTCCCCCTACACCTCCAACAAAAATAGTTAAGTTGAAAAATTTCCTTGCAATGTTTTTCCTGTTCATATACTTATTTTTTACTGAGGCACCTGCTACCTAGACAGAATATGGAGCTAGAGGGACTTCTTGTCTGATTCAGCGTGGCCATTGCTAGGTGTGGTTTTCGTGAAGGGTGAAAGCACCATCCTGCTTTGCCTTTCTCTCTTGAGCTCAGCTACTGTAGATGTTATAAACACACAGAGCTTCCTGAGTGGCACTTCAAACACAAGGTGTTAAAGCAGGAGCTATGCAAGATAGAAATCAGCAAGAGCAAAGGAGCAAATACTTACTCTATTTCTTGAGGGTTATCGAACATAAAGTGCTTCCTCACAGGAAGAAGGCAAGATTATTATCCAAGTAACTATCAGGTAAAAACTACTGGAGTAAAGCAGTACTGCAGTTTAGCAGTCATGATTGGTCCTCTTACGGACCTGAATCCATCACATCAGCAGGACCATAAGTCCTAGAGGAAAAGGAGGAACCTACTGGCATGAAAACATGGGCCAAGTATGTTAGACCATCTGAAACAGCTAAGGATTTGTCTCCTGGCTTTGAAATAAAGGATCCTAATACTGCTGAGACAGTGAAGAACCTCCACCAAAAAATTAGAAAGCTCCCTCTGTGCCATTTCAAAACAAAGACAGGATAAAGTGTTTGGATTTATGCAAAAGCTTTTCTCTAAATAATCAATGTTTGAAAGAATAAAATATGTCCTTAATTCCCCCCAGACATCCCCATTCTGTATGAGTAATGAGAAATTAATCATCCTGTCAAAATAAATGCTGTGAGACCTTTTAGTCATGCTCACCTCTCTCTCCATAATAGATTTTTGTCAGTCATTCAACTAGGTATCCCAAAAGACAGCATTGCATCTCAGCTCCTGCCTTTTGTATGGTCTTTTTTTTTTTCTATCTGGGACTCATTCCGACATTCCTTGATATGTCAGGAGTCAATCACGCATCACAGGAGCCCAACCCATCACACCCTCCCTGCCTCCACTGACTGCCGCAGCACCAGCTCTTCATTAAGTCAGTGTTGATTCCAGCCTTCCTGCAGCTGATACCCAGGATCTTCCTGATACAAGCAGACACAGCTGGTGCATCTATGGGGTTTTAACTGCTTAGATGGATAAATACAAGGCTAGCAGAATATAATAAGGTCAGGGAATTAACAAACAAGAGTTCTCACAGCCATATGAGTTCATTTACACTACACATATTTCTGCTAAAGTTGATGTAATAGTATAATTAGAAATGTCAGTAAGAAAAAGGAAGAAGTAACTTGGGGTTTCTGTTCCTCTGAGTCATGACAGAGAAAGAACCTGCAGTTTTTCTGTACATACAAAATTGGGATGATGGGTTTTCTCTCCAGGAAGCACATTCATTTTATATTTTTGATGTCTTAGATTTTAATTCCTTTTTCAACAGCCAATAGCTGAACAGAAGCTTTTTTACATTTGTATTACTATGTCTTCATTTCTCTATAGCATGCATGCAGTTTCCATTAATTTACAAGCACTTTCATTAGAGTGAACCATCATCTATCTTTAATTATCAGTTTATATTTGAAGTGAATCTGGGAAGACTGCTGAGGGGTAGAGACCTTGGCTGCGGAAAGAAAGACAGATCTGAGAGTTAGCCTTTGCACCTCTGGTGGGAGAAGACAAGAGAAAAATTAGTTATAAAGCTAATAACTTTCAAATTTAAAAAACACCTGGTGTGCAAATCACTGATGCTTTTTAACCCTGGAAGTGTCTTTAAGGGGATGGAGAATGTTTTCTTTCCTTCCAGGCATCTGTAGACTTTCATATCTCACCCACTTCAGCTGAGTATGCAATGTAGGAGTGTTGTAGAAGTGAAAAGGGGCTGCCCACGTGAGATGATCCACGATGTGACACCAACTCTGATCTAGACATGGGTCAAACCTAGGCCAGAAACAGCCTCATTGACAACACCTTGGCATTTGTCAACATCCTGAGTCTTTTCATCATTTCAGGCTGTCACATTCAGAAGACACAGTTTTAAGTCTATAGGTCTGGGTTTTGAGTATCTGAGAAAGGCGCTTTCTCAGCTTCACAGACCAAGGACATTTCTGAGCTCCCAGATGTGCAGGTAATGTGAGCTGTGTCACAACCTCTTACCAGAGTAGAATTTGGGAGGTCCAGTTAGTTATCTTTGCATTTACTTTTACGGTAAGAACAGCAGTCACACAGCTGGGAAGACAGCTATTGCTGATGTCAACCAAAACCTCAATTCAGATGTTTGCGAGAACAGGAGTACAAAGTATGTCACGAAGCACACCCACCTTCCCATCTAACAAGCCTCTGCAATCCTGCTAATGATTTGAGACAGGCCAAATCATGTCCTGAAATTTCAAGACTCTGGTTTGGAATTAAGAGTCAAGGTTTGATCTAAAGCTAACATAATGATGAATTGGCATATTTTGGGTTAATCAAATATTAGGGCAATTGTTCTTTCATTCAAGCCCCGGTGAAGACCAGGTAGAAGATTAATGCATCTTTGTCTCTGACTAGTCTCAGCCTTAAAAAATCATCATTGGTTCAGGCTGGTCAGCTGAAGTGTCAGAAGTACCATGAGGAGATGTGCTATTGAATGTTGAATGAATATTTTTTCCTTTTTCCAGAAAATATAAAAAGCCGGCTCTTTCTAGTGATGCCAGTCAATAAGTTTATGAGGCAATCTGTAGTTTACCTTTCCACTAGCAGGCGTGTAAGATACTGTTGTGGACATTCCCTGTCTTTTTACAATAGAAACTCACCTCTCTTACAGCAGCAAAAATCAAACCAAAGGAAGCTTCACCAGCTGCAGCCCAGGCAAAATGCCCTACCTTCAGTGAGGGGTTCATGGGTTTTGTGTTACAAGCTTTTAACAAAATCCCATTTCACACAAATGAGCTCTTTTACTTTCAGAAAAAGATAGTCCTCCTTGGATGCTTTCAGTCAGAGCTTTCTAAAGTCCCTATTTCATGGATATTTTCTCCCTTAGTAACTGCTATGCTGAGCTACCCACCACCTGTCTGCTGTGATTGTAGGAGGGAGCATTGGAAGTGGCACATTTTGAAGTAAGAGCAAGAGAGATGCTAAAGATTTGTGTCAATTAGGTAAGGAATACGAAATGGAAGATCCTATCAATGAGATCAAAGAAAACTATAGAAGTGGAACATACATGTGTCTGTGTTCTGCCTAGTAATTTAACAGTAACACACATCAATATAAATTTTAATAAATAATTAAATAAAAAATTTAAATAAAATTTTGAAGGCACTTTGTACAAAGCATGTAGCTATACTTTTGCTATACTAGAAGACTGCACTGAACTTCCAGAATAAACTGAATGTGAACACTGGCTTACTCCTAAGTGAGGTGTACAGCAATGAACAGTATTTACAGATGCCAGACTGATGATGTTGGGGGGCTTTCAGAGCTCCAAAAAGTAAAGATAGAACAACATATTATCTACATTTTGCCCCTGCCTGAAGTACAAATAGAAAAATGTGTCTTCTTCCACTGCAAACTGAAAACATTCAATGCTCTTTTAATATTTTCTAACCTGACCCATGTTCCAAAATCTCCTCAGTTCCCCTGAGATCTAACACCCCTAAAATATTGCGGCAGTCGTCAGTCAAAGATGTGGCCTCTAAAGTGCTAATTCTGATAGCTGTTTAAAGACATATTACTTCATTAACACATCACAACTGCTTGTCACACGTGCTGGTTTATATACTAAAATAAAGAAGGACATTTTGCCTTATTTACTTACCTTCCCCTCAAGGAGTGACAGACTCCTCACACGGCATTGCACATCCATTGGAAATCATCACGCAGAGATGGCAGTAGCATATGCCGTCCCTCCCTATTTGTATTTAAGGTAATTGTATTAAAAGTTTGCTCTAGAAAGATCTTATTACAGCAAAAACAAACAAATTTTAAAAGGAACACATTGAGCAAGAATATATACTGGTTTTTTTCAGTGCACAGCTCAACTTATTTTGAAGATTTTAATTTCATGAGGAAAGATGTTAAAGCTTCCTTATTTCATCAGATTTTTACTGCTAGAATAAACAAGAGAGAGGTCTTGCAGCCATCATTCTTGACAGCAGTGTGCTGCAACAATGATAATAATATTTAGAAACTGGTAATGCCAATATCACTTTTATACTTGACAATGGGAACACCACAAATACATCTGCCTGTGTTAATAGCAATGCTAGTGAACCAAATCAAGTGATTGAAGTGTAGCATTCTGCAAATCACTGAAGTGAGTTAAGCATTATAAATTCAATTCTGTTTTGCTTCTGTTATTTTCTCTATCAAAAATATTTTTTTCAAGTTTTTAAAGGGGTAACAGCAGTTTAGTTAATTTTATTTTCCTTTTTAGTTGCAAAACTAGCTCTTGCAGACTGTGCTGCCTAACCCAATGTCGTCAGCAAATTATCTCAAGTACAGCTTGAGCAGTTCTGCATATTTCAGCACAAGTTTTCTTTGAAAAGATGACTTACGTAGATCCATCTGTAAGAAGAAGCTCATTTGGTGAGTTTGACTTCAACAGACGCTTAAATGTCTTGCAAAACAGAGGCAGACTGAACCTGAAGTAATTTCCCTTTTGAAGGCTGCTAGATGATTGTTTTTGAGGGGAGAAGGAAGGAGGGGTAAAGCATGCCTGGAAAACATTATTGCTGGTCACTAGCCTGTACTGCTTTGAGAAGAATTGTTCACTTGAGCAGTTATTTTTCTCCAAGTATTTCAGAGATCATACAGATTTAAAGCACTTTCAGATAAAGTTTTTGGCTCTGTTTAGCCATCTCCATTTTTTCAATGTAACAGACCACTACAGAGACTACAAATAATCATTCATAGTTTTGAGCAGTTGAAGAGTTACCTGAGATTTATTTCCTTAAGTGAACTGCCTACTATTCTCTGCCTCTGTAGCAACCACTGTGTTACCAATCCAGAATATTGAAATCATGAACTAGGTCTGATGTTTGATGACATTAATTTGATTTTCATGGCAGCTGGTTTTATTGCGGGGCCAGCTTGGAATGTGGAGGAGTTCCTTTTCTTTCCTTTTTTTTTTTCTTAAAGGAAGAAAGATAAGATTTTCACAAAAATCACTTGCTTTGGTGATTTGGAGTTATAGGAAATTGTAGTAAACTTTGCACTGCCAGCAGTGCAGCAAAGGGGCAGAATCACCTCCCTCAACCTCTTGATGCAGCCCAGGGTATGGTTAGCATTCTACTTACGAACAGTAAGATATTACTATATTAGCAATTGCTTCTGACTTCATTGCTTCCCATTTGAGTGCCAGAATAAATACCCAGAGATCCCAATTAACTGTAGGAGGGAAACTCTGATGGATCCTGCCCATGGTTGTGGCGGGCTGTGCTAAGCCAAGGCCACCATGTGGCTTCACCCCACTTTTGGCTTGACCCCATGGGTGCTCAACACAGACAAGGGGCTCTGTTTGTGTAGCTGTTCCTGGGAAAGGATAGAAATAAGCATTACTGCTTCCCTGTCTTCCCTCCACCACAAAGAGCCCAGCAGTCATCTGAGTAGCAGGGACTTGTCATGCCTGCCTTCATCAATAACGAAATTAAAATCTTGATTGCCATTAAAGAAGCTTTTTTTTTCGCATTTTTGCTAGGCTGTAACAAGTATTTCAACTGTTCATTTGTGTTAATGTTGCAAGATAGGGTGTAACCTGTAGACTAACTAATTAAATGCTCTTTGATTTTGAGTGAAGTGTTTGGTACAGTCTAGACAACAGAGTCTAATTAGCGCTGGATGTTTAATGGAACTAAAGACCCATGAAAAGCAAAAGGTGCTGAAATAAAAAGTCAGTGAGAGAGATGTGAAGATAAATGGGAGTGAAATAAGGAAAACAAAATAACCCTTTGCTGTGCTAGAAATACCATTCCCTCAAAAAAACCACCCCATATTAATTATGAAAATTTGAAAAAATCCAATCAACTCCAATGTCCAGCTGTTTAGGGTAATGTAATGGAAAGCTATCCAAAACACATTATGTCAGCAAGCAACAAATTAAGGCATTTCACACTATCTCACTGCATTTCATTTCTTCTAGGCAACAAATTCACCCCAGTATTTTTACAATAGAATAAAAACTCTGTGTGTATTGCTTTGTGAGCTATGATTCACAGCCTCTCAGCAGGAAATTGAATGTTTGCCTTAGCAGCACCTTCTTCTGTCTGTAAATGCAGCCAATTTGTGGTTTTCCTCAGCTGAGAAAAATGTGGATGGAGCTTTCGATTAGTATGTAGTTAAGTCCATAAATAAAAAAACAAACCCTCAATAGATTGGTCAGCTTTAAAGCAATAAACTTTTATTCAATGTATGTGTTCTAAGAAGGGATTAAGCTGAATGGTTTAGGAATAACAAAGCTAGATTGCACCTCCAGCTCTGCACTAATTCCCTGGTACTATCATCTGCTGGAGAGCTGGGAGCAAACTGTACCAAATCAATGCCAAAAGCTATGTCCCTTTTAGTTTTTCAGCACATCTCATTCCCAGGATCCACCGTGTTTTGCAAAGGGACGTTAGTTTTAGTTTTAGGTTTGGTGGCACAGTTGGTTTTCTTCTCTTTTCTTTTAGGGCTTTTCAGTGTATTTTCAGTTTATTTATTCTGAAGGAAAGTGAACAATGGAGTCAGGAAGCCAGTAATACACTTTACACATACTACTAACACTAGTCCCTGAATAGGATGATTTAAAACACAAACAAACAAAAACCCCCACCAAAACATAAACAAACAAACTAAAAGAAAACAAACACCCACAGCAATTGCAGTGCAAAACCAGATGCCTTAATCCTGCAGCAGCATGTCAGTAAATTTATAATCCAGCCCTTGCTTTCTAAGAAATAACATTTGCCCAATGATGTACAGCATCCCTGCCTGGTGGATGCAGTAGGGCAAAGATCCCTCCAAGGGCAAAGCTTCCTGAAGAGGGATGTGTGCCCTGTGTCTGTGGCAGACTGCTGGGGAACAAAGCTGTGCTATGGGTCAGTGCAATGCAGAAGTGGCACCTGGCCCCTGTCAGACATGAGGAACAGTAGCTTCAGACTACTGTTTAGCTGTCATGGGGCAGGAATAAAAATGGCTCAGTGGTTCTGGAAGCCCCTCCTGCCTCTGAGCTCTGTGGCTTTTCTCTTCACACCTCGCTGCCCACATAGTGTGTCAGACAATGTTTGCCTTCTGCATGAAGCCACTGTAGCCTCTTCCTTCTCTTCAAAACGTAGAAAGCAGGATAATGTATCCCCGAGCTGGGCTCCTGTGCAGCAGTGAGGCAAGTGTCCTGGGAGAGGCCCCAGTAACTCATGGCCAAGGCTGTTGGGCAGGGCTTGCACACGGTCCCCAGGATGAACTTTGATAAACTTGGTAGAGATTAGCAAATGCTTGGTGGGGATCACAGTGCAGCTTTGGAGCACAGGAGCCGCTTTCCTTCTGGTCAAAAATAAACATTATTAAATAAATAAAAAAATATGAGTTACAGATCTACATCAATGTACTTCATCTGCATACTGGAGTTCATCCAAGGGGACCAGAATCAACCTGGTCCAGAGCAACCTTCCTGACTTGGGTATGGCCTGAAAATCAGATTTTTAACACTGAGTGTTTCTCACTACCAATATCTTTCTGTCTTTCTATTACTATTTTCTACTGCAGCTGTAGCCACATTGCTCAGACGACAGGTTAAATGCTTTCACCTTCTGTACTTGTCAGTCCTGAAGCTACTGCTATTGCTAAGAAAAGGAAAGAACTGACTCAGCAGTCACAGCAGCAGGGTTTCATATAGATCAGCACAGCACACAAGGTGGCACCATATGTTCCTGCCCTTCAGCATCTAACAAATATCAATTAATTCCAGCAGGCACCAACACAGAAGCAAATACTAATTAGAGATTTGGAGAAAGTGGTGGTATTAGCCGTCTAAATATTGGGGGAAATTCATGCTATGCTTAGAGGCACTTGAAGGAGGACAAACTGAAGGTCATTTACATATTTGCATTTAAAAAGCTGTGATAGCAGTCAGCCATCCCCCACTCCCCACATCATGCTAAACTAGCTTGGTCAGAGGAGATTTGGAAAACAGGCTTAGAAGTTCATATTGGGTACACTGAAGAACAGGCTCTTGTGTGACTGGCTAAGAGGAAGAAACTACTGAGCTAAAAGAAAGATACCTTCACCCTGGAGTTTTGAGAATGTCACAGAGCACCTTGGTCCTCCTTATCCATAACTAAGTAACAATAACAATCAATCATTTCTTCAAATTTCTTCTTTCATATCTACTGAAAAAACCTGCTGTTTTCTTAGAAGTCTTTTAAGTACTGTTACTTGATGACAGGACTCTACTGCCAACAACGGAGTGGAAGTTACAGGTAGGGGCTCTGTTTAAGTGAGTTGTAGCAGTGGATTGAAACACTGTAAGATCAAAGTTCAGCCTTAAGAGTTTGTGCACTAAAGCTCTTTCAAATATTCCAGTCCAGAGGATTAGAATATCAGCAGCAGTGACATAATCTTCAATCTGTGCAGTTGATTAAAAAAAGAAACAAAAAACAAAGAAAAAAAACCAACAAAAAAGAAAACCACCAAAAACCCCCCACCAAACCAACAACAAAAACCCACCAAAACCAACAAAAAGAATCAAACCCAAACCCAACACAGATTTAAATGGAGTTCTACATTTTGAAAGGCAGCAAGAGGAAGCAGGGCCAGAGTGCCTAAAGCTATGGAAAAGTAGCTTTCATAACACTGACTACAACTTCACAGAGCCATCCACTCTTGTGAAATCCCACCCCACCACCTACAACCTGTCAGACTATTTCTACTGCAATGTATGCTGGTAACCAGAACTATTTGCACAGAAAAAAATAGGGTAAGGAATACTTACTAAGTTTCCAGGTATATTTTCATAGAATTTAGAGGTTTTCTTTTCCTCCAGTGCCAGTGCAAATAAAGTCTCTGGAGATCAACATCCCAAATATTTCTTCAGGAGCAGAGGAAAATCATACCTCTGGTGGCTTGTCCATGTCCATCAACTACTCTTTGTTTTCCAAGGTAGGTTAGTGCAGTCCTTTGTTTTTCTGTTTTGTTTTGGTTTCAATTTCTTTCTTTGTAGAAACTTTGTTAATGCTGGAGGTGAAACAACAAAGAGCTGGTTCAAGCTTAGAAGGTGAGAAATGGGGAAAGCTTTACCCCAAGGCTGGCTTTCATGACTGATTAAGTAGAAACAATTGGAGCAACAAGACTACTGCAAGGTCTGCATGTCATCTGCTACTCACACGGATTAGTGCTGAGAATGAAGAAATTAAATGGATGGAGCTCAGAAAGGTAGAAAGTGTCCTGGAACACTGCTCATGGAATTATTTGAAATGAAACATGAATTAATATCTGATGTTGAGTGTTTTTGAAGTCCCAGCTGTTTTTTTATGAGGAGGAAGGCAAGGGGAGGCAGACTTCAGCACTGCTGTTTGTGCTTAACTTGCTGCAGCAATACCAGATCTCCAAAATGAAATCACAGCCCCAAAATATGGCCTTTTCACTGTCCATCTGTTCACATTCCTTGGAAGACTGTGAGTGGCACAAGGTCATACAACTTCAAAAAGCATAGAAAAAGCCCATTAAATGCTTACAAGTGAGAAAGCTTGAGGTTTGGGAGTGAAATGTTTGCACCAAGGGCATTCACAAGAACAAGCCACCTCCTAATCCTGAAAAATTGAAGGGCATGTGAGACACAGCTTCAGGAGGGTTTAGTGGTTAAACAAAAATGCAGACAAAATATCAAAACAAATTGTCATTATACCCATATTTGACTATAGCTTCCAGTGCATTTTTTTTCTCTCTCCTTGCCTTTCTCAGCCTAGTGGCTTCTTGAAGAATTTGCATACCAAATCATCTACTTTAAAGGCAGGTATGGCCTGACTTTGTGCCATTGTCACCATCAGCAGTTTTCCTGTTCACCCTAACAGTCCAACACTAACTTTCTTCTAGCTCAGGTCTTTCCTTTAATCCAAGGAGTCTAAATTTCCCTGCACTAAGCTTTGCTGGACTTTTGAAAGAGCAGGTAATGTTCAGGTAGTTTACTGACCTCAACCCTAAGGTGTGAAAGAAAAGACAATACTCTGAGGATGAGCCAGAGCCTGCTTTACATTCCTAAGACCATTTTATTCATGACCTAGACCAAAGAAAAATCGGAATTCTTATTAGAAGGTTAACTGCAAAGACTTAGAGAGATCTGAGAAGTTCTGTGTGTCATATGAAAATAAACCCCAAACCCGAAAAGTAGAAGACAGTAATGGATGCTACCCATGCAATACAAACCAGTAAGTACCCTTGCAATCACATATTTTGGTGTTCTAAAGACCAAAAAAACCCCCTCACTGGGTTTTTAAAAAAATCCTAGCCTCTAAGTCTGGCCTCCAGGTATGTTTCATCCCTGGTGGAAGACAATGGAGAAGCCTGAACTGTCAAAAGACTTTTAAACAATGAATGAAAAAAAATCATTTCTGTGGATATCCTGCTCTCAGGAAGGTGAAATTCAATAGTAGAAAGTAAATGTATTGGGTTTTTTTTTCTGAAAAAACTCACCATTTGTGATAGAAACACTAAAATGCTTAATCCTAATAAGATATGACTATGATATTTGGTAAATATGTGATATGGAAAGAAATGACATTAGTGCTTTACTTGTCCATCAAAATTCTTACGATAATCTTCAGGCTTTGAAAGAGTCTTGTGGGAGAGTTTGGTAGAAAGGAGGATGATGCTTTTGTGATCCAACTGACAGCTGGAAATGCAGCAGCAATTTTCCTGTTGAATTCAGGCTGCTGTATGATAAACGCTATTTCAAATTGAAACCTTGATATATGAATGTAAATTGTTTGCAACAAGAAAAGCATTGCTGACCAAAGGACATGTGCTAGGCAGCACAGGTTATCAAAACAATATCACCTCAGTCCTTCTGTCTTTGGTAATTCTGTATGTAACTAGAAATCAAAGGAAACGTTTGGTTAATCTTATTTTGTGAACAAGTTGTAATTTGTGCCTGTCGAGTCCAATAGATTTTGGAATTGGGATTTGTAGCTGGATCAGAACAGTGGGTGCTCAGCTCTGCGCAGTGGCACTGGGGGAGCACCCATGTTTTGTTTCCTCTCGGTTGGTCCAGGACTTTGAGGTTTGTAGCTCACTACAGAATGATGCTGAGATGACCAAAACATTTGCCATATTCAAAAATAAATACGCAGGCCAATTTTTTGACCTCTTGCATGGAGAAAGAGGTGAATGAAACTTTTCGACATTCTGTGTAGTTCTGGGAGGTGCTGGGATTTTAATCACTTCTCTAAGGACCTCAATCAATAGATTGCAAGACAAAGGCAGAAAGGAAGAAAAAAAACCAAACAACTATCTAGCACAGAAAGCCCCGCTGAGGCTGCACTCAAAGTGCTTTTACAACATAAATAACAAAAGCAATTTTACAGCTAGGTGACTGAAGTGACAGAGCTGTATGGAGCAATTATTAAAGCAGACAAAAAGCAGATTTTCCCGTGGGGGTCAGCCTACACCCATCATTGGGGCTGTGCAAAGTTGTGGGGTGGAGGAGGGAACAGAGCACTTTATACCTGGCAGCAGGTTCTGATAAAAGGATGGCTGCTGATCTTCAGAGTGAGCTGTAACCCCTCTTCATGGTCTTTAAAGTTAGGGAACACTGAAGGAATTAGTGAAAATCAAATAATTTGCTAAACCTTGTCTATTCAATTCAGCAAATGCTTATCAAGGATTGTTTATTTTCAGGCAGAAAATTATTGATTCAGGAGGATTAGCTGGGGCTGGGAAGTCAATGCCAGACTACAGAACTGGAGACAAAACCGGAATATAGGAGGATCTGAAGAAAGTCAGATTGGCAGAAACTATAGAAAAGTGACAAGGGTAAGAGAGTAGAGAGGGAGCAGATTGCCCTAGAGGAGAGGGCAAAGCCTGGCAAGGATACAGATGCTGGCAAATTGGGGTCAATCAGAAAAGCAGGGCTAATAGGATCCTATCTGCACCTTCTAGGCTTCTCCTAGCACAAAGAGATGAGGGCGTGGCTGAGAGGTGTGAGGTGCTGCGGGGCAGAAGGAGCAGCAGGACAGGTGTGATGGGGACAGGTCGCTGCTCTAGCCAGGGTCTGCAGTCCCCAGCAGTCCCCAGAGGCCGGCCCAGGACGCTGGGGTGGGCTGGGGAGCAGTGAGGGGGATGGACACTGGCTGAAAACCTGGTGTGTGGGAACAGGGACAAGGATAAACGGTCTGCCTTGCAACCAGAGCTGCTCCTGCAACAGTCATATAAAGCAAAGCTATTTGGTATACGTGGCTTACATTTTCACTTTTCAAACTAGGAATCCAGTCTATTCTGACCTGTTTGTCATGTTTCAGGTTAGCATAAAATGTACAAATGTTATATGCATAAAAGATACAGACTAGCATAATTTAGCACCTAAAATACAGCTTTCTATCATAGCTCTCTCTATTTCTGTTCAAGATCTGAAAGGAAAAAAAAAATCACTTCTTTATTTTAAGATGGTTTGTTTACCCTCTAAGGGTTTCCTTCAGAATAAACCATTCTGTCCCACCTGCCCAGAGATCTCTGTAGTTTGAAATGGTTTGGTTTTCCAATGATTTTTAATGATGTCATTATGCCATCATTTACTAAATTTAATAGAAATTTTTAAAAGCAGAGAAAAGGGAAATGGTAAATAGAAAACCTCAAAGCTCTTTTTCTGGATTAACAGATACTGGGGAAAGTTTGATGGAAAATGGACAGCAGACACAGTTGCTCTATCAACATAATTTTCAATTCCATGCAAACTTTGTTAAATTTGTTCTATTTGTGAAGGTCCAACCTAGGGATGTATACTCCTAATGGCTGAATGAGTAATTATAAGCAAAATAAATACTACACAAGCTTGGGAATGGCAACCAGGTCATAGGAACAGAAATTAGTAAGAGGGACTGCAAACCCTTCAGCCTGGCACAAAGGAGGCTTCTCTGATGAGTGTGACAAGAAGGGTCATGGGTGCAGTAAGTTGGATCCAGGCTGCCTGTCTCTATTTTTCAGAAATGTAAAGTAGCTTGTCAGATGGAAAGCATGAGGAAACAGTATGATCACTGCACTACTTCGAAGACAACTCTCAAGGAGAAACCTCTCCTCGTACAACCAACACATTCAGCTCTTGGCTTATAAACACAAAGTGCAAAGCAGCTGTACGAGATCCCATGGGTTAATGAATTTTACTTACCCTGGGGGAAACTACATTTTTCAGGGTTGGTTCTACCAGGGGTATAAGCTCCAGCACAGAGTACAGCATTTATACCGCCACAACACAGAGATCTTGCTCTGAAATGCAGGGAAAGCATTAATTAAAACATAAAGTGCCTGTACAGTCATTTTCTCAGGGTCACAAACAATTGCTTTGCTTGACATGAAGACTTAATGTAATGACTCAAATCCAGAGAAACAAAAGAATTGGAGGCTACAAAGCATTAGTGTTGGAATCTGTCTCTGAAAAAAGTTTGTGATCCTGTTTTTACTTTTCAGCAATGGCTTTTGATTAATTCGTAACAGTTTTAACTTTTTTTTTTCTTTTCTAATAATGACAATAATTTTACCACAACAGGGAGGAAATCCTCCAACAGGGAGGTATGGCATGGGCTGTGTTGTGCTTGACTGGTGGAGGAGGAGGTGGGCTGAGCTGGCAGTGGCCCTGCCATCCCCACCTGAGTCGGGTCCAGCCCTCCTGCCCCACTCCCCTCCTCCATGCCTGCCCTTCTCCCCTCAGCCTCACCAAACCATCTTCATCTACCATTTCAAACAGCAGCTGTGCTGGTGCTGCAGCTTAGGCTTGCAGTTAAATTGCAGGCTGAGGTCATTCGTGAAAATTACCATGAGATTACGAATGATGCCAAGCAATCAAATAAAACAGGACATCTCTAGCACCAGAGGGCTGCTGCCGCTTGTTGACGTGTCAGGGAAATTGTTCAAGTAGTTATCAGCTGTGATACCATTTACCTGTTTTGATTCAATGGGATGATACCTCCACAGGCAGGAATCTTGGTGATATGTAGATACCCAAGCACATGGGTAGGCACCTGAAAGCAATGCTCAACCCCCCAGGTTCACAACTTTCTCAGGGAAAAGTTGGTGCTTAAGTGCTTCTGGAAATTCTCCAAGAAGCAAAGCTTTACAGGTAAGCATGGCCTGATTTCCACTTATTTCAAAGAGCTCAATTTCTTTGAGGATCTGCTTCTAACTGCTTTATAACTCCAGATTCCGGCATAAGATGGAGCCAGACCCTCAGTTTGTACTGCTCTGTGTTTTCTTTAGCAATGAGCAGTTGCTTCACTGGTGTACAGAGCAGCGCTAGCAGGCAAACTCCAGAATGATTCCCATATGCCCAAATGTTACAAAGACCACACTTGGACTGACTGGCACACTGCTCTCATCCTCACAATTTTTTGTGGTAGAATCCAAAGAGTTTGAAATAATCACACTCTGTCACATCTGCACTTGAAGGGAAACATCTAAAACTTTTTTTCTGTTCTAAAAGAATTAAAACTAGCAAGTTGCTACTTCACAGCTGGCATTAATGAATCTACACCCTGCATGTCTTCTACCAGCCAAAGAGCTCTCCCATAATGCACAAAAACATGGAAATGAGGCTGGGGTTGCATAGGGACACTAAAATAAAAGCACAAGCAGCTCTGTGAGAACATGGTCTGTTCTAGGGATACTGCATTAGTAAATGGGATCTCCAACCCAAATAAAATATCTGAGTAGACTGAAGCAGGAATGAAACATGATACAAACTCCACTTTTGTCCCAGGGGACAAATCGTGATTTGCTAACACCCACAGGAGCTGCTCATGGCAGAAATATGTCAATGAGTATTGCTCATATGGAAAGGCAGCAGAACTCCTGTTTCAGCAAAATCATTTGAGAACAGGGTTTGTCATAAGCTGCTGATGTTACACGGGATCATATCCAAGGCGCTGAGAGACATCAATTTTTTTCTTTAGAACAACTGCCAGAGACGTATCTGATGGGTCAATGGCCTTGCTACGTGGGGGGAAAAATTAATGCGCCTCTTTCGTCAGGAATGCATAAGTAATTACTTGCACTTGTTCATTCTGGAAGAGAGAAATTGTTTGCATGTGAGCAATAATAAATTAAGCACTTTAAACGGTTGATCCTCTGCTGTCAGAAAAATATCAATACAAAGGCAGTTTCCAGTAGCTAAGATTTGTAATAGAAATTCCAGCCCTTTGTGGAAAGGGCATTGGACTTAAGGATCTCTTCTTTTTCTGTAGTGGAAAAATAAGTAAGAACCTTTTCTATTTAGCTGAATCTATACGCTTGATAAAAACTTTATAGGATTTTCAACTGGCTATTAGATTTAGAATGAACCCATTTAAACATTGTTATTTGTCCCCTTATTCTTAGATGAAATGCTGGATTTTGCTAATGCACAGGGCTGGTGAATGGGGTCATGGCAGTACTGAAAGAATAATTGCTAGAAACAGGGTAAATTGTTTTCTCTGCCGTTTATTGTTACCATTATGGTTTTGAGATGTATATCAAACAAAGTTACCTAAATTGCCTCAGAGAACCTCATTGCAAAGTGATAGATTCCAACAATTTAGCTGAAAGGACAGGTTGCCTTATGGTCTTAACACACTGCTCTGTGAGCCGCCCCCTCCCAGTTCAACAGACATTTTGGTTTAGTGTCTGAGTAAAGAGTTACAGTTGTGCTACTTCACCTTCATTACATCACATGACTACAACTACTTCAAGCAGACTTCCGATATATTTTAAAAAATTTCTCAGGGCAAAAATTATTATGCAGATTCTAATCATGGTTTCCACAAAATAGTTTATAGCAACCCTTATGAAGAAGGTACCATGTAAAACAGAATGAAAAGACATAGACAGGACTCGATCGAGTCCTGCAGTAAAAACTTAGAGAATATTTCTTCCGGAATGCGCTTATGCAAAAGTGACTTCTGATTTCCAACTGAATGGCTTCTTACAATATCCAGTCATATCTGCTTAGTTGTTTGACAGAAATTACTTTTATTGCCTCTTCCCCTTGAGATACAGTACGTACCAATGCCATTTTTAAAGTCTCCTTTCAGTACAGAACCACCTCTTGCAGACGGAAAGAGACAAAGACTCCAGCAAGGCCTTTCAGCTCTCCTCTCCCCCTGCCTGGGCTCATGCACTATAAGGATGGCCTTTCTCTAACATTTTTTGTTGCTGTTGTACAATTTGTAATTTATTGCAAGTATCCAGAGAGGTAAATTGACGGGCAGCTGCACATTAGGGTGATATTTCTCTCCTGACAACACTAGATGGACCCAGACATGGGAAACAATGTGGTATCATGAGATATTTTTGCTGAATATGACACTTTCAATTGAGCACCTTCAAGACTGCTTCAGCTTTAAATCTGAATTTGCCAGATATAACAAGAATTTGACATTGACCCTTCACCTGACAGTAATACATTTTTTATCTTTTAATAACATACAGTAATGCTGTTCTGTGCTTTCAGGAAGCTCTTTGAGTAAACAAATCATATTCATCACCTAGAGACTAACATGCCTTTCCAGAGTCTATAAAGATGAGAGATAAGCTGAAAGGCAGGCTTGAAAAAGTTTTCAGCCATCCAACAGAATTTTTTTAGAAGCACACTGCTGCACCAGTTAGAAAATACTACTTAATTTTTTTTTTAAGGTACAGTTGTTTGTATGATTTCTTGATTTGATTTCTCAATACTGTTTGATCCAAATGTACTGAGGGTTTCAAACCAGGTCTTTATGCCAGTTTCTCAGAAAAACAAATTTTATATACATATACTGTCTAGCTGCCTATGCTGAGAAAATTATTTTTGAACTCAAACTTCAATTTACAATTTCCCCTAAATTTCACATCACACTAGAAGTAATCCCCTCCAAATTCTGATTCATTCTCTGGTCATCAACAGTTAGAATGAGAAAAGCAGTCCCACTTGTACCATCATGCCCACACCCATGGCAGAAATGCTGAGCCTGGATAGTGTTTGGTCTGGCAGAAATGAGTCAGGGTGGGGAAGGTCAGTGTTACAGTGAAATACAGCTCTTAGACAGTGATACTTTGAAACAGAAAACGAAGACTCTACTAATACAACTGAAGACTATTATTTAAAAGACATTCTTGCAATGGGTTTCCAGGGGACATCAGCATTGCAGTGTGAAACCAGCACCGCACCACGGGAGCACGTGTACCCCTGCGTCCTCCCAGCAGAGCACAGCACGGACTTTCCTCCAGACCCAATTTTGCATGACAGCTGCCACTTACAGGGAACTTCATTTGGCAGCTGGTGGTAGGAATGAAACGTGTTCCAGAACAGTAGGATGACAAAAAATTAATTAACTCTGGTTCGGCTTGGGAAATTAGCTGGATGAGAGGAAGCAGCAAGATTTGTCTGAAGTTTGAGGAATAGCCACAGTGAAATATTTCAGAATATAGAGGGGACATATGAACATACTTGCCAACCAAGAAAAGTTTCCAAATATGTATTTGGAAGGTGAAGGCAGAAAGACACAAACACACACACAGAGGATGGAACATCACCCACATATATGTTTCTAAATTCCTAATGAGACTTTTGAAACTGTGTTCAAACTGGAAGGGAATATTTTTGTGTAGCACAGTGGAGAATAATTACTGACAGATTGAAGTGAATAGCACATGTATTGTACCATTTATTTTATCAGTTGAATTCTATGATTTGTTCCTTATCCTACAGTCTCGTAATGGAATTAAGTGATGATTGTGTGCTAGCATGGGTAATCAAAATGAAAATTAGCCTTTTTCAGTTGAATTAATTGTCTCTATTTATTCTGCTTCCAATTCAGTTTTTAGCCATTATTTATGGTCTATTTTAAAAAGATTGCATCTCTTCTGCGAAACCACTGTCTTCAGCAAAACCACTGTCAGAAATAAGAGCAGTTTTACAAAAACGGAAATAATGCAGTGTTTCTCGTTTCAGTTGGCTGTGCCTTCCCTACTTAGTTTTTGGCTTGAAAAGAAAGCCATTATATTCAGATAATAGTTTTCCCAGCCAAAAGCATGCACTCATATGGAAAAGATTGACTGTTAGACTCTGGCAAAATCTGTAATCTACACACAATGACATTTTATAATAGCAGCCTAAGCTAAGTAAAGGCATTTTGTTTTTATTAAAAAAACTCCTGAGAAACCACAGGGCTGATGTCTTTGAATCCAGACCAGGAGCCTAGTACCCCATTGTGCTTCTGACAAAAGCTGATTTGTTCAGTTCCAGAAAAGACTGGGATGGTTGTATCAGTGTTTTTGCAATATGGCAAATGTTGCTATCTGATACAGCTTTATCTTGCATGGGAGCTGAGTACTACAATTTGTGAAGTGCTTATTATCGATCAACTATAATAATTGCTAAATGACCCAAGGTTCACTTCATTGCAATCAGACCTACGTAAAAAATCACGCTGTTGCTTTCATTATGTATTTTGGGGCAAATTTTTCTTCTTGCTCTGCCTCTTGGCCCCCTCAGGCAGGCAGTAATCACAGGTCTGTGTAAAGCATCCTCTGAGAAACGAGATTTTCATGGCAAACACAAGATAGAGGTGAATAGGATTATACAGGGTGCAGCACTCCTATGTGTTTGATTCAGTCAG
This sequence comes from Dryoscopus gambensis, assembly GCA_013389985.1. Lineage (NCBI taxonomy): Eukaryota > Metazoa > Chordata > Aves > Passeriformes > Malaconotidae > Dryoscopus > Dryoscopus gambensis. The sequence goes on from WEIT01028908.1 coordinate 38,728, forward strand.
ATTTTGGCTGTGTGCATAGCTGGTCTCTCTGTTGTACTCTGCTGATTTAGAGAACAAGTTTAAATTGAAGGGTAATAGCACGAGCTGGAAGAGTCAGAGAAGCCAGACCACATCTCACAGGTATCCAAGGATGCCCAGTGTTTGCTAAACATGACACTGGATCCCAGCAAGCAAAGCCAGCCTCGCTGTGCAGTCAGAGCAGCGACTCTCCCTACACAGACCATTTTCTTCCAGCCCCCCTTGGCCCATTCTCTCCACCTTTGAACTCATCCACTGCCCACAACACCACCGTGGTGGCAATCTACAGGCTTTTCTTCTTCCCGCCCCTCACTTGTCCAAAATACAGAGGCGCCCTACCTGGGCTCCAGCAGATCTGGGACCCTGCCCAGCTCCCTCCTGCACTGGAAATGTGGTTCCCGAACCCAGGTCTCTCCAAATGCTCCCTTCCTGTGTACCCCAGTTCCTTGTCCCCATATGTGGATCCTGCCCAGCCCAGGGGTCACCTTACCCGGGAGGGGACACAGAGCGGGGGCAACAGCCCCACAAAACCCCAAACTCTACACATCCCATCCTGCTGCCTCTCATTTCTCCTCCTTGTGGTGTAACAGCATCTTCTTCACGCACCTGATGGGAAAAGGGTGGCTGCTTGTGAAAAGACGAAGTCTTGGGGAAATTTTCCTCTTCCACAGGGTACACCTGCCATGCCTCCACTCCTGTGGCCCAGTGGCATTTAATTCCCTGGCACAGCAAGCAAGGAAAACCCTCCCCAGTGAGCTGCCATTCTGATGCACAAAAAAATATGTGGAGCACAGGTTTTGGGAAAGGTTTTCCTGTACCTTACTTGGTGGTGGGAAGAGTTAATCTAAAAAGTAGCTGAGTGTGTGAATCTTTTAAGTGACTCAATCAAAGCAGAAGTTTCTAGAGGCCCATATTTTAGTTATTCAGGAACTTTTTATGGGAAGTTTTACTACAGCATATACTAGTTACCGCATTACTCCCATGTGCAGAGGACTAAAGGATAATGCTTTTGGGAAGATATACAACTTCCCCTTGCCTGTGCAGTAAATCATCCCACGTAGGATGCAACTTCAGTCATTCTTGATGCCCTATAATGTACCAGCACAGTTTTTAATTAAAACTATGGAGCAGGCAGGGCTTTTATTTCACTCCAGAGCAGGATGGGTGGTAACGATGAGAAGGGGATGACTCTTTGCTTATTAATTTGCAATATTACCAGTACTCCTCCCATGAACAGCCGTCTGGTGCCTGAGAACCACGGGGCTTATTATTACAGGGCATGTTCACTGCTGAGCCCGAGTCTGCTGCAGATCCCACTCACAGAGACCTGGCAGTGAAGCTCAGAAATCTGGCATGCCCCTGAAAGCCCTGTCTCATGAGTCTTCAGCCAAAACGTGACACTTCACTGAAAACTCTGAGGATGAATGAATGAAAAAATCTGCTCCTGTGTCACATGCATTGCCTGCAGGGAGCAAGTGTCCCAAGGCATGGCAGACCTGCAGAACAGCAACTGTGAGGCCAAAAGGAAGAGTGCTCTGCAGATCAGTTTCTTCGCGCCAGAGGGCATTTGCATCTGCAGTGCTCTTTGGCCACATATCAGTGCACTGAAGGAAGCTGCAGATCTTACATGAAGAAACATTGCCAATCAATTTGGCCTAGAGCAGTGGAGGGTAGTGGTCTTTTCGTAAAGAAAAAAAATACCTGTAAAAATCAAAGGCTGTATCTTCACATTCAGTTCACAGCCACCTTGGGAAATCTCAGGGGTCAGAACCCCAGTCAGAGTCAGAGAAGACAGCAGGACCGCAAAGGGTACCTGAGTCACCTCCCACCAACTGCAAAGGACAAGAAGCCCACTGGCATCACTCTGAGATGGAGAGAGATTCTGGTCTGCAGTCAGGGCCCAGTGCAGCAGTGTCAGACTCTGGCTCTCAGTTTCTCACCACCAGCAGAAGAGCCCTGGGGTCAGTGCTCTCCTTGCCCTGGCTGCCAGACGAATTTGAGGCCAGTCACTCCTGGGCTGTCACAAGCCACAAGTCTGCGCCAGGTGTGTGTGGAAACACATGGCCCATGTCTGGTAGCGTCCATATGTGAAGTGATGCCTGGGATAACATGGGTCCTCTGGTCAAGCACGTGTCTCCTCAGGCATCATTTCTAGCTGCTCTCTCCAGGTGCTGACAATGGGGCTGCCTGCTGCCTTTTTTGTGACCCTCTTCTAAAGCAAATCCTGTTGTATGCGTCCCTAGGACAAAGCTTCATGCCAGCACTCACTTAGATACTTTCCTCTAGTTCTGACAAACATCATCCTACACAACACAGCCACAGAGGTAATCTCAGAGCCAGCTGTCAGGCCTGTCGCCTGCCCCTGTGCTACCTTCCCTCTTCTTGAGAGCAGCAAATGCAAGCAGCTTGTCTCCATGTCCATTGTCTCCTCAGCACCCTGTGCCCTCCAGAGCTATCACTGCTCCTTCAGTGGGATGCCAGGTCTCTCACGATCAGTGAATTATGCCAAACACTACCACTTCCGGCTAGATTTTTCAAACAGTCCAACTTCTCTTTTTCCATGATTTCATGTTAGGGAACAGCTCCCTGTAAATGCACAAACTGTCACTTTTTCCTCATTTTAAATGCATTCTTAAAAGCCTTTCTTTGGAACAATAGCTTCAAAAATGTGACAAGAAGAGAATCAGTGCTGTGCCAACCAGCTCAAGCCTCTTTCGTGTTTCTGCCTCCTTGCCTCTCTGAGCTATGCTGCCAATTCTTTTACCAGGCTGAAGCCTACAGGACCACAGGCTCAGATCCACATTTTTTCCATATTTTTACATTGCCTCTAACAATCAGGTAGTAGACCAACAACAGTAGCTCAACGATAAAGCAAGACATGCAATTCACATTCTGAGTGAGAGCAAATGACAACCTTATTGCTTATAGTGCAAATATAAAGAAATTCGTTTAAAAGCTACAGGAAAAATTTTAGGTTATTGCTTCCCATCAGTGCAGTGGGGGAATACAGCAAACCACCATTATTCACATAGGCTTTGCCTTTTCCACAGGTTAAATCACAGGGAGTGGGGTTTCAGGCTTGAATTTTGCTCTCCAGGATGTGGTACATGGTCAATCCCTGTCACTTTGTATTTTGAAAGACATCTTGATGGTCTGAGTTAAAACCCTCGCTGAACTCTGCATCCCCTTCAGCCATCCCCTTTCCTACTACGGAAATACACTGAAATAGTGAAAGGCCTATGATGCAATGCTCCCCAGGTCCATCATGATGCAAATCAAATCCCAAGAGGTTGCAGTGTTCCCTGCAGAAGGCACATGAAGAGATTTTCTATTGTCCCTTAGGGCTTAATCTGCTAAATACTTTCAAGTAGTTGTGATAAGGATGTCACAGCCTCATAGCCCCAGCCATATTTAGGTATTCTTCAGTTTTCTTTAGATGAAGAAAGTTTGCATTGGTGACTACAGCCCACAGTCTACTTGCCAAAACTGGTTCGTGCAGCCTAACTAGACTACTGGAGAGAAAGAAGCTGCTTGCAGAAGTATCCTAAAAAGACCAAGCAGTTGCATGACAGACATAGAGCCAAACCGACTACTGGTCTTTTAAAAATGAGGGAAAGCTTTGGAAGTCAATGCAACTTCCACGCATCCTGCTCTGACCACAAATTATAATTAAAAATTTGCAAAAAAATATTTTCCAAAGGGGTTTAACTGAAACAGTAGAATAAAGAGTTAATTTCCAGAATGTCTGGAAAAAAAATCTGTGAAGTGCTTGGGAACTCTAAAACCCCATCAGAAACTGCTCAGCTAAAGACAAAATGGGACGTAAAGGGCCTCAAAGTTTACAGCTAGAATTTACTTTGAGTTCGAGCATATTAAAAAAAAATGTGATGCAATGACCTTGATTAATCCTTTTTCTAACCCTTTCATAGGAGATTTATTTTAAAAAGCAAAACACAGCAGTTCTTCCTTATATAAATTGATATTAAGTTCTGACATACATCTTGAACAACAGACGTTCATACTCAGTCTGAAGACAGCAACTCTAAGGAAGAGAGGTCTCATGAGACCTTGGACCACTGTGCTGTGTCCTTGGAGATCCTGGAAGAAAAAGCACCACAGTCAGTAGGTGACACTAACACTCAGATAAAAAGTACTTAACTCAAGTGGTGCTAAGAGAGTTGCAGGTGCACAAGAGAATTAGGGTATACCAGCTTGAAATTGTTTTCTGTTCCCTCTGTCACGGGACACTGCATTCCAACAGTATTTTTTTTTCCAGGAGTGTCTTGCACCACAGTAAACAGAATTATATAAAATTTCGCATTATGTCTGCTTAATTAGGCAGAGGAGTTCATAAACTTATCAAAAGATAAGCACAGTCTGACATTTTGATTACAAACCCCTTCAAACACTCAACCATCCTGCTCACATTGTGACTGCAGGAAGATACAGAAATGCAGTTACCTGCTCCAAAACACATCAACCTTTCAATTTTTATCTTGACTGTGGCTTTGCTACAGGCCTCCATCAGCCCTTCTGAGTATCATTGGAATCAAACAGCTCTAAATGAGTGTTTGAGGCTAAAGGAGTGTTCCCCAGGTCTCAGCTGGGGCAGTGGGGGTGGGTACAGCTTCCTCCTTCTGAGCAGCCTGTGCACAAGACTTAGCTCAAATTGTCTCCTGTGGCTGAAAAATACAGAAAACTGTTTGCTACAGCAAGTGAGCAGAACTCTGCTACTATAATGAGTTGCATACACAAGCCTCCAAGCCCTTACTGAGGGAGCATTAATTATGCATTGCGAAAAATCAGCCAGCAAACTAGGAGGTGAGAAACTGGTGCTTGCTGACATCCTGCTCTTGTAGGTTTACCTTGGTGCAGGACTGTGGGGGAAAACATCCCATTTCCTTAGGCTAGGCTGGGATGCCTCCTGCAAACTTTTCTCCTGAGAGAGGAAACAGACAGTGCCTCTTGCTTGGCTGACCCGAGGCCAAGGGAGCAGTCCAGGTGCAGCAAGGCAGGAGGAGGGAGAAGGCAAGATCAGGGATACCACTGAGCACCCACAGGCCAGTCAGTGGGCAACAAGGAGGGGCTGGTTCAGTGACCCTCCCTGGATGAAAACTCCCAATAAAAAAATCAGGGTAAGAAAAGCGTTGATGGGCATAAAATCATATGTCTGTAGGCCTCAAATGCATTTAATTTACGGTGCATTGGCACCAAAACTGTTGGAACACATGATGTGAAAAGGAACCAAGTTTTAATATCAGTCTCATCAAATCCTGAGTTTCACTAAATTAAAATGCTTCACTTTGCAACCTCACTCTGGCACTCCCCTCTTGTCAGTGCGTTGATCTGTGCAGTCCCACAGTACCCACAGGGAGGGAGCTACTTTTACTGTAGCTTTTTTTACTCTTATTGGAGACTACCAGAGTTAGCAAGTAGCTGGAGGCATTGTGACAGCTCCAAGTATCTTGAATCCAATTAAACCAAAGATAAAACAATTTTTTTCATTCCAATGCATTATCCTTTTTATAACTCCACGCACTGCAGAGTTCCAGTTCATTATGTGTAACCATCAGATATTAAAGAAAAAACAAAACAAGAAGTCTGGGACTAGCAGAATTTTCCCACAGATGAAACTGCATTCTCACATACTAAAACAAGCAGCAGTGAAATATTTTGCTATTTGACATCATGAGATTCCAAAAATTTCTCCAAAGTACAGAAATTTCACTTCTCAGATTTACTGCCCAAGCTTCTCTTCGGATTCATTATTTCCCCATCATAGAGTATTTTTACAAAGGTGGGTTGCTTGTGCTTCTCTCTCTCCCCCGCAGCAAAAGACAGCAAATTTAATAAGACTACAAGCTAGAAACTGGTCTGTGGCAAAGCTGAGCCTCAATCCAAAAAAATAATACATCTGCTGTACTGTAAACATGGCAAAGAAAAAAATACCAGTTTCATCTCTTCTCCCCATACACACTGGATTCCTCATTTAATAAACCCTGACAAAATGCAGCTACAGAAAATACTTTGCTGTATTGAGTCTGTACAATGAATGACCTTAATTCTTCTGGTAGCTTAAAAAGATAACAGGACTTCACATTGTCACCATCAGTATGCACATTTCAGAACATTTTTAGACATGCCTGAGAACTTCACTGCCGATGAACCATTTCACACTTCTCGGGGTCCTTCAGGGCTACTCCCCACCAGCCCGGCTGCCAGTGCCTCCTGCACATACTGCTCTGCTCGTTGTAAAGCACAACTCACACCTTCCTGCTGCTCCAGCCAGCAGGAAAACAACTGGTCAGGAAGAAAAGGAGTAAGCTACACTCATTTCAGGAGAGATTTGAATAGTTTATTTTGCCCAATCAAGAGCCCTTCAGCATAATGACACATTCATATACACATATATGAACATTTTTTTCTGAAACATTAATGTATAATACATTTTAAATTTAAAATACCAGCTGCACAGGTATTTTTATTTACAAAAATATTCCATAGTTAATTTTTTAACTTCATTATGATGACATAGTTCAGTCCAACTACATGTAAATAAAATATGCAATCTAACATAGTTGAGTTTGTAACAGTACAGTTTGCAGTTCATATGAAACTATATTTGTAGACAGATGGATTTGCAACCCTACCTAAAAATGCATATTCCAGTAATCATCCTCAGAAGAGCTAGTGGGGCTCAGCAAGACTTAACTGAAGAATAAGTTGCAATGAACAGAAGGGAAAAAGAAAACACACATGTACACACTAACATATACAGAAACGAGAACTGCTACACATCAAGCATGCTTACCCAGGAGTGGGCAATGTTAGAAAAATTTACGGATGTACTTTTTTTCCCCCCATGGTGCCGGTACAATGAAACAGCAGCGTAACTAGAAAGCAGCATGTTTTCCTAGTTCTAACCACTACAGATAGCAGAGCTCAGGTCTAAAATAACACAGTACTGCTTATTTACAATTCTGTTTTAAAAGGGAATATTTAAAACATGTTCCCACCCCTCTCCCTTTCCATCACCTATTACTGAATGGTAGTGGTAATCCACATACAACTCCTTACATGTTTTCAACTGAAACAGTTTAACTTCTAGTTATTTGCCTTGTAATATGGAACTTAGGTACTAACAAAAAGAAATACAAGTGTCAAATAACCTACAGCTACAGGTTAGTTTAAACATTTCTAGGTGCACATGGAAATACTAAAAGAAATACTGACTGACATATTTAATTTGATTGGTGTTTCTGCCTCATTTCCCTTCTTCCTTTTTTTCACTTTTTAAAAATGAGTGCCCACGTCTTTAAGTCTAAACTTTATAAGGTGTAAAAGAATCCAGAAACAGTACACTCATTGGACTTGAAGCAGTTATAAGGTACATAGACAGCACATCTTTATAATTGGCTTAAAAAGAAAAAATTGGCCCAACTTAGCATTTCAACGAAAACTGAAGTAAAATTGATTTAACTGATTCACGTACACTACACCTCTTTTCCCCCATTTCTGTTCACTTCTACCCCTCAAGCATCATTAATTTCTGTCTACAGAGCATTTGAAAATTTTGTGGTAGTTGCAAAGTTATCAACACCCACCCAAAAAGATTCACATGAATTATCCAGAAATTTGGCTGGTATGAGGGATGATTCGGCAACTGACAAACTGCCCTTCTTCTTGGGCAGGGAGGCAAGGCACTGCAGTCCTTCCCTCCCACACCAGACTCTGTCTGCAGTCAGTGCCCACCGACACATGTTAAACCATGAGGAGAAAGTAGAGGGCACTTCAGCCACGGAATCTTAAGTTTTCCAACACATGTTTCGGATATAAAAAAACCAACAAAACAAACCCACATAAACCCCAACCCTGACTTACATGTAAAGAGCTGATGTGTAATCAAAATACACAGATTACTCAAAGAAAATGTTTATTGGACAAACCTCACTTCAGTTTTGGAGAATTTTAAAATTCCAAGAAACAGAGCTGGAAAAAGTCTCTCGTGTGTACCAGAAAAAAACCCAAACCATAGAAAACCAGTCAGCCATGGACTCCAGCTACTGAGAAAACTTTTATGTTAGGCTAGTTCCCTATCTTCTTGCTCCATACTTGGAGAATTGTTTAAGAATGTTCATAAAGGGAGGTAAAAACAACTGATTATTTTCTGCAAAGCAAAATGGGATATTTGTTTTCATTGCTTAGTAATTGTATCATCTCGATATGAGATATGAATGTATTCATAAGCTTAAAACAACTTCTATGGATAATATACATACTTTAAGTACTCCGACTTAAAACTTGAACGTAAGTCTTTTTTAAAATTAAAGGTAGAAGTGTACATATAAAAATTATTTAAAACTAAAAGTATATTCTTAAGCAGTATGTATAAATATAACAGATTTCTTTTGTATTATCTAGTAACAAATGTGAAAGTGTTGCAGTAATTTATAAACTGAATGCTGACACAGAATACGTGCCTTTCATTAGATTCTATATTGTATATACATATTTTGCTAAGAAAACACACATTCTAAATAAATCACATAATTAGCAAAGGTGCCTGAAAGTAATCTGTTCTAAAGTCTTTATTGAACATGTTTGTTTATATACAAATAATGAACCTGAACTGCACAAATGCAGAAACAAAACTAAGGAATAAAATACCATGATTGAATTAAAGTGCAGGAAAAATTCAAGTTTAAAAGTTCAGGTAAGATCAGTGCCATTAATTAAGCAAAAAATAAAAAAAAAAAAAGAAAAAAAAGGAAACAAAAGAAACCAAACAAAAATTCTCACCCCTCCAAAAAAACCCAAACCAAAACACCACCAAAAAAAAAAAAA
>WEIT01028911.1:357-13554 GCA_013389985.1 Dryoscopus gambensis
TCATAACAACTTTCAATGAAAGTAGAAATCAGGTAACCATCACTTGAAAGAATATTAGATAGCTATGAGTAAATACAACAGGTAATTGAATTATGCACAAAACTTCCACAACTTTCTTCATATGATAGACTCTAGATAAATATATAACAATTTTTTTACTGAAATGTAACTGTTCAATATTCTAGTGAAGACAACAAAATAAAGCATTTCAATCAGATGTGCTTGACAGTTTCTTCACCTGCCAAATATCTGGTTTAGGAAAATAAAATTACATGCACTCTTCACAATATTGCACTTGATATTTAAAAATTAAATAGGCTTATGCTGGAGTTAACACCAACTATTCTTTATTGTTTTATTCATCACTGTAAGCTATTTCAGAAGGATAAAAAAAGTATTTCACTTCATGGGGATAAGGACAAATTGATAATTGTAGCAAATAAGTCAGGTTGTCCTTTGCTCTCAAGGAGGTAACCTACTGTTTCACTCCTCTAAGGACTTGCTTAATAAGATGAACAAATTCTCAGGGAAAAAAAATCAATTAAAATTGAGAAAAGTCCCCTAGGATAAAGTTCGTTTGGCAGTCCATGTATTTCTCAATCATTACTTCAGTTTGTTCTAAGTAATACATTCTTACTGCATGTTTCTAAGTAGTACTCCTTTTGGTAAAAAAGCACTTTCAGAAGTGAACTCTAAGAACCGATGCTGAGTCAGCAAGGGCTGCTGGATAAAAGAGGGGTTAGGAAGTAAGATATCCAGTGGATGCAGAGAACACCATTAGAAACAAAGTACACATTCCTGCAAAATGAAAAGTCAATACGAGTTGCTAATATAAAAAACCCTTTTAAAATGGACTGTTAATTTATTAATTTTTCTAACCAGGTCTTCATAGAGCCTTTGAATTGCAGTATATCCTGGGGGAGAGGAGAGGTTATGCATTCATTCATTTGTTCTGTAAACTACAAAAAGCCTTCCCAATCTGCAGTCATGAAGCAACAAATCCCACCTTCGAAGGACAATCAAATAACAAAACAGGAAAGCCAGGAATAGTTGCTCTTAAGCACTCTTCATCCTATTTGCTGTTGATTTAAATTTAAAAAAAAAAAAACAAAACCTCCTCTTGCTCATTAATATGCAAAACAGTAACAAAAATATATATCTTTGTTTTAAAAAATCTATTGGATTAATCACTGTCTCAGATTACCCTGCAGGTATACTTTGGTATAACAGCACTTGTCACTAAAGCCTGAATGTCAATCCCAAAAGTCTGGTCCAACATAAATTGGTAAATTACAGTGTACTCATCCAAAATTTCCTACCCTTTGGATTAATAAATAGACAAGTAAGTTCTGTATATTTAATCCTTTACATCTCAGAACATGGCTGCATGCTGTTATGTAGATGCTATGCATTGGTCTACTTATGACTAGCAATTTCAATGATGGAGGAATGACCACAGTACTTTGAAAGCATATCAGTTAAAAGGGCAATGTAGATAAAATTGTATTTCAAGCCAGAAGAAAATAGAAGTGCCTATGCTTATTCAGGGAAGTCATTAAAAAAAATTAAAAAGCATGCATTTACAGAACATTTCATTGGACAAATTCTGCATGCAGACATGTAATGTAGGATTCAGCTGCCTGAAAAGGCATGTAAATTTATTTTAGTCTCCATGGATTACTGTGATGGGTCCTAAGAAGAAACAGATCTCCTGAAAGTCACTCAGTGTATCTGTCTTTACAGGTGTCTCACACTGGGCGCTCCTAGGCACAGAAGTGGCACTACATACCAATGTTTAGGAAATTAGACTGAGATCAACTAAAGTGGGATTATTTTCCCCTAACTTCCAATATCTAATAGCTGTCTAAGTCTAAACTCATGATCAAGACTCCTTCAATAGTTAAAGGAATAAAGAGTGGCAGCTCTAGAAAGCAATTCATCTCGTCTATCTTACCATATACTCTGAGGAAAATGAATGGCTTTTCTGGACGTGCCCATCCCTCTCCATTTGACTATAAAGGAGGTGTAGCTCAAATTAAACTTTACATATCTGGGGCTAATAGACTGAAATTCACTCTCAATCATGCTGCTTTAAAAATATATTATGCTGCTTCTTACCTACTGCATGTAAAGGAGGAGTGTCTAAAATTAGGTACCTAGAAAGTGGTTGTCTAAGCTTCTATTATTGTCAAAGAAGATCCAGTCAGAGAAGGCTAGAAAGCTATTCAGTGAAGCAAATGTAGGTGTCTGCTTTAAAATAATAAGTCTTCCTTTGACTGCATCAAATAATCTACCATTGACTAAACCCTGAGTTGAATTCTTCCCTATGAGTTTGATTGACTGCCTGAACATAGGAGCCCTGTGCCATCTGCAATGCCCTGAAGTATCCAAGACATGCAGACAAGCTGGCAGACTTGACAAAGGACCTGGGAAAGGCTTGCTCTCCTCTGAACAGCAGCTGTAAAAGAGATAAGATACCCTAGGGCCTTTCAAATGCATCTAGATGCCTGTGTTTATGCAATTGAATCATGTCCTACAATTCCAAACAGCAAGTTAATTTGGAATAGCTAGAGCATTAAATGATATGTTAGCTTACTTGAAAGTAACTTCTCCATGTACAAGTCTCTTACCTTGTTGGTCTGAAACAAGNGGAGAGGTTATGCATTCATTCATTTGTTCTGTAAACTACAAAAAGCCTTCCCAATCTGCAGTCATAAAGCAACAAATCCCACCTTCGAAGGACAATCAAATAACAAAACAGGAAAGCCAGGAATAGTTGCTCTTAAGCACTCTTCATCCTATTTGCTGTTGATTTAAATTTANCTGCTGGATAAAAGAGGGCTTAGGAAGTAAGATATCCAGTGGATGCAGAGAACACCATTAGAAACAAAGTACACATTCCTGCAAAATGAAAAGTCAATACGAGTTGCTAATATAAAAAACCNAACAAAACCTCCTCTTGCTCATTAATATGCAAAACAGTAACAAAAATATATATCTTTGTTTTAAAAAATCTATTGGATTAATCACTGTCTCAGATTACCCTGCAGGTATACTTTGGTATAACAGCACTTGTCACTAAAGCCTGAATGTCAATCCCAAAAGTCTGGTCCAACATAAATTGGTAAATTACAGTGTACTCATCCAAAATTTCCTACCCTTTGGATTAATAAATAGACAAGTAAGTTCTGTATATTTAATCCTTTACATCTCAGAACATGGCTGCATGCTGTTATGTAGATGCTATGCATTGGTCTACTTATGACTAGCAATTTCAATGATGGAGGAATGACCACAGTACTTTGAAAGCATATCAGTTAAAAGGGCAATGTAGATAAAATTGTATTTCAAGCCAGAAGAAAATAGAAGTGCCTATGCTTATTCAGGGAAGTCATTAAAAAAAATTAAAAAGCATGCATTTACAGAACATTTCATTGGACAAATTCTGCATGCAGACATGTAATGTAGGATTCAGCTGCCTGAAAAGGCATGTAAATTTATTTTAGTCTCCATGGATTACTGTGATGGGTCCTAAGAAGAAACAGATCTCCTGAAAGTCACTCAGTGTATCTGTCTTTACAGGTGTCTCACACTGGGCGCTCCTAGGCACAGAAGTGGCACTACATACCAATGTTTAGGAAATTAGACTGAGATCAACTAAAGTGGGATTATTTTCCCCTAACTTCCAATATCTAATAGCTGTCTAAGTCTAAACTCATGATCAAGACTCCTTCAATAGTTAAAGGAATAAAGAGTGGCAGCTCTAGAAAGCAATTCATCTCGTCTATCTTACCATATACTCTGAGGAAAATGAATGGCTTTTCTGGACGTGCCCATCCCTCTCCATTTGACTACAAAGGAGGTGTAGCTCAAATTAAACTTTACATATCTGGGGCTAATAGACTGAAATTCACTCTCAATCATGCTGCTTTAAAAATATATTATGCTGCTTCTTACCTACTGCATGTAAAGGAGGAGTGTCTAAAATTAGGTACCTAGAAAGTGGTTGTCTAAGCTTCTATTATTGTCAAAGAAGATCCAGTCAGAGAAGGCTAGAAAGCTATTCAGTGAAGCAAATGTAGGTGTCTGCTTTAAAATAATAAGTCTTCCTTTGACTGCATCAAATAATCTACCATTGACTAAACCCTGAGTTGAATTCTTCCCTATGAGTTTGATTGACTGCCTGAACATAGGAGCCCTGTGCCATCTGCAATGCCCTGAAGTATCCAAGACATGCAGACAAGCTGGCAGACTTGACAAAGGACCTGGGAAAGGCTTGCTCTCCTCTGAACAGCAGCTGTAAAAGAGATAAGATACCCTAGGGCCTTTCAAATGCATCTAGATGCCTGTGTTTATGCAATTGAATCATGTCCTACAATTCCAAACAGCAAGTTAATTTGGAATAGCTAGAGCATTAAATGATATGTTAGCTTACTTGAAAGTAACTTCTCCATGTACAAGTCTCTTACCTTGTTGGTCTGAAACAAGTGACTGGAAGATCTCCCCTTGTCAACCTACAAAACCTTATTCCTTCAGACACTTAACCCTGAATTTCAACTGTATCCTGTAATAACCTTAGTAATAATTTTTGATTTACCTGTGCTCTTAAAATAACATTTTTATTTGGACAAATATACCCACGTTTTCAAAATGAATGGTAGTGTATGTGTCATACAACAACTAGAAGAAGTGAAAAAAAAAGAAACTCCATATGTTTTTACATAATATATATTCTTTGCCTACAGTACCTTTAATGGTTTCTCCATCATTATCACAAAAGTTTGTAATATTAGAAGCTGTTAAGATTTTCAGACATTCCACCTGACAGCCACTCCATAATGATAACCACAAATTTGTTATAACTCTGAAGGTGAAGAATAAGGAAACATGCTGTAAAAATTTGTTCTGCACTCTTTCTGTGATATTTTAGACATTTAAGCTGTTGTTACATGTCATTATTCTGTCAGTAACAGATCAACTATAAGAGGTTTTCCATATATTTCCCCATCATTTCTTCCCTTTACCTCCAATTCTCACTCATCTAAAGGTTCTCATCCTTTGCTATAAATCATGTTAGTTCAGCTGTTTGGCTGGCTGTGTTCCAAAGTCTAAGGCATGAAATGAAAGGGGGGAAAAACCTCTAAAAGTCTGAAAAGTGTTGGCTTAGTTGGGTTTGGATCTTCGTTTGCTGTTGTTGTGTTTTCTTTTTAAATACAATTATTTCACTGCAGCAGTTTAGACAGCTAAAGAAAGAATTGAATCAATGCATGGCACAGGACAGAATCATTGGTATGAACAGGGAAGGGAATCGCTTAAAATAGCTGCCAGGTGAACAGTAACATGGAGCCACTATCTTAGTTCACATCTAAAAACTACATTTGAAAAAACTTTATTCCTGATGTGGAGAACACAACTGACTGGACAAAGAAATGAAAATATGAAAATAGACCAACAATAGCCCTTTTTTTTCCAAAAAACTAAATACAATTTAAAAAAATATGTACTTCTGGATGGAGAAATAACTACCAAAATCTAAGAGGCCAAAGAGAGGGAAATTACATGCTAAGAGAGTACAGTGCTGAAGTTTTCCAAGCTGCAGAGACTGATGGTCCTGTTGAACCCAAAAAAAGCTGGCACACTTGGAACACCAAGAGGCGCCCACTTCTGCCCAGGACATCAGGCATCAGCAACCAGCTCCCTGATGTCCAGGAGGCTGGTGGCCCCTATGCACAGACAGAGAATACAGAATTCATACATCTGATGAAACACATGACTCAGAGGTCTTCTGAGCATGGAAATCACTGAAGCATCAGTATCATCTTCCACTTATGAATGCACAGTTTGAGCTGGTTTCCCACCTATTGTTCCAACCAGTGAGAGAATAAGGGAGTGCACTGTATGAACAATTATCTTTTACTAACAGCTTCATTCTACAGCTAGTAACAGCTAAAGGAGTAAAAAACCATTCTAAGAAATATTGGTCATGATCAGCGTCTTCTCCTGATTTGATTCCCTGCGAGGCACATGCAAAGATTGGTGCAAAAATCAAAGATTGTGTTAAATGAGAGTTACAAAATTGAAGTACTCCTGGGGACACTAACTTCAGACATCCTTCATAACTGGCATTCTCAAAACTTGATTCCTCCTCTGACAGTGTAGGATCTTTAATACATTTCACATGTCTTGAGGGAGTTTCCTTCATCACATGATCCTGCTGCACCTCAATATGTTAGTTAGTTAGGTTGAAACTTTGCCATGAATCAAATGGGAAATAATTGGTCAGCATTGCTGGTGATTTTTCTCTTTTAAATCACAACCTATCTTTATTTACCCTTAATACTACAAAATCCCAGCTCTGGTGAATAAATGCCAATTGTCTAGCCTACCTTTCCATCCTTAAAACACAGTTTTCTCAGAACTAGAATCTCATTAGTCTAGTCTAGTTGACTTTCAACAACTAAAATTTTCCCATGGTGTTTCAATGTTCATTGCCAGTTCCCTTAACCTGATTTCTAAATCTGAATAGCAAACAGTTGTTAAACATTCATTAGACCTAAGAGATGATGTTCAGGATTGGTGTTCTACTAACTTTATTCAGGTTTCCTCTCACATAAAAAAAGCCAAAAACACACCATAACAGGAATATAGCTACCTAAAACTGTTCCTATCTAAGAATGTGCTCCTACAACAGCTGAAGTTTGTCTACACTGAGGCCACCAATTTACAGTGCTGTCTTCCTCCTGTCCCAAGACAAGTACAGCCACCCCTTCCTCCATAAAGGCACTAGAATTTGTGCCATGTAGCAAGACACTTTGAGTAATTGCTCCGACCAAAAACTAGTCCTTCCAAAGAAGGGAAAAAAAAGTTTAATTTTCAGCTGGTCTGAGCAGGGAAACAACCTGCTTACCATACTCCTGTTTAATTAGAACACTGTTGTTCAGGGACAGTGGAGAGTTCTTAACCTTGTCTAGCAGAAATGTGTTGCAGCCTGTCTTGATCTACATAAAATGAAAATGTGGTTATATCAGAGCATTCATCTCACTTTTAATTTAGCTCACATAGGTGAGAATATTAGTGAAGACACTGCTGCACTGCCTTCATCAGGAATTGGCAACTGTAATGCTTGGTACAGGCTTTTAAAGGGACAATACTCAAGCTGCTAGACCACACTGCCAGACCTCCACTGCTCTTGTTACAAACACTGGCAAAGTTACTGGCTCCTGCTGCAGTCACACCTACCTTGTGCTGTGAAAACATACCCTATTAGTGGCTAATTTTTTCATGGCTGCTATCACTAATTCTTGCTCCCCAAATGCACATTCTTCTAGTGATGCTCAAAGCATGAAATACAAAAGCTTACGTTTCAAAAGGACCACAAATTTTGTGTCTTTATGGACTAGGAAAGCAGAGTTATCCTGCATGTGACTCACTTCTCTCATGATCTTTGGAGAACTGGCTCTTTAAAAAATTACGAGACACTGACTTCACCATTTAAAAAATACAAAAAAAAACCCCTGAAAAAACAAAAACTTTTTCTCAATTTTTCTTATTTTTCTTGAAATTGCATGTCAGATAGACTGTAAAGTGAACCCAAACAGTTGGATTTCAAGAATCTTGCCTTCAACAGAAAGCTTTCACTTGAAGAAGAAAGGATACAGCATAATCCACAACCCATTTTCTATGACCCTATTCAGATTGCTTTCATTCAAATGAATGTGCCCATTTCAAGTCTGAACCTGAACTGCAGTTCTTCTGTGAAACACATTGAGAACCTCAACAGGGCATTCCTCCCAAGTGCACAACTGCCTCTAGTAACTATTAACTCAGGTAGGAAATGCAGTAAGTGAATCAGTAACAATTATGTTGGGCATAAGACCTGCATTATATAAGCTGAAACAGCTTCCTGGGCCAACAGCACCAGCTTCCTGCAAGGTTTGCTGCTGTTCATCACCAGATATGCTATCAGAAAGCAATATGGTGGTGTAACTCAAGATACGGATGAGCAAATACTAAGCAAAGTAAGTTACTTTTTCCAGAAGAGGTAAACAGTCCAGCTTTGTATTCCACAAACAACATAGAATCATTAAGGTTGAAAAAGACCTTCAAGATCATCGAGTCCAACCTTTGACTGAACATCACCTTATCAACTAAACCACAGAACCGCAAGTGCCACATCCAGTTGTTTCTTGAGTACTTCCAGGGGTGGTGACTCCACCACTGTCCTGGGCAGTCCCTTCCAATGCTTAACCATCCTTTCAGTGAAGAAATTTATCTTTATGTCCAACCTTGAGGATACGTCCTCTTGTCCTCTCACTAGTTGCCTGGGAGAAGAGACAACCTCCCTTCAGGTTGTAGTGAGATCTCTCATGAGCTTCCTTTTCTCCAGGCTAAACAACCCCAGCTCCCTCAGCCATTCCCATAGGACCCTTCACCAGATCCATTGCCCTTTGCGGGCACCTCCCCGGCCGTTCGCGTTCGTCGNCTCTCCAGCACTTCAGTGTTCTTCTTGTAGTGAGGGGCCCAAAACTGGACACAGCACTCAAGATGTGGCCTCACCAGTGCTGAGTACAAAGGGACAATCCCTGCCCTGGCCCTACTGGCCACACCATTGCTGATACAGGCCAGGATGCCATTGGCCTTCCCAGCCACCTGGGCTCACCAATGGTTCATGTTCAGCTGCTGTCAACTAGCTGTCCTTTTCTACTGGGCAGCTCTCCAGTCACTCTTCCCCCAGCCTGTAGCACTGCATGAGGTTGTTGTGACTCAGCTGCAGCCTTGGCCCATGGATCCAGCCTGTCCCCCACCCTCTAGCAGATCAATACTCCCACCCAGGCTGGTGTTATCTGCGAACTTACTGAGGGTGCACTCAATGCCCTCTTCAAATCATTGATATTTAACAGGACTGGACCCAACACTGAGCCCTGGGGAACACCACTGGTGACCGGATGCAAACTGGATGTACCACAGCTCACGACAACTTTCTGGGCCCAGCCATCCAGCCAGTTCTTACCCCAGCAAAGGGTGCACCTCTCCATGCCATGGAGTCACAGCTTTTCCAGGAGAATGCTGTGGAATACAGTGTCAAAGGCCTTACTAAAGTCCAGGTAGACAATACCCATGGCCTTTCCCTCATCCACCAGGTGGGTCACCCTGTCATAGAAGGAGATCAGGTTGGTCAAGCAGAACCTGCCTTTCCTAAACCCATGCTGGCTAGGCTTGATCACCTGGTTACCCTGTACATGCCATGTGATGGCACTCAAGATGATCTCTTCCATGACCTTCCCCAGCACTGAGGTCAGGCTGGCAGGTCTGTAGTTCCTTCAGTCCTCCTTACAACCTTGTTACAGATGGGTTTCAGACTGGCTAGCCTCTGTGGAGTGAAGGAGATGATTTCCTGCTCACACTAAACCAGGCAGGACATACACATACCCTGAGCTCTCCATTTGAAAACTGTTAATTTAATGGTTGCAGTTAGTCAGGTCAGACTCTACAAACAGATGAATAAACAACCCCTCTCCAATGACAATATTAACGGACAAAAATTTCGAGATACAGATCTTAATGTTTTACTGCTATAAATCTTCCCCTGTTCCTACACCTCAGAAATGTCATAAGATCTTGAATGTCTTTAATAAAAGCCAGCAACTCAGAAAAATAACCAGTAAGAAGCTAAATAAACAAAACAGAAATTTAGTAAGAAATTCTAATTCTATTATCCGTTATAAAAGTTAAAAATATTAACAAATACAATCTTAATATCTTTTAAGATAACTATCATCATAAACATATCTGAATGGCATAAACACATTACAGAACCATAGAACGGGCCAGGTTTGAAGAGACCACAATGGATCATCTGGTCCAATCTTGCTACTTAAGCAGGGTCATCCTACAGCACATTGCACAGGATTGCATCCAGCTATTGCTTAGCCAAAGTTTGCTCTTTCCTGTAATTTGCTTACAGACTGTATCTGGTTTTTCATTTGAGAATGCCATGCATCAGTCAGATGCTTTCTTACCTTTTTTCCCATTAATTTCTGAAAATGTTCTATTATTGGACCATTCCTTGGGCTTGATTCAACAATCTCAATTAATTGTTGGGTTACTCTAGCTGTAGTCGAGTCCTTAATCATGTATTTTATCTCACACTGTTTAACATTGAATAGACCTATTTGCTAGCAGACTAAAGATTAAAAGCTCCCTCTTTTTTTTTTTTTTTCCTTTTGAACACTGGTCCTTCAATGCTGTTTGATCCTGAAAAGTTGTAAGATACTGTACCTTAGAGCATGAGTGTATTACAGTTAAAGGATCAGACCTGAAAAGTCTGGTATTGTCTGTACTTCATGTCCCTATCTACAATCACTTCCTTTTTGACTATGGAAACAGGAACTACTCAAAATACTCAAAAGAGATTTTCACTAAAAGTGTCATTCTTATAATTACTCATGTCACCGGACCCAGACTTTTCTGCAGAAAAATCACGTAGTACAAAACATTTTAAAAGCACCATACCTTAACAAATATCAATTCTTAAATAACAATTTAATTCCAAGAAACAACTTGGAAAATATCATTTTCTTACTGAACAGACCTGCTTTCGGAGAGTATTAAGGCAAATTCTTCCTCACATTACAGTTCAGTTTTTGCCACTCTTTACTGCTGTTAAGCCAGCAAAACACAATTTCGCTCATTCTGAGGAGTCCCACCCCTCTTCCTGCAGCAATAGTGTTATTAACAAAGTTCTCTTTGCTCCACCAAAATTTTAATCTTCATTACATCTCTACAGTCCCACTAAACACCACCATCGTTTACAAAAAAAAACCTAGGCTGTGCAAGCTTAAACAAGGGCAAAATAAATGTTACTCATGATGAGCATCTGAAAGAAAAAAAGGACTGCAAAGAAAAAAAAAAAAAAAGACTGTGAAAGATTTAATGAGCTCAAGCTATTTAACTTATCAAAGAGAAGAAGTGAAGATCTGAAAGTACCTACCCAGGAAACAAAATTTCAATAATGTAAGCAGCTGATAAGCATGTAGCGAGCAAATGTAGAAGTAAAAAAAAAAAAACCAAACCAAAAAAACCCAACATAACAGAAGGCAGAGACGAAGCAGATTTAGACTGATATGTGAAGAATCCAAATTACTTTAAATCTGAGAAAACTTCAATTACTCTTCTGAAATATTTCTTTAGGTACAAATAATTATAGAACCTAAAGCAGAAATCCTAAAACTGTATTATACGGATAGGCCATTTATTTATTCTCTACATATACTTATCTTCCTTCTGGCAATAAAGGTATAAAGTGCCTCAACCTGTCTTTCCTGACTGCTTGTTCGTACACAAATGAGTCTCACTCCTCTTCATGAATGCAGAACATCCAGTGCCCTATTTGTAATTTCTCCTTTAATTTCAGCAGTTTCTGAAGGAACTCCAAAGAAACATCTCTAACTATAAAATTCCCTGAGCAAGAGACCTGAGCTAGCTTCACAAAGTTAGTGAAAAAGAGCCATGCCGATAGGTTGTGTTCTATGATGAGATGAACCCACTGAAACAAAATGAGAAAAGTGAACTAATGGGCTTTGAAACATGGAATCAGCTTCTAGAATTATTTGGAAAGTAATAGAGCATAAAGAAGAGCACAAAACCATATGCACCATTGTGTACTTCCAGTATTACACTAAGGTGACTCACCTACACACACTCAGAACTAGCCTAAGCTAGCCTGGATAAAGAAAGAGTTACAGTGATTTTAGTGTGCTGCCATATTGAGAAAAAAAAAGCACAAAGTAGAAAGAAGATATTTAAGCCAATAATTGTAGGAAAGAAGTACATTAGATACCTTAAAAATTACCAATTAAAAGTCTTTCATAGTTCAGAAACTTATTAGTGAAAATTATATTTTAGCTTGCAAAAATAATGATCATATTTTATTTTACATTTGCAGTTATCTGAATTAAGATGCAGGAAAATACTTGGAGCTCCTTGTCAAATTTTTAAGGGGACTATTTTGATATGAATGATTAAGAGTATGCATAGGTAAATTCCCTTTTGAACTGCTTTCATACTTGAACTCAACCATCTTTCAGAAAGGATGGAAGCAATTATTCCTGTTCTGATCATCTTGAGAAAAAATGGCAGTAGAACCACAAAAGGCAGAGTGAAGAGTATTTTAAAATTCACAGGAACTCTCCTTTATCCAAGGAAATTCATTGTAGCTGATCTAAACTGCATACTCCATTTCAAATGGATTATAAGATATCAGAAAATGGCACTTGGTAAGACAAAAGCATTTCAAAGTCTTAAAAAACAAATAGCTAGCAGAGATACAACTGTAATAAAGCTCTTTGAAACTAGTAAAAGCCTCAAACACAAACTCATTTAGACATGAATCTATTCTTCAGGAAACAGATCTGCAAATAAGAGACATTTCCAGAGCAGTAACTAAAATACAACATAATTATGTTCAAAATAAAAAGAAGCATTCGATTGTGAGTTGTTTCATGAGCTGGTCTGCGGGCACAGACCTACAGTGGCAAAAAGAAAAGATGTCTATTAAAACCAACTATCAAAATGCTATCTAGATTTTCAAGAGCAATCATGAACCTGCAGAATTATTCACTAAACTGTAGTGAAGATTTAAAATTTATCTTTCTTACAACATGTATTTTCAACAATGGCTACAAGTACAGACAAAAACATTATTTAAATTGGAAGCTGAGATAACTACCATTCTTACAGCTACAATACCTTAAAGAACTCATTCTTCCAAAACATGAACCATTATCTCAGAATAGTGATAATAAAATAATAATCACAATACTAACAGCAATGGTGAAAGATAGTAATGATAACTTTATTGACTTCAATCTCTCTCCCCCTCTATATCTACACATATAAAAAGAGTTTAAAGGGCTTCCTAGCAGTATAATTAGACAAAAAAACCCAAACAGCTAAATAACTTTCATAATTAAATATACAATATGGAAGCTCAACAAGTGTGTTCTTATGTAGTTCAGCTTGGAGGTCAAAGGCCAGATCTCCATATTTTCACCCAAAGTCCTGCTTGCAGTCACAGAAAATGCTAAATCAGTAAAGAAACTTAAAACATTCAATGAGAAACACAACTTCAGGGGGAAGGGAGTCATGGCAGAAAAAAAATATACATTGTTTCTACAAATTTAAAACGTGGCAACTATA
>WEIT01028914.1:746-11561 GCA_013389985.1 Dryoscopus gambensis
GATTTCAGCACAAAGAAGTCACTACTCCTTCACAAATTAGTCACCCTCCACAAATTTTAAACACTGGAATAAAGATGACCACTATGACTGCTATCAAAGGTACTTCCCCTGACCAAGCAGCTCTGAAAGGAGACTTAATGAGACCTCAGAGAGGGAAAGATTGAGATACATGACAGAAGACTGAAAAGCAGGAGAGAAAAAGCAGGAAATTTAAAAAATTAATGCTAAAATAAGTCATAAGACAGCACAACAATGGATGTGCCATGACAGAATATTCCTTGGTTTTTGAAACTGCAGTAATTGCACAAATTGTGGATGGATGGCTTATCCATGCAGTTAAAAAGCAAGTCAGGAGATTTGTACAACATGCTTTCCAGGTTTATAGAACCAATACATTTTCCATAATTAGTGCCTGCCATGTTGCAACACTCCTTTCTATTGTAAGCCAAAGCTTCATGCTGTGTTTTAAATACTTTGTAACAGAAACACCTGATCAAGACATGCAAAATTGTAAGATTAAATACCATAAGTCTAAAAACATTTTTGTAATTATTAACTTTCATTATTTATTAATAGAATTCTAAAAATTATTAAATTCAGCAAATAACTCCTAGAATATAAAGGAGTGCTCTGATTTTTAATGGATTACTACCTAAGATTTTAAATAACAATCAACTGAAACACAAAAAATCCTCCAAATTAAAAACAAAACTCATATTGCAGGAAGTCAAGCCTCTTGCTAACTGTTCATTGTCCTTCAAACAAGGCTGAAATAGAGTCATTTACCAATCCAAGCTATTTTGCAGTATGGCTGGTGGGTCTGGACAACTACTCAATTGCTCTCTCAGGCTCAGAACATTCCCACATTAGAGAGCCAATGAACAATTTAAAAACAAAACCAAAGCAAACTACACACACGCAAGAGTCAATCTTGGAAAAGCCAGCAAGGAAATAGGCACCTTTAACATTTGTTACAGCCTAAGATGGTGAAATTTTCTGTTTTGAGAGAGGAGGCTGCACAGCAGTGAGACCAATACTCCTGACCAGAACCACTCTACTCTAAATACTTAACCTGAAGCACTATCATTACAGGTATAACATACATACCATTAAGCTTCCTCTGAATTGCTTCTTCCTCTAGAGTGATGATATACATCTGCTCATCTAGGTCTTCCAGGATCTGTATTTGGAAACAGAAACATGAACTGAGTATCAGAGACACTTGTTTTCCTGACTGCACTTACATAATCAGGTTCACTTTGCTCCAGTGAGCTGTACTTTAAATATACAGTCTACAATATTGACAGAAATAAGAACTTCACAGATTATTCCATTCTGTTACACAGCTGTATCTTTACTGTAAGCAAAGTTACTGTTAAGTTTTTATTTCAAGTTCAGGCTTTTATGTTCAGTTTCAATCTAAAGAGACAGAACAGTATCTCTGACCTACATTCAAATCATATCAACCTTCACACTCAATTTAAACAAAAATAACTACAGATTTTGAAAAACTATATTTAAAGCAACTTTTCACATAAGCCAGTATTTCATGCAAATATAAATTGCTATTGGAAGCTAAAACCAAACAAATGAAGTCTGTCTACCTCAGCTATCAGGTGCTTTGAGACTAAAGCTGACAGACAAGAAAAGTCGTACATATTTTCTTTCTATTTCCAGGGTTGAAATGACTAATGAAAAGGAATGCAAGATATAAGTGCACCTGAATTTCAGTAATACAAGCTAGGACATGCGACACCCAAGTCACTAGAGCACCTGTCCGTGGTACAAACTTCTCCCTTCCCTCACAGCATTCAGAGCATGAACCAAAGAGCATCTATATAAGCTCTTAAAGATGACAACTAACCACATTTCACCTATCTGTGTGTACCCCCAGGTACCCTTCTTGTTATCCAGACTTTGTTTGCTCTTGTATTCTTTGCTCCTGAACTCAGAATATGCCCACACTTTTCAGGCACTGGTAAAACACAGCAGGAAATACTGGCAATAAATAATACTGGTAGCATTGACATAAATTGAAAAATCAGAGAAGTTCATATTATTGTAAGAAAAACTTTGGAAAAAACCATGCTTTTGTGCTATATGAAAAATGTGAAACAAACACATAAATAATGGTTATAGAAACTCTGATGAACTGAAGAGTTCTGCAGAAGTGTAAGCATTCTAGAAGCAAGTACCCAAATACCATTCTACCTTCTCACAGGTAGCACAGGAGGACAGAATTGTGTAGCACTTACTGTCGGCTTCACCAGCAACTGACCCATTACTGTAAACATCCGGGAGAGCCCCACCGGCGTGCACACTGCAGGGGAAGGAAGAGCATGCAAAACAGTCATTTGTGAGTCAAAGACCAGTTTTTTATTTGGATGCTCAGTGTGCTAGTCCACATACAACCATTTTTTGGTTTTGAAAAGAACTACAAGAGTTTAAAGCTCCAATATGAACTTTTAAGCACATTGCAATCACGTACATTTTGAACAAGACAAGCATCTCTCCCCCACAAGAGCTTAACTGTGATTCTTTTTTTTGTCAACAAGGAACACCATATAATCAGAGATCTTAAACTTGCTCAACTAATTAATTATTTATTCAAAGTATGTGGTACCAGAGGCTATGTCTTCACTAGTAAAGTCAGCAGTGCCAGGATACGTTCCTGGGCTTTAAGACTGGATTGCCTACACCAGCAAATTGTTAGAACTATTTCTGGCATGATTTGCCCTGGGCCAGTTAATATTTTCCCAAATGATTCTCAGTGCAGTTCTGGAGTTCAGGCAGCCCAGGGACTATTTTCATGAGACAAAGTGCACAGACACCTGCCAACTGCAATATCCTGGATGGAATGACAAAGGCTGGCCACAGCACTGAAGAACATCTTGGGCATGTCTCATCTTTTAGCACAGGTGCAAGGCCAAGAGATCCTGAAGCTGCTTTGCTCTGAAAGTTGTCCTTCAACTTCCACTGATAGCAGGCTCAGCACCAGACTTTTAAGTTATCTCCTATGAAAAAAGAGGCCCTTTCTGATCCTAGCCTGTGATGGTTTTCAGGAATGATGCATTTATGTTTCTCGGTAGAAAGGCTCAACCATGATAATAGATAATTATTAGTAGAAAACAACAGTTTAGGGAAAACAGCCTTCAAATACTGAAATGCGTAGGAGATGAAGGAATTTATAACTACATGGATGAGGATGTATATTTATAGTTTCCATTATAATAAAACATTGTTGCCAAAAAAAGGAGATAGGATTTTATTGTGAGGATTGCATTTCTTTTTATTAACTAGCATTTCACTGTAGCTACTATGTATTACAGGAGAAATACAAAAGTATTCAAAAATTTAAATTATATTAGTCTGCCTTTACTGCAGAAGAATCCTGCAGGAAAAGGAAAAAGAAAAAGGAAGTGATGTTCCAAATCACCACCGCAATAGGCTTTACTCAAACACTGCCTCAGCAATTAAACCAACTGAAGATCTAAAGAAGCTCTACCCCAGCAGCTGCCCCACTGCTGAATACTGCCCTTTCAGCTACACAGATCTAACAGCTAGGAGCGCCTTCACCTCAGTGATTTGCTTAAGTTACACATTTCCAAAACCTGGCATTTAGTCACAATAATTTTGGTGACCTGGTTTACAACAGCCCAAGAACAGTGGCTGTGTTTTCAGCTCTGCTGAAGCAAACTGCAGGGCAGATTTGAAGTTTTGTAAACCAACTTCCCATTAAAGTGTTCAGCACCTCTGTCAATCCCACTCTGCAACAGCTTGCAGAAGACTTTGAGAAGCACATTGTTTAATTCTCCCACCTTCCTCCAAAGTGGATTTGAGAATCTGCACATACAAAGAACCTAAGGAGACTCACCGAGGTCTCTTTCATAGACAGATCTGTTTAAAGGATATTACAAATTATCATTCCCCGCTCTATCTCCACAGTGACAGTCCCAAGTAGGCTTTGAACCTGTCAAGCTTGGAGAAGAGATGAAACTGTAATAGTCTAGAAAGGCAGACATCCTGTCCCTCTCAGCAATATTCTAGAAATTATTCAAGGAGGGGGCTGAGATTTTAAGTGGGATATGGAGCCTTCCATCACATTTCTTATTCCCCTAAACATGGATGACTGAGCTCTCATTAGGACCAGTCGGTGTAAGGTTGGTTTTTTACTGCATTTGTTTCAAATGCAGTTGTGTAACTGACCTGCAGGCTGGCCAGAGACCAGCTGTGTGATTATGAAAGCTCACTGCACTGTCTTCCAACTCCTGCCTATACAGCAACATTTTCAATTACAAAAGGAAGAATGGTAATTTACTGAATATAGGACAAAATGTTCCAAAATAATTTTCTCACCATACTACCGACTTCCCGCAGACATTTCATTTAAAAATTGTGCTTTTCTTTGCAGAATGGAGAAATTCAACTATTTTTGAACTACCTGCTTTAACAAGTTTGAAGTTGGAATTGTTTTGGGTGAGGTGTAAAGTTTCTCAAAAATGTAATGTACCATTTATTTAAACTTCAGAACCCAAACCCAACAAATTCACATCTAAATTTAAATTTATTCAGAAAAAAAAAAATCGCACTCAACTTTCACAACCAAAAGTTTCCTTTAATCATAAAAAAAAATTAAGCACAATACACAAAAAAAATCCCCACTGTAAAATCATTCATCTTTTGGAATAATGAGGAAAATACTTACACAGAAGTAACAAGCATCCCATCAGTGATATACAGGAATATAAATATGGGAGGTAGAATTCCCAGAGGTCTGTAAAGAAAACATTGAGCTTTAGCTTATTAGAAACAGGCTACTTATGTCACAGAATTTAACATAAAACATGGTGCTGACTGAATTAATACACCTTCTTCACAACCTGCGCAATACTCACATAGCATGTACTAGAAATACCTTTAACTGGAAACATGCATTTCTGTATTTACAACAAAACTGACGTGAAGGTTCTTTTGCATTCCATACCATATAAAGATTCCATACTGGCAGCATCATTGTCTATGAGTGCTGAAGCCACCCATACAATTCCAAGGATAAGCAGTGCAAGAAGAATGAGCATTACAAGGGTTTCCAAAATCCGTGCTCTGATGCCCTGTGGGCAGAAGAGGAGAGAGGGAGGAAAAACACAGCCAAGAAGTTTGAATTAGGTATTTTCAAACATTTTTAAAATTACAAACAAATAGCAGATCCTTCTTCCTAAATATATACTCACATTTTATCATGTAGACAAAAGCGTAACATGTAATACACATTTAAAAGGTAGTGCATAAAAAAAGGAAGTACTTATGGCTTTGTAGTACCCAGATTACATTTTTCCCCTTAAACCCATAGAAAAACGTTTTAAATTGCATATACCTTACAGTTCTCATTAATCTCATTATTCCATAAAGTACTCTTTATACCACATGATTTTGTTCGAGCATTTTTAAAAGATGGATTACTTTTCTAATACTTTCAGCAAAGAAAGTGGATTAGCAAATTTTTATCTATGATTCCAATCAAGGGAATGGAAAGCCAATTATGGCAAATAGCCAAATGGCCCGGCAAACATTAAACCCTGCGCAGGTACAATGCAGCAATTTCCTTAAAATCCGTCCCGCAGCCGGCAGTCTGCGGAGCCCTCCAGCGCTCGGCCGCGGAACTGCTGCTCCCGGCTCCCGGTCCCGCCCGGGACAGCTCGCACCCCGCCCGGCCCTACCGAGCACACACAGATCATACTTCCATTCCGCAAGGCCACAGACCACGGCATCTGCTCGAGTCTGAAAATGTAACAACGCTCCAACAGCTGAGTGCTAGATTTGCAAGTATAAACATACCAAATAACACACAAAAATCAGATTTACTTTTCACTGGTGTTATCACTAATTTAATTAATTTTGAGCAGTAGAGTGATTGGGATGCTTTCTTCAGGCATCCAGGCCACATCAGATTGATACTCAAATAACAATTTTACTTTAATTTTTCTTTGTTGCCCAGTATACATCTCCACAAGCGAACCCAACTTGTTTCTCACACAGGTTCACCTCGGCTTGGGGATATTCCACTGCAAAGACTACTTCATAGTTAAAAGCAGAAAAATGTGGTTCACTTTATTACTTTTTGTTTTTATAACCTCTTCCCTCACTGCTTAAGTACGGGATTACTTAAGGGTAATCTTTATATGGCATTTACCCCAAAAATTATGCTCTCTACATAATCACTGCATCCAACCATGAACGAGGACCTCACGCATCCTAACCATGAGCACTGATCTCTTGTAGCACACCAGTTCCTCTCCTCCACGAGTCCAGTCCTCTGCACAACAGTAAGGTTACCCACTGACAACTCACTCCATTCTGCTGAAGGCAGAACAATTTTCATATTGCACAGCACACACACATTACGATTCACACTCCGATGATCATTTAAAAATAGTGAAATAATAATATTTTTAAGAACTTTGGTGAAGTGACTAGATAGAAATATTCTGTCATAGACATTAATGAATACTTGGTAATGGTCCAGGATAAAAAAGAAATTAAGACACTTAAAGCACATAGGTAAATACTTAATCTCAATTAGGCACCCATAAGACTGTGCCCTATGAAAACATTAATGTTCCAGGCACATTAGTTCATACTTACATACATTAGAGTATCTGCCAAATAGCTGCGATGTGAAAGGAATGAAAGGTACAGAATTTTCCCCTCCCCATGCACACAGAGAAAACCTCTGGAGAATCATGGAATGATTGAGGCTGGCAAGGACCTCCAGAGGTCACCTGGTCCCCCACCCTGCTCAAGCAGGGACACCTGGATCTGGTTGCCAGGACCATGTCCAAGTATCTTTTGTGTATCCCCAAGCTTGGAGACTCCAAAACCTCTCTGGACAACCTCTGCCAGTACTCAGGCACCCTCACAGTAAAACAGTAGTAAAGAAATGAACCTCAGACACCCTTATTACCTCTTATTTTTGCTGAGGGTAGTTTTGCTTATTCAGGTTGAAAAATATAAGGCTTGAACACTATTATTAGTAACATTAGTAATTAAAGAGCTGGGCAAGAATCTGTACTCCTGACTTGGAGAAAGATACAGGTACATGTAAGAAATATTTCATTTTATTTCAGTAAAGCAGAACTATTCAAATAAGACTTGAAGTTCAGTGCTTTATTTCTTTTTTGTTTTCCTGAGCAAAAACCGCTTCCCTGACATTTTGGTTTTGACTTAACATTTCTTCTTTGAGTCATTTTACTTCTCTCCCACAGTTCCATTAGATTATTCAAATTTCTTAGATGAACCAAATGTCCAGCCACAGAAGACACTGCCACTTCTATTTCACATAATACCTGTTGCACTTTTTGAATCCATTTACTCTTTACATTTTTTCCTCTGTATGTGAAAAGGAGCATTAAGCCTGACATCTTCAAAACCATCAACAATCCCATCTAAAACTGGAGACCTGAAATCAGCTTGTAGAGTACATTTATTTCTCATGCTCAGTCTACACCACTGGATCTGCCTTGAGCACAGAACATGAGTGCAGTATGAGAAAACACAAAGTGTGGGTACACAAGACCATTTCCAGTCAGCATTCTAAACAAGGACAAAGAGCTTATTCAGCACTGTACAACCAACCAGACTGCATCGGGTTTTTCAGAAAGTGGTTCTGTATCTCAGCTTTCAAAACTGCATTTGGTTACGCAAGCACTATTTCACCCTTAACACATCCTCCAGACCAAGCCTGGATTGCACAGCAAAGCACCAGGATGCCTCCAGGGAGGAAAAAGGCTGGTTTGTAGCTATCCTGTGTTCTAGTGCTTAAAGAAGAATTCAAACACAATATGCATACTGATACAGACTAAAAATATCTATGTGGTTTATTAAAGATGGGCATAAGGAGAACAACCTCAACAACACTATCAATTAAAATATCCAACTCAGATTTTAGTCCAGCATTAACTACACAGCCTTAAATAACACTCCTGTGCTGTAAATTTATGAGATAAACACAACCATAGCCTTTAGAAATAATTAAAAATGTAAAAATACACTGGCTTCATTTTCACAAGATTTGATTAAGTTTGACATTATAAAATTAAGTGGACAATTGAAATACATGTTAAGGTGGTGGTCTTTCATACACTCACTGCTATACACTAAGAATATTGCTGTGACTTCAGGTTGCATTTGTGTGCATGAGGAGAAAGGGGTGGGAAAGAAATAAAGGAAGTAGGAGGATCTGGAAAAATATATTCCTTTTAGAAAAAAAACCCCTTGTCTAGAACAAAGCCTACAATTAGAAAGACTATTTGCCACTCAAATTGAATCTGTAACCAGGACATACTTTTATCACTGGAAACAGATGAAGCATTATAAAGCATGGTCAGTTCTCCAGACACTCCCTGAAGATATCAGAGGGGGGACCAAAAAAAAAAAAAAACCAAACCAAGAATGACACGAACAGATTTTTTTTATTAACGAGAAGGGGCTCAGAAAGCACGCTCACTTTTGTACACACTTGGGTTGTTCCTACTCTCCAGGGACATGCAGAGAAGAGGGAGGGCTGTAAACACTAAGAAGGAAAAGGAGATGAACTGGAAGTGGAACACAAAGAGGAACAGGATAGCACTAATGGAAGCTAAAAATTATGGCAGGAGTGCTGAAAAGAGTCTGATCTTTGCTCTTCAATTCATACATAAACTTCTCTGCATGTCAGTAACTGAGAAGGACGTGTTCCCAAAATGGACTCAGGATCATCGTTTAGGAAGCACGAACACCCTCCAGCTTGAAGGAAGGTGGTACTTCTCTTTCTCAACAGTGGCTTTGGTTTCAGTAACTCCACTTTAGAGTCTTTTTCCATAAAGGTATCTAGAGCAAAGCATCAACTGCCATTGCACTTCAAGCACGTAACATCATTGGTAACTGCTGAACAGGAAAACAAAACACACCAACACCTTACAAATTCCTCCAGCTGATTTTCATATTATCCATAAAGCAAAAGCCACTCCTGAAAGTCAATTCCCTGTGTGGTTCCCTACTGTCTCTAGGCAGAAGTCTGGCATCTTACAGGCTGACCGACACATTAAAGGAGTCTCTTGTGGAAAATGAAAAAAAAATATGATAAACAAAAACTTTTGGAAGCAAATTACTATAAGCCAACAGAAATTGTAATTTAACTGTTTATCAAGAAAACTGGGGAAAAGACTGACATATTATACCCTCAAACCCCCCCCACCTCCTTTTTTTTTTTTTAACTTCAAAGTTTCACAGCTTACGAGTCCACGGCTAACCTACACTTTCACTCACAGCATATTTTCAAAATCCACCTAGCTCTTTAACATGAGCACTTAACCAAGTGAAGTATTTTATTAAAGGAAAGATATTTAACACATCAATCCCAGCAGACTGCAACTTGCCAGAAGCCCAGTAATATCTGTCATCTTCTCTGCGCACTAATGGGGAGAGTGAAAAAAAAGAGCATTTGAAGCTCTCAAGGCCTGCCTACAAATAAAAGCTGTCCCACACTCACATTCTAAGGATCTTGTGGTTTGTACAGCCTTAGAGACATCTGACTCTCAGACTTCTGATTCTTTAAAATTCAATTGTCAAGACATTCAGAAGTTTTTATAGTTTAATCCTGAGCTACTTATGCTGCCTGGAGCACCAGGCCTAAGGGTTCATGTTTCCAGAAAAGTCTAATTTTAGCAGGAAAGGTTTTAATTATTTTAGAAGTGTTCTGACGAATTTTTAATTGCTACTCTGGAAGGCACCATCAAAACCTTACCATGTTTCTTTTCTATTATGATTAACACAGATAAGTCATCCTGGATGACAAATAGCCAAAAGATATTAAAAAACAGCACATGGCCAAAAATGGTAATTCTTCATCTGAAAAACCCAATGAAGTACAAATGGCAACAGCAGTCCTGAAGGAAAAACAGCTGTCATACAAGCAACTCAGAAAGCATAATTACCAAGGAAACCACCTCTCCCCTGCAGTACATTTGTGTTGAGGGATGACTATTATGCCACTTACAACGCATTAGGACTTTTCCTGCTATGTGTGTTCACACAACACCTAGAGACTGGTTTTACTTTAGAAGACAGCATGTGTGGTGATAGGTTCTTAGAGCTTTTCAATAAGGAAAAAGAAGATTTCTTGATAATGGAGACAAAAGCGTTGGGATTTTTTTTCCCCATTTAAAATTCTGTAACTACTTTGAACTCCACAAATGTAACAATACAAAATGCTTTGCCATTAATCTGGCACCAGTAACAAGTGAAGACCTTGCCCAGCACACTGGTTGTCCACCAAGTTTCAGGCCTGTCATGTAACAGGCAGCTGGCACAGGGATCTCTCCTGACTCACAAGGGCAGTGCACAGCCAAGAAATCTCCTGCCTGCTCCTCTCTCCATTAAGAGCCACATGTAAACTCTGGCAAGTTTAAAAGGAAATCTCTGACAACTGCCATTCTAGCACTGCTAAGGTAAGACATGCACCATATTCCAGGAAAGACACTGGGGAAGATAATGTTATCTTCCGAGCAGTGGCACAACCCTGTGCCGGGAATTCACAAGTTGTTATTTTTTGGGAAAGAATTATTACATAAATGAAAGCAATCAAGCCATTTTTTGCCAATTTATGTTCTGCCAGTTACGATTAGAAACACAAATATTATTCTTCAGAAACTTAAGCATAGTTTTTAATGCTGTCTAATGCTATATGGATTTTAACATATACATAGAGATATTTACCAAGAGTTCTTTTGTTTTAATGCTGATGAATGATTAGAAAACCTTTCAATACGTTATCTTCTC
>WEIT01028919.1:0-12630 GCA_013389985.1 Dryoscopus gambensis
CTCTCCAGATGCCTTCAACTCAAGCCTTTTATTCCAAGTTGTTGAGGTTTTATTTTAGAGACTATGGCAGCACTTCAGGGAATCTTGGCTATTCATTCAGTGAGGATTTTACTCCTGTTCCCAGAACACCCTCCCATTTCCCTGACAGAGGCCCTTAGGATTTTATGCAAGGTCATCCCAGAGCTACCCAACATCTGTGGCACTGTGAGTTAATGCACTGAGCCCAGAGAGTTGAAGCAGAGCAGCTGGTCTTTCTAGGCTAGCATGGACAGATGGAAGAGCATGAAAACCTTTATAAAAGGGAGACCGCTCTCCCCAGGCTTCTACTCTGGGCAATTTTTCTCTTTCTTCAGTCTATAGGGTATCTCTGCAGAACAAATAAACCTGCCTGTTCCAGGCTGGGATGAGACATTACAATAAGAGAATAATCTCTTCCTAAGACTTCTCAGGGAGCCTACCTGACCCTTCATGCCTAGCCTTGGATCCATTAGTGTATTATGAGATAAAGCTGAAAAACATAAACCTCTTTCAGCCATCCTGCCATCAAAGGGCTTTGTTCAGCCAGTCTTTCTGTTAGTTTCTTTTTTCACCTTTCCTCAGAGAGCCATCTAGAAATATGTAGGTTTAGTGTGACAATATCATACCCTACTGAAAGTCAAAAAACCCTTTAAACATAGCATTAGACCCAGAGAACTTGCCATGCTTTGGGAGAAATGCATGGCCTGGCTGTTCTAACTGACCTGAGGGTTTGGGGTTGAATCACACAATACTTAGAGGAAAGACAAATTTATCATTAGCTGCAACAGGGAAACCATGGGGAGAAAAGATACCTGTTCACAGGGAATACATCCTGGAAAGTGGTGACTTTCAGAGAAATTATCAGAGATATGCTGCCACCACATCTGTGTTAGGATCTTTGTGGTCAAATAGCTTAGACTCTGAAGGAGATAAATAGAAGATCCAAGGAAAAGGGGGAAGTGGTATTATCATAGTAGAAATGACATTGGAACATCAGTTTCCCATTTGGGGGTTCAGACTGGACTTCTCCTTAAAGGAAATAAGAAATAAGATTTCATAGCCCATGGAACAGCCATTGACACTCCTGTGGGGCTGCAGAAGGACATTTGTGAGCAAGATTCTCGTCACCTTCTGTTGAAAAGGTACACAAGGTGGATGTGGAAGCTACACCAAACTAAATGGTAGGAACTGCATGGCTACAGTACTCTGATAGTGTCATGATCCAGACACCTGTGTTATTTCTACCAGTGTCATTGGGATACCTGTGGCAAACCTTCTAAGTTCATGGAAGATTTTGGCCTAGATGGATATTTTGGCTTTTATCAGACTTAGAACTAGGATGAAATAAACTGAGGAATGACTTAAAGAGAGACTTTAATCGGAGCACAAGTAAAGTTTCCTTGTTGAAGAATAAAATTTGCAATGGAGGTATGAAGATTAGCAAGCAGTAGGCTATGGCATCAAAGAAATCTCCAGCACTCCACACAACTCACCCATTTGTTATGTCACTGCATGGGTAGGGAAATCCTAGCTTATGCAAACAGGGCAAGATTTTGATTAAAAGTAGATACTGGCATTTGGGTTCTATAAGAGATGATAAGCCTTTGAGTCCTCCAGATGCCAAGTCATTGTCCTGTGTCACAACTTTCTTTGGAATCCATTGATTCTTGCTAGCCTGGCAAGATTATAAATGAATTATGGGAGAAAAAGAAAACAAGAGAAAAAGGAAATTTGGACCTGCTCTTTGGTTGATTATGAAACTGGCCTCATCCCACTGAAATGAGTGAATTTACTGGCAACTGGCAAATTGTAAATCTGGCAACCTTCACTATGATGTGTCTCAGCACCCACAGGTTCCTGCATCTCAAATACACATGGTGACAGTGACAATAAATCAGGAGACTTTCCAGATGAATTGTATCTTCCTCTGAAAACTCTGAGATNATATTGTATCAATCAGTTTGGTTTGATTGTACTGCAATTCTTTTTGTGATTTTTTAATTAAGAAACATCTGAATCCTCAAAGGTTCTAGGCCAAATTTTCCACTAGTGATAACAAACAGCCAAATTTACTCAAGATATCAGAAAACAAGGTAATTTGTTGTGCTGGGAACAGAGTCTGTGATATTAAAGCAGGGAGATCTCATGACTGAGAGGTGGGTTGGAACAGAGCCCTTGCAAGATCTTTTTGAGCTTAAATTGTTCTGTGTTTCTGTGATCCTAAAAATTCAAGTACCATGCATCCTTTGTAGCTCCTGTGCTTTTATTTCATTACTCTCTTGCTCTTGCTGCAGTCCACCTTGCTCAGAGACAGATGATGAAAGAGATGCTGAATGTACTTTCTTACTGATGTACAAGGGATTGAAGAGAGGAAAAAAAGCCTCTCTGTGATCCTCAAAGTCTGATGCAATTGCAGTATGAGATATTTGAGCCCAGAAATGTGCAGCTATCAGTGTGTAGCTGCTTCCTTGCTGGAACACCAGGCACCCCAGGGATGGAGCTGAAGGAATAGTTTCTAGCCCTTTCCATTTCAGAGCTGTGTTGCTGCAAGAGTTGATGAATAGCCTTCATTGTGGACGCTCCTTCCCTGCTGTGGCTCCCACCCTTGTCTCAACATTCCCATCTGGATATAAATCTTGCTTTTCCCTGTCCCCTTCCCCCACTCTCCTCATCTTCTCCCCCTGCAGCCCCCTCCAGAGCTCTCCCTCCCCCTTATCCTCCGTGGAAAGCTGGAAAGCTGATAAATAAATCATACCTGCCTCGCTGACCAAGGTGATAGTCACCCAATCCATAACTACTACATGATTTCCTTTGCCAAATGCTGGAAAATGAAAAACACACTGTCCTTTTGAACAGATCAGCATCTGTGTACATATAAAACTGTTATTGTGGTACTACCAGCATATCTGTGTTGGGGTCTCTCATTTTTCACCACGTACTGACCCAGGCAAAAGCTTTCATTGAACATGATTTACAGTTTACTGAGGGATACACTGTTGACTCAGGCCATTACTATTATTTTGTAGATATTCCCTGGTCTCTGCCAAAATAAAAAAAATCTAGGAAAGAAACTGCTTTAATTGAAGCTACATTAACTTTTCCAACTTTGCCACCATACTGAAAACCATTTAAAATATGAGCTTCAGATAGACTTCTATCCATTTTTTTCTTTTTTTTTTTTTTTCACTGCAGACATGGGAGAGGCATTTGAAGAGCAAAGGATAGATTGTGGTGGTTTTGTCAAATTTTTGAACTAGCCCTGAAAATTGCATCTACCCTGCATTTTTGATCAGATCTATAGCAAGTGAAAAGAACACATTTCCGATATTCTGAGGCAAAGATCAGAGCCAGGTTTTGAAGTTCCAGGCCAGTGTCTGGTGATGTGCGTTAGTTAAATTGTTGAAGGGAATTAAAGAAAAAATGAACTTGTGAAGGGGCATGATGTGGAAAAAGTGTAAGTTGGAAAGGGACATTTATGTTGCATCATTTCCTAACTGCAAGGGGTGCCAGGCTGCAGAACAGTCTCTGGAGATAAGTGGTGCATGAGGTTTTGGTTGGGCTATTTTAAAAGATGACTGAACACTACCATGGTGGAAAGAGGGAACATTTCTCCTCACTGATATATCCTGCTACAATGAATTACGTGCTCACACACAGCTTGTAACAACTCCTGTTCCAGGAAACAGGGTTAGTGTGTACGTAGGAAATGAACAAATTGCAACAATTTGTGATTCCACATCAGTGGTGCGCTGCATCATGTGAGAACCTGGCTTACACAGTCCCGAAATCTGCTTCCACTTGCGGAGAGATAACAGAGGAAAGTACAGCCAAAGGGAATATGCTGGTCTACACATCTAACTGGAATCTGGCCCTGGGCCTTTCCTCTAATTATGTGACATTCAAATGTAATGAGGCAAAGTGGAACCTTGCTTTTACTCAGTGACTCGCCAAGGGCAACTTTCATCAACATCTATGAGAGGGAGAGTGGTAGATCCAAAGAGATTTCAATTCCAAGTAGACTTGGTCATCCACTTCAAGTGTCACTCTTCTCTTTTAACCTACAGAAGGAATATGGGACAATTGCACTTCTAAATTGGAAGCTGAGGCAGGTCAAATGAGCGTGAGTGAAAATTCTGTGAAAATGTGCTTTCCAGTGTAAGGGCATTTCCCCTCCCTCTGGCCCCAGCTCTCCAGTGAGCTTTTCTCAACAGTTCTTTCCTCAGCACTGTGCACTTTTTTTTTTCATTTTTTAGTTTCAATCAGAATTTATTTAGAAAGACAGAGATGTGGTACAGATACAACATCAGAAGCTGAGTGGATACCCTGAGGCTCAGCACAGCAGCCCAGGCAGCGACGCCACTTTACACCACCCAAGGGCTGGGTCCAATTTAAAAGGACAATCTTTCCCTGGTCTGCGAGGCAGGGAAGAGGGAATGTGATTTTAGATTTCATTCCCTGGTGGATGTATGCAAACAGGCTGTACTTTTCTGGAATGTGTGGGATCTTTAGCATGGCAACTTGCGACGTGATTTTAAGCAGGCAAAGAAGTGCGTGCATGCAAGAGCACACACACACAGAGACACGCGCACACCTCGGCCCGCCGGGCAGCCTGCCCACCCAGCACTTGATGCTGCAAGTCATGATGATTAGCAGAGTTTCCTCCTGCAGCCTGCTGGATAACAGCAAGATCAGCATATAGAGACACACCTCTGGTGTGAGTGGAACAGTATCTACTTTGTTCTGACTAGACCCGTACAGGATCTCTGCTGTGACAGCTGACAAAAGGAGGGAGAAGGAAATCATTAATAAAAAGTGATGTTTTGAGGCAAAAGTATCAGGAATGCAAAAGGAAAAAAAGTTTGTAAATACAGCCATAAGGAAATAATGTGCCAGCGTAGTTTCTATGTCCCTTCCTGGTTAGACTAGCAGGCATTTTATTTCTGCCCTTAAGGCCCAGGATATGATCTCAGTTGTGCTCTTACCACTCTGGATGAACCCCTCAGCAGTAAGGCAAAGTCACTGGAGTTGCTTGAGGCTCATACAGCACCAGAAGACACTGAGATTTATTGCCTAGTCTCTTCTCTCACATCCCCTTGGTAGTTACCTGACATCTGTCTTTAACACCTCCACATGAAGAAAACCAGCTCCTTCCATCAGCTACACTTTCCATCAAACCTACTGGTCCAGCAAGGGAGCTGTACATGTAGCTATTGGCTCGCTTGAATGTATCCTGCTTCAAAATGCAGGAGCACGCTGGACATTTGAGGTCTGGCCATCCTTCTGGGGCTCTGAGGAAGGGTTACATCTGCTGCACATGCACATTGGCTGGTCAGAAGGATGAGGAGGAGCTGGTGTTTGGAGACTTGAGGCTCGTCTCACTGCATATGCTGACCTGGAGCATAATCTTTAATTCATTCCTTTTTCTGTTCAGCTTTGATTTTTGATGGATTGTGAGCAGAAGGGTTTTACCCCATGATGTGCTAGAGCCATTTCAGCTTGGTCCAAATCTGTGGGATCTACAGCAATTCTCCAGACATCAGCTATGAGAGCAGGCAGTGGAAGAGACAGAGATACTGATCTTCAAAACCTCACAGACTTGTGCTGTGTCGAGAGGCAGGACAGACCTGCTGTCTGTGTATACAGAGTATACATACACAAGTTTCTGGGATCTGGAAACTACAGATGTGAGGACAACTTCCCAACAGCACAATTTGCTGGTTGGCACAGTCTTCCAAATGAAGTCCTGGGATCAGTATTAATAAACTGCACTCGTTGTCCTTGTGCCTCTGATAGATAGCGTTATTCTTACCTTCACTGCAATCGGAATCAAGTGTGTACAGAAGCTCAGAACCAGGTTTTTTATCNCAGATGGGGTCTATATTTGATGTTAGTGTCTGGGAACTCATAACAGGTTTGAGTTTCTTGGTTGCCTCCAGAGGACACTTAAACTGGCTAGAACTTACCAGAGCATAGGACAGGCTCATCATGAAGGTGAAATTTCCTGCCCAATGTTGCATTAATGCAGTTTCCAGGTCTCCTTCAATCTACCTGCTTTATTGGCATGCCAACTTCAGGTGTTAGCCTTAAAGATAATGGTTCCTACCCTCTTCATCACCTTTTAGAGGATCAGAACACCCTAGCCAGGGCTTCTCATGCTAAGCCAATATCTCCAGAAATAATAACTTGTTGCATGAGCAGCTGAACTATTGATGCCAGATTTCCTGTGGAATTGTGTCTTCTTTTCCAGATGTTCCTTTCTTCTACCTCCTCTGTAATAACCTCATGTTTCTTTTGTCCTTTCCACCTGGCAAGAGATGATGTGCACTAAGGCTAATCCAGTGTGCCTTGAGAAAGTCAGAAAGATATGATCTCTGCAATCCACTCAGTCTTGGAGAAATGATTGCTCATAAAGCAAATTGCCATGGGAAAAGAAGATAGTTCTTTCTGTTGAGCTGGTTATAAATGACAATTTGATAGCTGCTCTTCCTTGTGCTATTCCTTTTCATGTTGTTCATATAAAGTGTTAATGTGAGATTTTATTTATCGGATCATAATCAAGCATATTTACATGAATGTCCAGATGAATGAAATGATTCATCTGAAGCACAACTTTTATTTTTACATCCTTGAAACATGTTCTCACTTGTTGGACAGCATATTTTGATTTCAGGACAATGAAAATTTCAGTGGTCCCCTGTAGAAATTTTTACTGTGTTCTTTTCACCAGAAATGTTACGATGTTGGCTTTCTGTTCCAGTTTGGAACACAAACTCTTCTCTTTCAAATGCCAGAGTATCCTAAGGAAAGGAAACTCTGGTTTCTGACTAGCTATAATTATAGTCCAAAAGCAGAAAATATTTCATCAGAAAAATAATACTATAAACATTGGGTTTCTAGCAGGGAGGAGTGGTAGTTAATAAAAACAACTGGGAATTGGTTGAAAACCAACTAGTAAAGCCAATCTAACTCTAATTTTTCTGATATAACCTTGAGATGAAGACCATGGCAAAACATCTCAGAGAAGGCTGATCTTCATCTTTCCTACCATTTGAAGGTATTGAGAAGGGCCACCTAACGCTGTGTGTGCAGAGACACAGCTTCAGCTACATCCTTCCAATGTAGGGCTCACACTTGAAGTAAGAGACATGCTCTTGATGGGAATAACCTCTAATCTGATCAAAACCTATATTCCTTCAGAGCCCTGCAGTGGCATTGAG
Organism: Dryoscopus gambensis; assembly: GCA_013389985.1. Classification (NCBI taxonomy): domain Eukaryota; kingdom Metazoa; phylum Chordata; class Aves; order Passeriformes; family Malaconotidae; genus Dryoscopus; species Dryoscopus gambensis. The sequence goes on from WEIT01028919.1 coordinate 7,236, forward strand.
CTTCATCTTAGTGGTGATGTCCAAAGAAGAACAGCAATGTCAAGGCACTTTTAAGGAGAAAGAGTGCTGGGATTCTCCCTTGTCTTTGTACTCCCTGTATCCTCCCGTGGGGTTTTAATTCAGGATTGAGGTTATGGGTTTTTTTCTGGTTTTGGTGATTTTTGTTTGTTTGTTTGTTATGTTTTGTTTTGGTTTAGTTTTTTGGGTTTTTTGGTTTTTTTTTGTTTGGTTTTGTTTTGGTTTTTTAAGTATAGTCTTAGTTTACCCAAAGCAATGAATTGTAACCTTGGTTTAATTTCTGTGTTTATTACCAATGTACTCTTTAAGTGTTTGAACCTTGAATGTAGCCAATTAATGTTTTTGAGTAAATCTTCCTGCTTCCTATCTGAAAAAGAGGTTGCAAGTTTTGGTTGAAATTACTGATTTAGCATTCTGTAGAACTTCATTCCATGTATTCTTTGCCCGTATGTTTCTTTCAAGAAATCATATGAATCCTCCCAAAAAAAAACAAACAACAAAACACGTTCCCTTCCAACCCAAATCTTTCTATGAATCTATGATAAATATATTTTTCAAATATTGAAACTTGACTTTTTCACTGGAAAATTTGGAAACTGAAGATCAAAAGAGAAAAAAATCCTGTGTGGAAATTCTTTCTGCTTTCCTCTTAAAACTGCCAGAATGTATTTTGAGAAATAATAATAATAAAGCATTCCTTAAAACTTGAGTTCAAAAGCTTATTTAAGCTGAAGTGAAAAATTTAATTTTGTGAATCTACGTCCAGTGCTCTGAATTATTTCTGTGCTTCAGAAATTCATCATGTAATACTGTGGCCTCATCCATGAGACAGGTTCAGGAACAATCCAGGAGGTTTATCAGTCAGCAGGACAAATGTCCAATCTATTGACAGCATAAAAATAAATTTTGGAGTGGGGTAAGGGATTGTACTCTTTATGTTTGAATTAACATGAGTTGACAGTATCATACCTGTGGTTTGACATGGTGTGGGCAAGTGTTGAGAGGAAACCTTCTGTCACTTCATGCTCAGCACAAATGACTGCTGTGCATATTTGTTGCTTTCAAAGAGTCATCTCTGCAATGTTACTTACAGCAAATCTTATTTATATATATACAAAATACCCATCTCAATGTCTTATTGTCAGAGTTTCCTAAAACTAGATTAATTAGAAACTTCCCCTACTTCTCTGCAAGAAAATGTAATGAAGCCCAAATCCCCTTTCAAACTTCATGGTTTCACACGACTTCAACAAAAAAATTGTAGACACATGCATATATGTACTGATGCACAAATATATATTTCCTTAGAATCGTAAAGTACAGAGACAGAAGAGACCTTTGTGATTGATTGTATAATCCATGTGCCCTTCAAACAAGCCAAGAGTGCTCTAAATTTTTGTTTGAACTAGAACAAGCATATGATATGCATTTTAAAAATCAGTTCAGTCCCGACTTTAAAACCGACCTTCAAAACAAATCTTCAAAAGGTGAAGAAGCCTTCACCAAGCCCTGTTTTTCACAAGGTGGGTCTAGGTACTTATGTGTGTAGATATAACTATATATAAATAGCACACTCACATAAGTGCCTTAAAAACTCTGACAACAGCTCAGTAAACCAGTAGAATTTATCGACACAACATACCTCTTTGGGCTCCTAAATGTTTCTAATCTTAAGCTTGTAGCTGCCTTTGCCAGGTCAATGTATGCAAGAGGCTTTGGATGCAGCCTGGAAACTGCACTCCACTCCAACCCATGTGGTGGCCCTTTCTTTTAAAGCCAGATGCTAATGCTAACAAAAAACCCCACCCACCCGAACCAACCAACCCACCAAAAAACCGAAACCAACAAACCAGCCAACAAAAAACCAACCCCAGAAAAAAAGCACAACATCTGCTAAGTGGGATTGAGCTTTAGGAAGCTCATCCTGCAGTTCCAGCACTTGGACAGCGATGGGAAACGGGAAATAGGCTTCACACCCGCAACACACCATCCGTCAATGGAGTGTGAAAGAAATATAAGGATTACTGCCCTAGCCTCTAGGTGCCAGGCATAATTACCGAGAGATTGCAGAGTTCAGTTTTTCACTCTGCTCTGCCGCTATGGTTGAGAGCTCCCCTTCCTCCCCTGTTCCCTCCACAGCACAAATGTGCTTATGGGAGCAGGAGGGGGGCAAAAAATCAAATAAAAAGAATACTTCAGCTTTGAAAAGAAAGCAGATATTTCTGGGATCCTGATCACAGTGCTTTAGCTACGGGTCTTGCCTGGGACTTCCAGAAAAGCAAATACCAGAGCCCCTGTTTATTGGCTGTTTCCTTGCTCACACTGCAATATGGCTTCCAAATGGAACTAGGAACTGAGCCAAAAATCAGCAGAAAACTGGCTCAGAAAAGGGGGATTATTTTCTTTTCAGGGGAGTGAGCAGATTTTTGCTTTCAGAGAAGGAACCCTCCTACCCCCTGTAAACCTGAAAAACAAAGTCAAACCCTTGGCATATCCTGCCCTCTTCTTGTTGGAGAGCTGTGGTAAGGGAGGCTGTAATTGAACCACTCAATAAAGATGCACATCATCACTCATTTTATTAGCATCTAATCAGTACAGCAGTGAGTGGAAAGAAAGCACTGCCCACCAATGGCAAGTCCCATGAGCTTGGCTTTTGTCAAAGAAGGAAGAGATATTTGGATTGCAAAGCTGTGAACATCTTACCAGAAGCGTTGTTTTTTTTCTTTAGTTTTCAGTATCAGTTTCCCTTTCACTCTCCCAGTTTTTCAGAGAGAGCAACAGCTGCGACATCTTTGGGCTGTGAGGGTATTGCCTGCTGAAGCTTCCCCAAAGAGATTTCCATCTGTGCTCTAAAATCAGGACATTTCTGAGCAGCTTAGGGCTTTGCAGATAACAAGATAGAGCCTTCACCCCAACTTTGTTGCTGATGAGGTCACATCAGTAGCTGGTTCAGAAACATCCACAAAATATGCAGTATTTTAGAAATGAAACTTGGTCTTCCTCAGGGTGAGGTCCTTTATCAACACCTTGTATCTCCTGGGGTGCATGCAGTTTTATGTCTTGGCACAGCTTTGGCCATAGGCAGAGCCTATTGGAAGGGGGACAGTGGGGTGTGAAGCTGTCAAACCACAATTTTCACAAGACACCATGGTGCCTGAAGAGGCAGTGGGTGAATTTAATAAAGCAAATGAAATTAAATGCTTCATTTAAGTAATGTGGAAATATGCTGTTTTGGTTGGAAGCTGTGGCTGTCCACTGAAAATGTCCTTATGGCAGGCTTGCAATGACTGACAAAAGTTGGTGTTCTCTATGGAAAGCGAATGATTCCTTCACAATCCAGTTTTCCTTTGAGGCAAAACTTCAATATTCTTGCAGAGGGAACAAGAACAGTTTAGATGGAAAAAAGTATAACCAGGTCTTACAAGCAGCTCTCTTGTATGAAGCACAACTAACTGATCAGTCTGTGTGAGGCTGCTCTGTAGCAAACGGGTTCCAGCCCAGCCTGCATCTCAACACTGCCTGCTGCTGAAAGACCCCTGCAGAAAGCTGGGATGGTGGAGGCTCATGACTTTACCAGAGTCCCCTACTGTTCACTGGGAAAATACAAAATGTTTTTCAAAGACCACTGGTCTATGTGTTCTTTGTCCTGTTTGCACACAGGAGGAACAAGCCATCAGTAGTGACAAGCTCTTATGGGCCAGCCTTAAGAACAGATATGATACCACCCCAGTTTGCCCTGGAGAAGATAGGGGGATATTCAGTCCTAAAATGAGCTTCGAGTTTGTGTTGTGATCTTGAGATAGGTTGAAAAACGGCAAAGGAAAACTGAGTTCCTCATTCTGAAGGCTGCAAGACCACTGCTATGCGGTGCCTGGGTGTGAAAAGCAGTTATGTACCTCACAAAGCAGCACACTCCAGCTTTCTTTATTACAGAGCTGTTCTAGCACCAGAGCAAGACAGTAGTGGTACCTCTTGAGCAAAACTAAACAATAATCTGGGCAATTACTGTATGGTAATTGGTGTGCAGATGTCAGTTTTGTCTCTTCTCTTACATCACTTTGATGGCTACAGTTTGTGTGCTGCTGTGTCATAACTGGGCTATGAGTTCAGGACAAGCTTTCCCAGTTGTGTTGTCCTCTGACAGCTAGGAAAATTTGTGGAGGCCCTATGAAAATGAATCTTTAAATAGGTCGAAAACATTACAATTGGACCTCTTTTGCGAGAATTTAATGTACAGTGGGTTATTTATTTTAAGCAGAAGAGATGTGATCAGCTGTGCTCTCTGGGATGCATATTATGACTATGACAGGCTTGTTCTCTTGACATATATTGCCTTTAGCATTTTCTTTTCCCTCTGGACAAAATAACTTCTATCACAGTCCATACCCTGTTAGGAGGTCTTTGAAAACAAGTGTATGTATTATTCAGGTTTCCCAAGGTTGCTTAGTTTCTAGATCAAAGGAAAGGAAGTTTTTGCTTCCATTTCTTTCTTTCTTTCTCTCTTACTACCTTTCATTTTCACTTATATATTCTTTTTTTTTTTTTTTTGTGATTTGGTGAATCATATTTGGTAGTCACTTTTCCTCTGTTTTTTACCTACTTGCTGAATTTCTGACAAATAAATTCTATTTAGAATCTCAAAAATCTTTGGAATAAAAAAAAATAAAGGAGCAAGTTTTTAATGATTTTGCTCTACTTGTCTGCCTTTCACCTTTATATTCTCACAATAGTGTTAAGCTGTTAGCATAGTTGTATGAAATTTGTCAGAGGTGGAGATTTCAGAGAAAAGTTGCACCAAGTTTAATGAAAATGTGTTGTCATGTATAGCTAAGTTCCTAATAAAAGTTCCTAGTATGAAAAAAGGTCTCAATACAGTTCAGTTGTTACCTTGTGTGCGTGTGTTGTTTTCTCCATTTTTTTCCTGATTAATCAGCTGGTACATGCCATGATATATTGATATTTTTCCCATTGGTGATAAAAGAGCATGGAAGGAAAACAAAGGTATACGGAAGAGTTAACAGGCATAGGGGTGAGCTTACAGGTGTGGTGGACTTCAAGGATGTGACAATATGGAGGTACTGTGAGGGCTTGAGATGGGGGGAATGGAATTGTTCACAGGAGAATTTACTGGTAGAAGACATGCACCTGGAAGAAATCAAATGTCGTTTATTTGAATCTGGCACCCACCAGACTATTTGTTTCATTTCTCAGGGAACTCCCATCCTGAAACCTCCAGGCTTTTTTGGCAGCTGTTGCTATTGGTACTCTGACAATGTTAAGTCTCTAGGCAAGAACTCATTTGCTAGTTGTGTTATATACGAAAAGTCTGAAGGTACCAAAGTCTTTGAGTCAAAATGAAGATGAGACATACGGACCA
>WEIT01028922.1:12383-24755 GCA_013389985.1 Dryoscopus gambensis
GTGAAAGGTCACAAAGATGATTAAGGAACTAGAGGATCTTTCAAATGATGAGAGACTGAGGAAGTTGGGACCCTAACCAGGAGAAGAGAAGGCTCAGGGAGGATCTCATTACTATGTATTAATATCTGAAGGGAGGGGGTAAAGAAGATGGACCCAAGTTCTTTCCAACTGTGACAGGACCAGAGTCAAAGGGCACAAACTGAAACATGGCAAGTTCTCTCACACCATCACGAAACACTTTTTTACTGTCAGAGTGACTGAGCACTGGCACAGGTTGCCCAGAGAGATTGTGGAGTCTCTACCCTTGGAGATACTCAAAAGATGTCTGGACATGGCTCTCTGACACTGCTATGGAAAGGGTACTTCCAACCTCAGCCATTGTGTGACCCCATGATGGAGACAACAGCATGGTTTTAAAATGAGAGAAGTAACTACCATGACACTGACAGACACACAGCTGTCCTAATTCCAGTAACTATTGCTCACATTAATCTGCCTGAAGATTGTAAAAGAGGAAAAATCTTCAAAATTAGACTAAGCCAGAAAACAGAAAATGTAGGGAGCTTATGAATAACATCATATGAGTAGCTGCATAACATGGAGCAGAAAATAACGAAAATAAAAAATATAGTCCTGTAATCTTCCCACATCTATACTTCATCCTACATTGTTTACAAACTATTTTTATTACTGCTGGTTTTAATTAATAAAAGAATTAATTTAACACAGAAAAACACCACTATAACAATAACTGTCCCTAAAACATATGTTCTCACTTCTGTTACTCACTATGTTGACAAAGAATGAGCAAAAAATATACTGTACTTTGGCAAAAAACTTGATTTCTTGTTCATATGGGAATTGCTCTCCTTTGCCTCTGCTGCCACCATCTGCAGAGAGAAGAAAATTAGATCCCTGATATATCCTAATTACAGTCTACTCCACATTTTTCTTAGGAACTATAAACTATATAAACTACTATAAACAAATAATACTGTTCATCTTCAGATGTAGATTTAAGGTACCCCAAACAGTATATGTACTAGTTAAAGTGGCATTTTATGACTACCTCATTAGAGGAAAAGTAACAGCAAATAAAATGTATAAAGAATAATTGCCCAAATCTTCATAAAAGTGTAGGCATCTTGTAGTCCAAAGAGATATGGATGCTTTTGTGAGATAAAAGATCTGGTGCTATGTTTATCTTTTCCTGTTACAGGTGACAATTTGGAAGCCTGAACTCAGATTCCAATAAAACACCTTTCTCCAGTTTTTCCCAGGAGAAACAGAATTAACAAATTTTCATTCCTCAACTGTGAACTTTGTTCTAAAGAACAAAATTAATGGTTAGATCTACCCAACTGAAATTTAAATTGCTTCACTGTTCCCTTACTATAAAAAGCAAAACCTCTTTCAAAATAAAATCTGGTACAGTTTCCAAACTATTTATAATTTATTTATTGCCTTCTTTCCATTAATCTGTTGAGGGACTTGAGTGGCATTTGCCCCACCAATGTTTCTTGTGCTTCAGTATTTAATAATTATCATTCTTGCAGTTATTCCAAATTTATGTAATTAAGAATGATGAAGCCATGGTAATCACGCATTAGCAGCAGAAGTAACCTGATCAGTTATCAAGACCAGACTTTTGTTACTGTAAGCAATCACGGCACATAATAACTCAAAAATCTGACAAATTTCCACATTAAAACTAGATTGGTTTTTAGATGAGCATTGATTTATTCAATCTCCCGCATGTTCCTGTTACTGTCATTTACAGCATATATCACTATGAGGCACAGCATACATTATGTGTCATTGCAACTCCCACGGTCACAACAGAAGCTGCACCTGGCCAGTTTTTTTGGCTTTTACTGCTCACGTAAGAAGCTGACTTGGGTCACCAAACTTTGTATTTTTTTATCTTCACCAAAAGCAGATAAAGTTAAATCCTTCATAGCACTGTTGACAAAGCATGTGCCAGATATTTGTGAAAGAACATTCCCATTGTCAGAGTTTGTTGAAGATGTTTCTCTACTCCCTCTTCCAGAGAAAATTTCAGAATGGTACAAATAACTGGTTTCATTTGTTCTCTGAAAAAGGGATTACATGTGAATAGTAACTATTAATGTGCACATGCGAGAGATTATAATTTTATGCATAAATGAAAGGGGACAGCTAGTTTTCTTTTTCAAAGAATGAAAGTTATAAATTTTGGCTGAAAATTTTTTATTTGATGCATGAATATGGGAAACTGGAATGAATGGCAATTATGTAAATTCAAAATTCATGCTCTTCATCAACTATGGGAAATTAAAGGGAAAACTAGTCCAGAAATGTTCCAATTTTTAAAAGGTTTTCTGGTTGTTTTTATATCATCAAACATCTTAGATAGTAATTGTTTTAAAAAATGTGCAATAGGTACTATACCAAACTCCAAAATGTACTGATGAGCTTCATCCACGTATCTTATAAGCTGCTGAAGGAAACTGTAGGCAAAGCGTTTTTCAATGGAAGGCGTGTCTAATTCCAGGTCCTTAAGTCCTCTGTAAAAAGCAGCAAGTAAATTTTTACATATGCAGAGGGAATCAAAGCAGTCTTACCTCTCCATGTAGTTTGACACCATTTTCTCTAGTAATGACTATGTGCTTATTAATATAAGAATTTTTTCATGTTTGATGTAGACAGTATTCTTACACTTAGGTTTTGAGCAATTTGTTAAGAAACATCTAGATTTCTCAATTAGAAGGTTAAAAAAAATTACACTTCTCAAGCAGAATAATCCACTACTATTACAATTTCTTTCCATTACTTTTAAGGCATTACTATCTTGCATTTCCCTCCAGGGACTGACTCTTGGGCGAGGGAGTTTTGAAGCTCCAAAAATATTTTGATTTAAACAGTCAAACTAGAAGTAAATCTAATATCAATCACTATGACTTTTCCTGAAAAGTCTGGGTGCAAATGGAAAAGTTTTGAATAGCTATGTAGCATTTGTAAAAAATCAGAGAAAGACCAAAACAAAGTGATGGAATCACTTTTCCAGCATGTTCCATCCATCTTAGTTACTAGAGTCTGATATAAAAAACACATCTTCTTTCCACAAGAATGAATCTCCAAAGCGTGAACCCATGTCATGGGCTGATGTCCCTAGCAACAAGCTGGCACTGGCATAAGCCTTGTTTATGCAGGATCAGGACTTAATTGATGGCACATGAAAAAGCTGTTCTTAAACAGAAAGGGAATCAGTCACATCTCATCTCCCCCTGACTCATGCACCAAGTTATGTTAGTACTCAGGTAGGCTGCAAGTTTAAAAAGTATACCTACTGCATATATATGGCATAGAACTGCCTGTGTACTACACATTTAGGATTTAAATTAAAACACTGATGATGGTAGGGTTCAGATTCAGAAAAAGAGATTCTGGAACTAAAACAGCTTTCTCAGCTGTCGATACGAGTAACGGTATGATAATATCTGCTTCATTAAGGCTATCTGATCAAGGACCTCTTCAATGCAAAAGGGAGTAATAAAAGAAAAAACACAAACCAGAAAACCTAGAGACACAAATCTGGGAGATAAAAGATGAACGAGACAACACTGGAGAACAGAAGTCTCAAGTTTACTAATAAAGGGACCATTAAGAAACTTCAGACACAACTTTGGAGAGGGCCACCTGAACTTTGTAACTCCTGAGAAGAAAAGACATGAGGAATTTGGATTATTTGTACACAAACCAGTGTTCAGTACACAAAGCAATGACAGAATATATGGGGGGAAGGATCAAGAAAGAGCAAAGTGGAAAACAGACAAATGTCAAAATTTCAAAATAGCTGGTCACATGTAAACTGTGGCCTGTCAAATCAGTTGACTGAGCCTTGTACCTTATCACTAGTTAGTCCTATATTCTTCTTAAATGCTTTCGTACCTGTATCTCTGTGCAATGTCACTCATTATTCCATGTGCTGTCAGGAGTAAATGGCAGCTACTGGCAGGACCAACATGAGTGGATACTGGGCCAGCAACTGGAGTCAGGCTTGGGGTGTAGGTGCCCCCAGGTCTGTGACAAATGGGGTGAATGAAGGTCTCAGGCATCAGTAGTTGGAGATACCACAGCTTTGGGGAACATCTCTATGGGTCCCTACAGACCTTGATCCCAGAGTGGCAGCTTCAGCAGGGGACTGCCATAAGAGCATTTGGTAGTAACCACTGGAGTCAGACAGTCAAGGGCATAAAGCAGTGTCTGCAACTCCAGCAACTGGAAGTCCCAGTTGCCTGCCACTAGGGTGGGAATGCTGTGGTCTAAAAAAATTCCAGCTAATGTGAAGGGGCAGTGTCAGTAATATGAGTGAGGGCTTCTGCACCGGCAGCTGGAGTGGGCCTGAGTGCCACATGCTTGGCAGGGGCCAAGTGTCTCTATCTTCCCTAACCCAGTTTGCATGGGGGTGCAGAGATCTGAATGGTCACTGTCAAGTAAAGACTGTAAAGAAATGTGAGCAGGGTATATATGGCAGAAAGTACAGTGGTGAGCAGACCAAAAACATGAATCAGGTCCTTTTTTATTTAGACAGGGCTGTTGCCAAAGGTGCAGCAAGTACAGTGAGTTTAACCTCATGGAAAGGCCTGCGTTTAACCAGCAGGGGAGCATGAAGATGTAACAGGAACTAGTTACTAGACAATGTTAATGCTTATCTTACCATCCCTCTTAGCCTTCCGCTCCCAAAAAAAACCCCAAAATCCACTTTTCACTTGTGTTTAACAGGAATAAAAAGGGTTAGTGGAAAAGGAATTTGCACTTCTGAATACAGCTGATCATTTTGACAGGGAATAAGGAAAGAAACCTTTGCTGTCTGACATCCTTCTTTGTACATCCTACTGCATTGACAGGAAGTACACTGAATTATTCCAGCCACCCTGAAAGATTTTACCAAAATTTATTAACTGTAGGACTCTAGAAGAAGGCAGGAATTCACATGTGATAGAAGAGAAGGGAAGTAGGCAGATTTTAAGTAGATGTGCTGGGCTAATTAATTCACAATGATTACTTAGACTGATATCAGTGTCTGTTTCATTCACTTACTAATGTTCAAGTCATGCAAGGCTCAGAAATGCTTTCAGCCTTCTCTAGTGATTCCGATTTCCTAAGTCATGCTGATGAGGCAGAAAAGCCTCCAAATTAATTAAAATTTTATTCATGCTACATTTAGGAGGTAAATACACCATATTAAAATGAACTGTGCATGTTATTCTGCAGACTATTCACTATTATTACATTTACAGTGTGGATTGCTTAAAAAATTATTTAAAAACATCACTTTCCACTTCTAAAATGTTTTAATATAACTGTAAATGAACTCAGTTGAACTAAATGGGTCATGTATTTTTGAAATAAAACTGTCTTATCCAACCAATTGTCTAGAAATTTCTTTAGAGACATGTGCTTGAAGGTGTGGATGAACCTGTAACTAAGACCTAATAATTCTGTCATTTGTAGAAAACTAATACGTTTACTAACAGTTGGATGCATGGAGACACACCAGAAAGAAAAGGCGGGCTGCAACGTTGAGAGGGAAGGCAGAAGACACGTAGAGATTCTGGAGAACTCTGTTCATGCCTTCCAAAAACCCTGCTACTAACTCTGTAATCCATTCTTTCCTTACAATGTTTTATATTAAGGAGGTCATCCTTATTTCCAGCTACTGAAACATTAAAATGATCGTAGAGTTTTGTTTTGATAGAAGAAACCCCAACAAACAAGCAACAACAAAAACCAAAAAACCCGCCACAATCAACCAAACTACAAAACAGAACAAAACAAAAAAGACCACTGAGGACTATCAGAAACCTTCTGTGACATTAATATTGAACAGAGAATTACCTGGAGACAACATATCCATTAATCTGTAGAAATTTCAGAATATCCTGTGCTTTTTCTCTGTCCTTGGCTTTTTCTTTGGCTGTGAGTGTATCATAAGGAACAAGAAGGGGATGGTTGCCTCCTCCTACTATGGAGCATCAAGAGAGTCAAAAATTAAAGAGTTATCTGTTGACATGGTAAGTCCAGGTATGTAAAAGTACTATCACAATAATACACAGCACATTACAGTAAATTCTACTCTGAAATAACAATATACTTGTCTGTTTCTTTACACTAACCTTAAAAAATACTCAGATAGAAACTTTAGATACGGTTACATCGTTCTAACGTATTTGCTACAAGCACCAGCTAAATATGCTGAACCTATTGCAAAAACTCTTAAAGAAGAAAAAAATGCTTAACTGTTACAAACATGTATTATATCTACAACTTCATTTAATGAAACTGAAAATATTTCAATAATAACACATCATTTCCTAAGAAGACCAAGATATAAACAAATACATAGACATACACCAAGTCCTGCTTTTAAACATTCTAATGACAGGGTTCATCAAGTGTAGCAAGATATACACACATCTAAAAATATATTAAATTGATACAGTTCTACTTTATATTAATAAATTAAAGACAGAAAATTTGAATACATCATTCAAACATGGTTCACACAACTGTCCAGCAGGATCAAAAGAATGCTGCAAAATCAGAATAAACTTCATTGTATTGCTTACAAAAATCTGATGTATTGAAATCTACTGAATGTAGATATTCAATTTGGAAGGAAAATAATGCTGCTATTGTTAATATAAATATCTGCATAAAAAGCAACATTCTTAGAAGTTCAACTTCCAAGATCACCATTGCATAACATAACATAATAAATTCCTGTGACAAGTGTGCTGAAACCCCGGGAAACTGTAAAGGTTATGATCAGATGCATCTCTGAAAAAAACACTAAAGAAAGTCCCTAATACAATAATATTTTTTAAAAGGAACAAATTCCCTCAGGAAAATATTGGAGACATATCACTGGATGATTTTTTTTAAGCTACATATTCTGAAATTTTCCATTAGTTCTGTTTGAATCCAAGTACATGCAAAATGATAACCTAGTGGGCAAGTCTGATGGAGGGTTGGGTTCTTTTGTTTAGTCTGGATTTGTCTTAAGAAGTACAGTCTTTAGAACTGGGATGATTGGATTTTATTCTCTTATGACCAACATGATGTAATTGTACTATATGACAGCTGAAGACAGATATACAAAATGCATGTAAGTTCCTATTCTTCTTCTGTCCTTTACACGGGTGCTGTAGTGCACGTGGCCAGAGCCACTCAGACCACAGGGTGGTGGTCCAAGGAAGACCCTAGCACTGAGGTTTAATATCACGGTTAGGGTGAGTTTGTTCCAAACTCACAATATCCCCCAGTTCCTTAGTTTACATATTGTTGCTCTGTTACTGGATTGTGCTTTCCCCTCCCCAAGTCATGTAATCCCTTATGTTTATGTATTTACCTCATTGCCTATTCATATGTTCTGGAAAGTGCTTCTCTATTCGATACCCCATTGGTTTTTTCAACTCGAGCCCTCCCCTGAGACTGTTCTATTGGTTATTACCCCATACACGTGTCTTTGTTCTATTGGTTATTGTCCTTTGTACCTCCTTTCCCCGCCCCCGTATAAAAGGGGCTGCAACCGTTATTCTTTGCTCTTCTGCTCTCGGCCCTTCAGTTCTTCTGACCCTCCGACCGGGAATAAAGGATTGGATTACAAGCAGAGTCCTCGCTACTTTAGTATTGACCTGCAGCGTGCTCCTCGCAGGGAGCCTGCAGTGTCTGCCAAGCTGCTGCTTGTGCTCTTCTTACTGGACACCTCAAGCAGTTTAAGACACTGCGCAGCCCCCAGGCAGCTGCATGGTCAGCGTCACATGGGTAAAAAAATATTTCAAGACTGGCACATGAATATATTGGAAGAAAACACTCATGACTTTGGAAGGCCAGGTTTTGCTCAGCTGATAAATTCATCTACTTTTCATTCACAAAAACTTTTCATCAGAAGCCTCTCCTTCAATCACTACAGCCACCATCAGCCTTCTCATACTGCACAACACAACAAATACTATACAGTATTCTCATTGAAGTGCTTCTCACAGTCAAAATTCTGCTTTCAAAGCTGTGAAATGCAGTATATTCCATTAAAATATCTCATCTTTCTGTAGCCTATGATTTCCCAAATTTGGCCCATCCTGATGCTACTTATCCTGAAAACGGTTGTATAGAAAAGGAATAAAATAAAAACTATATTAAAGGGAAATATAATTAAAGGCATGGCATGGCAATTATCAAAGGCACTTCCAGACAGAACTTTACTTTTTTATAAAACCTTAACTTCTATACCTTTTTTTGAATTTTACAACTCTTAAAAACCTAAGTACTGAACAAAAAAACAAGAAAGAAAAAACGACCAAGTTTGGTGCATATAATATACAACTAGACACCTTCAGATAAGGTAAAACCCTAGCTTCAATCATGTGCAAATATAGTGTTATCTAAAAAAAAAAAATCAGCTTTAACTCAAATAAAGAAATTCTTTTAACACAGAGGAAAAACAGTTACACAAGACATTAAAAACCTTTTCATTTAGCACATGAAATTTCCATATGGAATCAAGTATCTGCTCTAGGTTTGTCCACTTGTCAATTCAACACACAATACGTGCAGTACTTAGTAAACACCTTTAGAGCTACCTGCAATAAAAGAAGCAACACAAATGAAATCATAGTCCACTGGGTAATAGTCTGAAAGATTAACGCTAGAAGGAAAATGGATTAATGTTGCTTAAATTTATTTACAACCTTTGGGTTTCCTTCCCTTGATATATTTGAATTGGTAAACTACTTAAACAAGAGCAGTTACACTATGGTACTACAGCAACTTTCAGGCACTAAAAATCACAATCAAGAATAGATACTTCGCTGTTTCTTCTTTGTCAATTAAAATTTGCTGTTCCTTTTTCTTCTTTTTAATGTCTTCTTAAATGCATAACCTAAGGTAGCCACAGAAAACTTAAAATAATGTAAATACCTGTAGTTAACATTACCTTTTGCTTCAAGCTCCATTTTCTTTTTCTTTGCCCATATGTTATGGTAGTTTTCAGCCATCATCTCAGCCATAGCCTTAGGAAAATGGAGAGCTTAGTGACATAGGTTGCAATGATTAACTGCCAAGAAGTACAAGTTTCTGGTTGATATTAAATAACAAGTTTTGTTCTCTGGGAAGTTTAATACAATTACACTGTAATGGTTCACTGGAAACAAGTTTTTATTGAAAAAAATATTATATAGAATTTGGGTAAAATTGGCATAGGTATAAGAGTCAGGAACCTGGTGCTGAAGAAAGAACTAATACAGAAAACAAGGAACCACAAAGAGAAGAACAGTCTGGAAATAGTACTGAGGTGGGAGATGGGGGACTTCATTCTCAAAACAAGGCCAACAAGAACCCGCTGAAGATACTGTCAAGGGAAAGAAAGAACAGCAAGCCAGAGGACCGAATCAACATTTTTACTGCTGGCTGTGGCAAACTAATTATGAACCCAGGGATACAGCTTCTTCTATGCGGATACTGTGCTCCTTTGTGTGACCACACTGTTAAAAGCACCAGCCACTTTAAAGCATAAATTAGTCTATATATTCTTCCTATGAAACAAACTCCTTCAGACTGGCGAACTAGAAGCTAGACCCTGAACCAAGCAAAACAGACAAGTACCTCCACTGTCTACCTAGTAGGAAGGATTTCAACATAAAACAACCTTTTAAACCCACCTCTACTGTCCTCCTGGTCGTGCACTCTCTCATTGTACAGGGTGGTGGAATTTTCTGCAGATTTCACTTCATGTTTCTTTCATGAACTTACAGAAACGTTCTCATCTTCAGTAAAGATTTTGAGTAACGAGTATTTCTCAATATCAATTTCTTTATTTGTGACAATACTAATGAATTCAGGAGCTTTTCAGCCATATCTTATTTTTCCATTAGGCAATTTGTTTCACACACTTTGTTTTCAGTGAATACATTATGACAGATATCTCTTCTGTTCTGTATGCTGGATGCCTTCTGTCATGCACACTCTGATCCTTGTATTTTGAAAATCCCACTTAGGACCTTAGAAGGATGCAGAGTAGTCTGTGTTTTCACAGCACCTAGTAAGGGTGCTGTGAAGATGTTTTTAGAGCAAGACCTAGTTGCTCATGGAGCTAAAATGTGACCAAGTGACTTAAGACCAAAATGAGGAGTATTTTGCAGACTTACAGTTTAGACACGGCCATGATTCTTGCTAGCTAACCCTGCACTCCAAATTGAAAATAATTAAACATTTTCTAAAATGTTCAAATTAACATATAGTTAATTTTTAAAACTCAGATCTCATTAATACCCAGCACGTTAAGATATTTCCCCAACGTCTGCATCAGAACAATTAATAGCTGAAATTCCATTTTAATTAAATCTGTTTAGCTTTTAAATAACAAGCTGGTTTCAAAGATGACCTCTCTTCATAGGGCAAATGAATCATAAAGCTAACAAATTCTGTTTTATAGCTAAGCGCTACAAATGAAATACAAGTAATGACAAGTGTTAGAGGGTACAGCATTAAAAAAAATCAAGGGACTAACAGAAGTTTCAATGCTCTTTCTATGTGATTTCTGACCAGAAGGTTACTTTTATCTGGGTTTGCTTTACTGCATCATAATACTATGATGATGTTCACATGATGAGCTGTTTCCTGAGCATTAAACAAAGTCTGAAAAGTCCTTCAACTATACTGAGTTTATACAAACATTAAATGTCATAATTGTAAGGAATCTTTGTCATCAGTTTAAAATAAGAATGTACTGGTAGAGACAGTTATTCACTAAGCAATTTTATGAACTCTTCAGAATGATCAGCAATCTACTGGCAGTTAATTGGCAGAAAATTCTTTTAAAGCTAGTCAGCAATCTAAAACTGTTATAACTATAAAACCAGAAACTGCAAGACAGAAGTCAAGGAGTGGAAATCCAACCAGAGAATTTGTTTAGAGGTACAGTAGAGTATTTACTGCACAGTCAGTCAATTGATTTACTACCACTGCTTGTTTCCTGCACTATGGCAAAGCTCAGTATGGGAAAAGTTAACCCTGTGTTTCAGGAGTCTGTTGTAGTCAGCTTTGAACACCATGTTGCCACCACTAGACTAGTACAAACACTTGTGCTAACTAATTTAAAACTATTCAGTATACACCTACATTATTTTGCAATTATACTCAGGAATTTAGTAGACTGTAAAACCTAGCACCATACTCCAGCAAACACCATGAAAAAACCCTAACTAATGACAGAAACAGAGTATCAACTAAAACATATTGGTCCAAATAACAGCAACCTATTGATACATCTGTCAAAATCCTACCCCAGATTTCTTCATTCTCAATTTTCACAGTACTTAATGGTTTCTGATTCTTATTCATTTAGTTTAGAGAAAAAAAGAGCCTTAACTATATGTTTTGGAAAGATGATGGAGAAATGAACGGGAAACAGAAAAAAATTATGCTCCTAGCTCTTCTAAACAGCATTCTCTTCAAAATGACAAATGTTCACAAAGTGAAGTGGGAAAATCAATCCAGAACTAAAGAAATTTTGAAGGTTTTCAACATGAACCATGTTTTTTAAGCAACAGAGGATCAAAGAGAACAATGAAGAAGACCAAAAAACCCTCACCAAAATGAAAGAATATCAAAATAGGTAATATTTGGTACCAAATTGTTTAAAATAAACTAGCAAAACAGACAAAATGAAATTGTAAAACAAACCATAAACACTTCAGGTGTTTCTGACTTACATGTAAGTCTCTGGAGAGGGTGACGTTGCTCATGTCAATTGCTCGAGGAGTGTAACCATGGGCTGTATCTACAGAGATCTGAATGACAAATGTGCAAAACAGTGGAGTTATGCAAGCATTTAATATGAAGAAGTTAACATTAACAAGATACTGAAAGTAATTAAGGAACTTAAGAAAAAAGTCATTTGTAGGTCTATAGAGAGCAAAAGGACCCTTTGTGGCCCAGCTGAAAATACATCAAGGGTGGTAAACTTCAGTGAGAATGAGGCAAAAGTTAATATAGTTTGTTCCCAAAGACAGATGGCCATCAGACACAAATCCGTTTCATTTAAATACAAATTTCACTTGAACTCATTTAAGGTTTGAACTTATTGTGGATAAGGATAAAGTTATGATTAAATCTCTGCATTTTCTAGAGATTCATTTTTTTCTCAGCAGGCAAAACCTCACACAATCTAATTTAAGGTGAATTCAGGAAAAAAATCAAACTTTGAATGTAGCTTTTCAATCCTATTTCTAAATTTAAGACTAGAACCTATAAATAGTTATCTTTTTCCTTCTCTCCCTCCTCCCCACCCAGAAAATATCACCATTTTTTTGTTCTTCCTTTTTATTGTCT